>JASUUL010000115.1:19040000-19409431 GCA_030449875.1 Aegle marmelos
CTTGCTCTGGGAGCAAGCTGAGATGAGACAAATTGAATAATGAGATAAAGTGCTTGTTTAAAAGTTAAATAAAACATTAAAAACTATTCTACAAATTTTTTTTGCCTTAAATAGAATCAAGATGAGATCATAAATAACATTTTTCGTAGACCAACTATGATGTAACTCACCATCGTAGAGACCTAATTAAAGCCAAATGTCAGATTTTATTTTAGCCCTAAAAGAGAGAATTCATTCTAAAAACTCAAGTCAGGCATTGTAAAAGAGTAACTAGACTAAGATCTGTACAATGAATTTGATTAATGAAACATATGCCTTAAAATGGAAGATTCATTATAGAACAAGTATCATATCGTGCATGCTTGGTGACTGAAATGGAAAATAAGAGAATCTCTTTTCTTCCTCATTATGTAAGATCTATGTGACTTCTTATAAATTAATCTTGTATCCTTATGACTATTAATTATATTTTAGGGTCTCAGGTTGATGTTTACTACTTTAGTATGTTATCTATGTCTTCGACATGATTTGATCTATGAAACATGACTAGGAAAGCGATCATTTTGAATTGATGGACATGAATGTAATAAGAAGATTTAATTTTTTTTTCTTTTATGTGATTCACTAGTTGACCAATTGTATAATATGTGAGATATTACAATTATGAATATATAAAAACATTGTGCAATTTTTGGCATACCAAGAGGATTTAGTATGCTTGAGTATTAAAGTGAATTAAATCTAGGATACAATGAATCTAAGTTAAAATTTCCTTCCAAATGATTGCAATTGAGACATCTCTTATCTGGGTCAACAACTAAGATATGTTTTTTTGGCTTCTTGAATGGTCTTTTGGGTATATTCATGATCACACAGTATCTCTATTTATATGACTAAAGATATATGGATGTTCAATATTTCTTCATTCACTACTCTATTATTTCAATGTCGTCCTATCATGTACAAGTGAGAGATGCTAAATGAGAGGGTTGCCTATGATGGATTGACCCAACTTGACCTGACTCGCACGAGCTAATTGTTAAATAGTTACCATATGGTTTATAAGAGTAAAAGGAAGTTGATTTTGAATCAACTTCCTAACATTGGTTTCTTCTTCTTCCAATCAAATGAAAAATACGCCACTGCTTCAACTTTTTTTCTTCTTCTTATTACGAAAACCAAGAATAATAAATAGCTCATTAAAGAAATGCATTTATACTGTGATCAATATGAGGATATTCGTTTGTAATTTTCTTTGAGCTATTGATGTGATCAACATTACATCATCACATTGCTTGAATTGTGAAGATAGGCAAGCTCTTGAATCCTTTTTATTTTCTTTTATGAAAAAAAAATTCATTTTAGATATTGTACCAAAAAAAAAAAAAGATCATGGCCATGCTGTTGTTATCTAGAGTTGACAAATTTTGAAAGAAAATAAATGAATTTGGATGGTCAAATTTGACACGATTATTAAAATAATTATATTCATGTCAACCCAATTAATAATTAAGTTGAGTTCAAGTTTATATTTTCTAACATGATATTCCATTTATGACGCAATTAATTATTTAATTAACTACAAACTAATTTATATTTTAGTTAATAAATTTGTGTATAGCACAACAAAATTTCAAAGAAATATATTCCTATAAGAAAAATAAAAATTTTGTTAAATATGTGACACAATTATGGCATGATAATAAATGGGTTGGGTTAGAGTTGAGATTTTTGACACGATTAACGAATAAGTTAGATTTGACACGACATGATCTGCTATCAAAATTACTTCCTCTACTGTCGTCCCTATGCAATGTTAAGGAGAGAGAAGATACAATAGAAAATATTTATTTTAAGCTTATTTTTAATAAAGAAATACTTTAATTTATTTTTAAATAGAATTTAGATTTATTTTTTACCATTGTCTCAATTAAGTTGACGATAACTATAAGGATGTTTGATAATCTTTTAAATGTTAGCCTAAAGGACTACACATTATGTAATTTTGATGATAAAGAGTATGTGTTTTAGTTAACTTAATAAATATTCTATTTCACATTTTCACTAGTTCTTGAAGGATATTATTTATGCAAATAAATCAAGTAAAATTAATTTCAAAACATTCAACGAACAATGACTCATTAAGAATCAAAGCTCAAGCTTTCAATAGACTCATTATTGCAATAATTTTTGTAAAGTCAATATGATTTAATATGTGTATGGTTTTGTATTTGAGAAGCTTAATTTTTATTTAATAAATCATTATTTTTTTTATAAATCTAAGGTTTTATGTTTACAAGTCAAATATCTTATATAATTAGTTCTTTTCCAAGATATGGATTAAAATGAAAAAGTTTTTTAAAAGTTGATTTTCATAAGTATTGTTTTAAATTTCGAATTTGGATCTATTTGCAAAATACTGAAACTCTTTTGGTCTTAAAAAATTTTATAAAAGTTTTAGGAATGTCAAACATTATTTAAAAAATAAAAAATTTGACTTTTTGTAAAATTTCATGACATTTTGGGCCATACTATAAGTATAAAAAGTTTCAGACTAAATTATAATTTTTGAACCGTCTTACTATGGTAAATTTAAATTTAATGGTAACTTCACTGTAGTAAGCAGATAGCCAGCTAAATTAAGCGGCTAGCTGTCTGGGTGCTATAATTTACCTGAACGGTTAGTTTTTGGGCTAAATTTATCTAAACTCAAATCCAACTTCATTTTAAAAGACTTTTGCAATTATAAACAAGTGTATACAATATATTTTAAGCTTCCAATTTAGAAATCATTATAGATTAAATCTTTATTGAGCTATTATTTATATATCCACTCTAATAACAAGTATTGGTTGTAATTCTTGAATTTATTGTAAAATTTGTGAATGTGTAAGTTTGAGAAACACTTGAGTGAAGATATTAGGGAATAATATTTTATTGTAAAGGTTCATTGACACTTTAGAAGTCAATTGTAAAGAACTTGAAACCTTAAAAGGTTTGGATAGTGAAATTCTCAAGTTTGGTTTATTTGAAGGCTTGGACATAAGCTGAAATTGCTGAACTACGTAAAAATATTCGTGTTTGCACTCTTCTCTCTTGTTCTTTTATTTTTGAGTATTATTAAATTTATTATTTTTTTTCTTTGAAGATTAGATTGAATTATTGTGTGGTTTGATTAGTTTAAGTTTTAAAAACCCAATTCACTCCTCTTTTGGGTTGTATAATTTACATTTCATTAAAATGTTGGGGTAATGTAACAAATATTAATTTATTTGAGTGTACAGTTAAATTCATATTTTTTTTCTTACGACAAAAACTCAACTAAAAATACAAAAATATTTACGCAAATAAATAAAAGTAAATTTATAGACTCATCATTCTTTCTTATTATTTGTAAATTAATTTATTTTATATTAAATAATCAATTAATTAATTGTATTTTAAACTAATATGATATTTTGTTATAGAAAGATAATGAAACATTAACAATACAGAACATAAAAGTAAGTTCACTTTCATATGGGATAGTAAAACATATTCTATTGAAAATAAGTTATTTGGGATTCGGTCTTGGCTAAGGTGGGGAGGGGATTAGGTTGCTGATAGGCTGAATATTTTTTTTTAAAAAAAATCATATTTACATTTATGAATTAGTCTTTCTCTATATATACAGGTCATTCATCCATTGCTCTCCAATTCGACTTCATAATTAATCAAACATCTTCATAATTATTAGAGCTGAAAATGTTCTCTCCATATTAGCAATGGCAACTAGTAGAATTAATCCTAATGTCACTAATATGTAAATTCTTCAATCCTTATCTATGAGTTTAAGTTTTTGGATCAAGTAGGTTCTTGAAACTTGAAGTAATAAATTGTCATCAAAGATAGAGTCCCTTAAAAATGCTAACTCAACGTTTTTTTTTATAAAAATGTGGACCTTAGCTTTCTTATAGAAAACTATGAATGTTTTAGTATAAGAAATAGGCAAATTATTAAGTTATAGTATATGCATCTTACAGTTCACTTAAAAGTAGTTTTTCATTACTCCCTAGTTGTATGACAAGCAAAAACCAAATTGTATTTAAAAAAAAAAATTGGGTTGATGCAAATTACAAATCTTACCGTTACTTTATAAAATATTTTTGAGAAAGACTCAACAGTGAAGATTCAAATTCAAGTAAAGACATCAAATTAGACAACCGAATTCAACTTTTGAAGATCTTTAGCAGTCTAGCCGGCTTTTCATAGGAGACTAAGTTGCATGCAAAATTAAAGCACACCTTTGCTATTTTCATGGGCATACTAAAGCAGCAAAAACAGTAGTGTCGGACAAATGTTAGGACTAAATAAACATGGGCCAATCGTTTACTGTACAAGTTAAGCCAGCCCAATATTTTCTTTTAATCAGCCCAAAGATTTAATTGCTATACTGCAAATGTCCATGAAAAGAAAAGGCATTTAAAACTTTTTCGCACATATCAATCCCGAGAGATACGACCAGTAGATTGCTACTAATACCAAGCAATGTAAATGTAAATATGAATGTAAATATCAAGTACGTAACACAAAATATGAGGCATGTATGAAAGGATTAAGATTTAGTGTTGAGGTTTTATAATTTTGCGATTGGTAGTTATTAGATAAAAGAATAATATATAATTTAATTAATCGTACATTGTTACAAATACATAAAAGATCATAAAAAGTTTAACACTACTGCTAAATCTGTACAAAATAATGAAATGCATAGTAAGTGTAAGCGAATCAAAACTCTCTAAAAGCAACCTTAAAAGCATATTGTTGCGTAAAAGGGTTCCGTTTTTTTTCAAATATATGCAAGGCAGTGTTCGAGTAATAGGGGAAAAAAAAATAAAATTGAAAAATAAAACTAAAATCATCTTAAGAAGAATTGAAAAGGTATTATGCATTGGATTGTTTGTGGGTCTGGACAGCTCTTGGCCATTATTTCATAAACAGCCACACATTGCTTTAATCGGTGTATCGAACAGACATTTCAATCACCTCGCTCAAGAAAAGTAAACGCTTTTTGGTCTTTTAATTGGCTTAGTCATAACTTGTATTGACACTTTATAGAACCAAAGTCATGCTTAGTAGGGTCAATTTCAGCTATTGGACGGTGTTGAAAAAGACTTTTGTGGGATTTGGTGAATATGAGAGGTGCTTAAAACATGAAATATAGGTTTAGTGCAGTTATTATTATTATTTTTTTAATTTAATCATTTAAAAATGGAGTACCATATTGTATTTGATTTTTAACGCATTTATTACAACATTGTACATTGCAAGTATAATATTTTACAAGCTAATAATATTGTCATGCAGCTGATACACGCATTGTTTGGAGGCGGATGCGTCAAACTCTCCTCGATTATTATAAACCTAGGAGAGTTCAAGTAATGAGAAATATAAAGAAAAATAAATGAACAATAAGGAGAAATACACGCATTATAAATGAATTTTGATTCCAGCCATCCGACAATCATATTCAGAGCTTATGCAACTAAAATTTAACGAACAAAGAACAATAAACGAAAACTCAATTAGAATTTTCTGTGGAGAAATTTGACACATCATTTTCATGCCGTATCTTTTTATCTGGTTGGCTAGCATAATGAAACTCATGGAGGAGCATGGTCTCCTAATTATTTATTAATACTGATTTGGTAGGTGAACATTGCTCTAGATTCACCAAAATCTTATTTTTTCCAATTAGTGCATGCAAATCTTTTTTGGTCTGTGCGATTAGTTGATCGATTAGAAAAATTATAACTTGATAAGACTTTCATTTAATTTAGAATATTTTGAAATAACCATCTGGCTCAGTAGAAATGTGCATGGTCAAACTCTTATTGCAAAGGCCCTCAAATTCATTTGTTTGTTTGGTTTGACTTTATGTTTTTCAAATGTTCATTTTGAGTAAATGTTCATTTATTTTCTATTTTAATTTAAATTTCAGTTTAACCCCTATGTTTAAAAATATATCTTAAGACTTTCTTATTGTTAAATAAGTTACACACTTACCTTTATTTTTTATTTTCTTTTATAATAATACCATTGCAACAATATTCTTGTCAGTGTTAATGAAAGAAAAAAAAATAATTTTATCAACGTAGTATTCAAAGTAACATAAAAGTTCATCTAAATTTTTTATGTTATTATTTTACTTTTTATATTAATTTGTAACATTATTTTTTATATAACAATTATTAGTAAGATTATTGCAAGCACATTAAAAATTGTTCTAATTTGACTGATATTAATTAATCTGTAAAACATTATTAGTAAGATTGTTGCATGGGTATAAAAAATACTAATTCTTTCATATTGATATGTAGTGGTTATTTTACTAATAATAATTATTGGTTGATTTGCTAAGTTAACTTCTTAAAGGATAAAGTAATTAATGTCAAGAATATTGTTGAAAAGGATATTATTACAAAAATTAAAAAAAAAAAGTAAGCATAAGAATATAATATATTTAACTGAAAGGATGTTTTAATTAAGAATTTAAAATATAAGAATTGAATAAATACTTAATTAAGTTAAAATATAGAAACTAAATAAATATTTACGCAAAATATATGGTTGTGCGTGTAAATTTCCACACTGCAAAGGTTCTTTTTTCATTGTGATTAGAATTTTAGTTCTGACGGAAAGCATGTGGCTATTGCTAACTTTTTGTCTAAGCCTGAGGGTATTGAAGGGCTTATGACCTTACCCTTACTTCAGTCACTGTTTATAAGCATCACAAGAGGCGTTCTTAGCTTTTCCTTCCTGATGATTTTTTGTTAGGCTATGTGCTTATTTTATTTCATTGGGGTTGCTGCCTTCTTCTATGTTGCTTTTACTTGTTATATTATTTTTTGAGTTGGAGGTTTTTGTTCATGTCCCCTTGTCGATGTTTTTTCATTTCTTTTTATTGATCCGCAGGTAAAGAGATCTTACCTGGTCTTAAATTGAAAAATAAAAGTTACCCTTTTCACTTATTCGTGAGTAGTGTGTCAAATCTAGGTAATATGGTTAATCATTTTAATATTTAAACTTGAAATATATCGATGGAATAATTATTATTTTTCTTCAAATTCAGTAAACTATAGAGGTTCTTTTTGGATGTATAAATAAAATGCCATATAATAAAGAACATAATGAATCTTTTAATTACGCGTGAAAATTAAAATAAAAAAGACTTAAATTACTAGAATTGGAACGACATATAAGCCATACAGCCTGTGGGAGAGAATTTAGGTCATAAGCTCAAATTGATCAAATTAAATGTACATCAATTAATAGATTAAACATAAATGGAAGGAATTTTCTGTTTCTTCAAATATATTTGGCAAGAACTAACATGAGCTTTAAGCAATTATAGTCGAAACAACTTCAAACGCATTCAAAATGGAAAAGAAATCCCATGTAAATGAAGAAACATTATCTCATTGCATATAAATTAGAGATGCGAAAAAATGTGGGTGAAAGAAAATACAAAATGCTTTTGCACCAGATTGAGTTATAATAAAACACAACTCTTTTAACACCCAAGAGTGACATGTGCTAAATTGATTGAAATTTTTTTGTCAAGACTATAAAATCATTTTTCCCTCTTTTAATGTGTGATTAAAATTTATTGGCCATATATTATCTATAAATATTAAATCAATCCCATATGGACTCAACCTGCATACCATAATCTCCCCACTCACAAGCTTCATCAATACCGTCGTAACAAAGAATCTGCTCCGGCGACCAAAACGTTCCGGCAGCCAATTCCAGCCACATCTTCGGCGAATCCAACGGCGACTCATTGATAGCCTGAATTTGACTCGGGGAGAGTCCAATCCTAACGGGATCCAAACTACAGGTCTCAGCAATCGGTTTCCTGAAACTCAAAGCTGCTTCTTGAGCCGCAAGTTGAACGTGCTCAGGTTTCGAGCTGGTTGGTCTCGGGAGAGTGTCCGCGAGCTCGGGGAAGTTGAGATGGGCCCCACTGCGTCCCCGGAAGTGCAATGCGGCCACGTCGTAGGCCGCGGCGGCCATCTCGGGGGTCTCATAGCTCCCGAGCCAGATTCTCGTTTTGGTTCCCGGCTGCCGAATTTCGGACACCCACTTGCCCCATTTTCTCATTCGGACGCCTCTGTAAGCGGATTGCTTGGTGACGACTGGATTAGTTTCCATGGACCCGTGTAATGTGTACTTTGTGTTGTAAGTAGAAGTGCCTTTGAAGTGCTTTTGGACTTCGAGGGGCGGTTTGAGATTTGATGGCTACTTATAGAGGTGGTTGTGGTGTAAGTAAAAGTGCTTCTTTGCGAATAAGTCGATCGTGGTTGGAAGTTTAAGTGAGCTTCGTAGTAAGTACGTTGGTGCGAGCATGCTGGCATTGCGTGCATGTGCGCAAACACATTATTATTTTTTTCAATTTATTTTTTTTAGGTCTTAAATGATGCAATCCCGTCATCATGTCCCACGTTTTGTTACGTATTTAGAATAATTGAATCACTGTGGTATAGTCCTCGAACAATTCGTAGAATTTGCTGTCCGAACAAGTCACGGTTAAAACGATGTGGTTTTGGCCTGACCTAATCACCGTTTTTGAATAATTTTTCGGACACTAGAGATTTTTCCAAAAATTAATAGTGAGCGAAGTTGATCTCTGTCGCTCAGAAATATTTGCAAAGTACGCAATACTTTTGTATGGAAATAAACATTTAATTGATAGTTATTGACGTATAGACACATATTTTTATTACAAATAATCTTTTGATATAATAGTTCTTTTTTAATTTTTTCTAATAAGTGTAGCAAAATAGTTGAGGATCCCATACGCTGAAGCCGTATCATAATATAGCCCAATAATACCAAATGTATATGTATCCTCACATACTTTTCTTCGACTGCTGATGTAAATAGAATTCATCCTTTTTTTAATTCTTAAACATTAATATAAAGCAATAATTGTGCCCAATTGCCCATATCCGATTGGATGTTGATTGATAAGGGCGCAAGGCTTCTGTTCATTAACGCGGAATACCGACATGTGCCAGTTAGCGGTGGACTCGGTCTCCTGGTCCTGTTTTTTTCAACTTAGTATTTTGTACGGACCCCATTAGCCGCGCCAATTTTTTAGTATTATTGTTGGTTTCGCCAAAAGGTTTACTATTCAACCATAAAATTTCACACACACACACATATATTCTTTTTAATGAACAAGTAACATCGATTCGTTAAGCTTAATAGACCATATTAATTATGTTATTATATAGTTTTTGTTATTTAAAAATTGCCAACATGTTCAAAGGAGATTATTTATTTTTTTTCTTGCTGTAGGTAATATACACCATTTATCTCTATATTGTTTTGAAAATTCTCCATAACTCTCCTGCACTATAATTTTAGAGTATTACTTTTGTTTTAAATACACTTTTATTCATATATATAATAAGTTAAGTAAACCATATAGATTGAAACTAAAATAAAAAATTTAGATAATAAAAACAAGAAATAATGGTTTTAGTGGAATAAAAAATAGTAATAACATATTTTCCATGTACGTTTGTTTATTTTTAAATTTTTTTTATAATAAATATATATTTCGTATCACTAAGATTGAATATTAATCAAATGATCCATTTATCCCTATTTTCTTTTTAATTTTTTACAATAGAAAAATTAATGAATGTTGTCAAAATAGTAAGAGACAATTGGTATTTATTGATTTCAGTGGAGGGAAAGCTAGCAATCTCCCTTAAGTCCAAAGGCTTAGTTCAACCTGCAAGGCATTGCTTTTCATGATGGACCCAAGCTAGCGCAATCACAATGGGTTGTGATTTGGATGTCCCAAAGATATTCAAGTTACTTCCTGAGACATTGAACTTTTGAATAAACTCACTAGCTTGACATTAGCTTATAAGTGAATGTGTTTGGAATATGTTAATGGAGAACCAATGGTCTTAAAAGGTATAAATTTGTATAAGAATTAAGGCATACTGATTATTTTCTCATCCAATACTTGGCCAAGTTACAAACAGATTAGGAAAATCTTTTAGAATATCTCTTGCAAACCCTAATCATCCAAATACTAGATTTGAATTTATTACTATACTGATATTTTTGTTAATCTTTTAGAAAGGTACAATTGTTAGTTATTGAATAAAAATATAAAACTAATTAAATCTTTATCGTTTATTGCTATACATACACATGCAATAAAAGATTATAAAGAATTTATCACATATTAGCTCAGCATTAGATCTCAATCCCTAGGCACTCAACCCACCCCTACTAAGTACATAAGTTGATGACTAAGTAATAGTGATTGAACCTCTTCAAGGACATAAATCCTGTCTATTAGGGAGATTGATTCATTACCTACATTATAGAGGGGGAAAAATCATGATTAAAACCTTAAATCTTTGCCTTATAGCATTAGGATTACGGGAGTCTTATAATAATCCAATTTCATAACCTAAAAGGCTAAAGTTTATCTAAATACACTAAAAAATGGACTTTATTAACATTAGGCATCAGTCATTCATCATCAACTCTTTCATATTGATTATCTCAAAGAAAAAAAAAAGAAAAAAAATTAAAACAACAATCTTTCTAACTAGTCTTCATTTTTTCAATCTAGAATACATAATCTTCATTCCTCGTTTTGATTCTTTACCTATAAGAAAACTAAACCAATAGTCACTATCATTCTACAATCAAAACAACCAATTCCCTAACCAAAACAAACCCCAATTCTTGATTAGACATCCAAAACCGCCAAAACTCATACCTCAAACCCTAATAAAATGCTATAGTAGCTTGCCTTACACATTAAAGTCTTTTTAAATTGCAATTCACTTAAAGAACCATCCTTCAAAACACCATAATTATAGTTTCTAAAGCAATTTGGCTTTAGATTCAATCTTTATGATGGATTTCGTTAATTTGTTTTCACTTGCTTACCACCATATCAAACCCTTGGACATCACCTATACCAAATGATTTCCTGTTATTTGCTATTATACTCTGTTTATATACCATTAATTACAGCAGGACTTATTACTATTTGAGCTCATATTCCAAGTTCCACAAAATCAATATTGGTCAAAGTTATAACATGAGTTTTTCTAGGTCATTTTAGCGCTTAGATACGTTTGTGGACCTTATATCCGAACACAAAGATCACGCACGATTGTAAGGGAGTTTTGGCCACCAAAAGGAATGCACACATGGCAATGTGAAAATGCCGCCATAACAATATTTATATACATGAAGATTCAGATTAATCATAAGGGAGATTATCAGTTCTTGCTACTGAAATGAAAATATATCACTTATCCTCTTAAGAGTTTTATAATATCCAAAAACCCCCTTTGATATAAAAAAAAATTTAAATGAAAAGAAAGGTAAATGGGTCATTACTTGATAACTTATCATGAGAATATTAAATATATATTTGTTATAAGAAAAATATTTAAAAAAATAAAAAGTATAAGAAAAATGTCGTATTATACATTTTTTATTCACATTGAGACATCTATTTTCTTATTTTTAGGCATTATCTTTTTTATTTTAATTTCATTGATATTAATTATTAAATTTATAATAAATATGAATAAAAGTATATTTAAAAATAAGGATAATATTGTAAAATTATATTGTTATGATTTATTAGCTATTATGAAAATATTAAGAGAATAAGCAGTATATATTAATTTCAGTACAAAAACTAACAATCATCTTGATTATAATTTTAGTCATTATTCAGACACTTCAATTCGTTTCAAACTCATCAGAACTTAGTTTTTTATTATTTGTAATTGTTATACCAAAGTTTAAATATTTAGATTACATATATGATATCTCTACAACGTTTATTGTGGGATTGCACACCGGCCAAGAAAGTCTTGAGTAGGTATTCATGAATTTATCATTACTTTTTAACATATTGGTAAGAATTTCGCAGTTCAAAAACAAATTTAAAATGTGTAGATTTTGTTAAGACGTGTAAGAAAAAAATTTGAACTAGAAATCCAATGCGCTAAATGCCTTAACAAAGTATGTCATATAAAATGTCTTTTTTTACTTTGTGAATTTCAACATTTTTGTTTTTTATCATTAGGAAGATAAACACCTGTGATAATATTTTGTCTCATTAGGACAAATTAAAATCCGATAATCGCGATCATAATAGCTTTTGGCGGCTTACGCTCGTACAAATTTTTAAGTAAAACTTATTTAAATAAAGTTTTATTAATAGAATTTTACTTGTATATTGTCAAGGAGAGATTTTATTAAAAATTATAAAATTAATTTAATAAAAAATATTTTTTAAAGTTATATTACGAAAATAATAAAATAAAATTATTCAATAAAATATATTTTAGATATTTTAATATTTAAAATAAACTTTTTAGCTTCTACTTCTAAAAGTTTAAAATTTAAATTTTTAGTAGTAGAGGTGAAGTAGCTTATTTAAATTTAAAAAGTTCTATTAGAAAAAATAAAAATTCTAATAAGAGCTTATAAAATTAATAAACACTTATGACTATTAGATAAATTATACCAATCAGATAATTAGAGAGCTCATCTTGAATTATTGTTTGGAAATTCAAAAATAATTTTGAAAAATTAAAAATTAATTATGTTTTGTTAAAATTTTTAAAATTATTTTTAGTAAAATTACTTTATTAATAGTCTGAAAGGAATAACTTCTCAAAATTCTAATTTTAGTAACCAGTTTATCCTTTAGTCTAATTCCACATGCATCTTTTCATTTGTTACATAAACCTAAAGGCATTTTTAGTTGTTTCCATTTTTATCACATTTTAGTAGTAAGAATTGCCAAATGTATGTATACATACATGCCTAAAAATGGAATGTTCTTAATATTTTGTCAAAAATAAATATGCAATGTAAACAAAAATGATACAAAAATTAATAAAAATATACTTGAAAAATGAAATCTTCCTAAATAAAAAGGCTCCAAATGATCAACTAGTTCGTTTAATTTAATTCTCGAGCCGCCCTCTGCCAACCCACATTAACCGACACATGAAAAAAGATTAAAATAATTAAAACCATTAATTAGTTATTTTTTTAACAATTAACACTCCCTCAATCGTAAGTGTTCAAAAATGACATTGTTTCTTTACCCATAACAAACCAAAATTAATAATTATAATCCCAAAAGAAAATCATGGGGTTGGTCTAGAAGACTCAAGAAATATGACACCTCCCTGTTTTGGTCAAATTGAGAGAAGGTTTAGTAGAAACAGCCAGCCATCTAGCTGGATCAAGCTAATGCGTACAAAGGAAAACAAGTTTCAAGTACGAAAAGTAGTTGTGCCCTCCATTCATTTCATGGCACACTTTCTAATTAGCTTTGAATTTATTTTAACCTTTTCATATTTATGGCACCGCCAGCCAGCCAAGCCAGCTGCCGTGGCACACCGTACATGCCTACGCACGTACGGTCACCGGCGGCAGCCGGTTGAGTACGGTATCTCTTCTGTCTGTACTTAAAAAAGTCATACACACGTATCCACAACCCATATCCACTACGTTAATTTATAATTTTTGGATTATTTTTGTCAAACAGTCAAAGTTGTTATAGAGTCATGTTATTGTATTGAGACTAATGCGGCATTGCAATCACAATATAATTGACTGGATATTATATCAACGTATGATTTATTTTTTTAATATAAATTTTTGTTGTGCGACATCGATTTGTATAAATAGTTTGTACAACGTAACTAATTTTTTATTCTAACACAACTCATGTTTAAATTAATAATGGTAAAATCATTTTTGGATTTGAGATTTCATTCTATTGTGAAAAGTTTTTACAATGTTTTAAAGTGGTTTTTCAACCCCTTATAACATTGTAAAAGTCTTTTTGTAATATTGTGAAACCTTAAATCTATATTTAAAAAAACGAGGACTTTGACACTTGAAAATAATTAAATAATGATATATCTATAGGATTTGTACCGAATTTCTTATGCAATTGATATGACAGCTTATGTGGCATGAGGAAATTTATTAAAAATAATAGCAGTTACTGAAAATAATCATTTACGCCTTGCAATTATTTCAACCGATCGATCCTCACATACTATATATGTAAGCCATCACTTAAGATTGTATAATCAGAATGATGCAACGGATTGTTGATATTTCTAGGTCAGGCCTGTCGAGCTTCCAAATATTTGAATTTATAATGGTGAGTCTTATTTACAAACATTTGTTTCGGCATGTTTAAATTGGGGGAGAGATATCGGCAATATTACAAATCCAAACTTGTGGGGTCTTAGAACAGAGGTCCAACCAACTTGCGGATCGCTCAATTGTGCAAGTACAATTCATAATTATATTACCCATGCATTATTGTGACTACACTCTCTGGCTATTCGTTACATAAATTGCAACATCAGCCAGCAATTTGCGAAGGGTAATGAAAATTTTAAAAGTGCAACTTATACCTAATGGACTGTAACGAAAATTCTGAAAATATATTAATCTAGGTATTTCTAAGGTACCAAGGCAGTTTTAATGTAGCATTTCATGAGAAAATAAAATAATGCTTAATTAGACACTTTGCTTATCATAAATAGATGCTATTACATTTTAATTTGTTCATCAATCTGATATTTCTACTACACACTGCTTGATTGTATCGTGCATATTTTCATTTTACCTTCTGTAATCCACAAAGATGAGACGTCAAAGTCGTTTAGAGATTAATTAAATTTATGTTAGATTTAACTAAATTTCAATTATTAGATTTCTTGAACTCTTAACAATTGATTTTTATCTTTTAACACACATTTTATGGATTTTCATGGCGACAAAACAATCTAAGGGATAGAAAAATATCCCTTGAAGCAAGGTGTGAATTTTGTTAGGAAGTTTTACTATGACTCGCCTAATTCTATACATCAGTCATTGTGAATGGCAGGGACGCGATCTGCTAACGAATGTTAGTTAAGTGAATGACGAGGATGACATGTTGTCTCTGTATTTAAAGTATGGATGGCATGTCATTTGTTAATAAAATGATAAACAGCGATATCTTTCAATACATGTGTGCCGATTAAAATATTTTTATTAAAAATAATATTATAATTATTATTGTCATTATTAGTATTTTTAATAATAATAAAGACAATTACAATTATAGTTATAATTAGAATTATAATAGTATATAATAATAATACAAAGACAATAATTAGCTAAGGGTGTGTTGGAACATACTATTATATTGTATTATATTACTGTTCACATTAATTTATTGCTTGCCTATTTTTGGAAATTTTGGAAGCTAGATTATGGTGCAATATTATTTTTATTATTATTAATGTTACTATTAGATGCACCCCAATGTGCCAAAATGGTGCATTACACAAACCCGAGTGCAAGTTCAACTTGCATTCATGTAATGCAAGCCAACTTTGTCTTAATTGAGGTATTAAATATATTTTAATGTTTATTGTAATTAAAAAATTATGAAAATAAATTATATTATAATATTATATTATTATTTTAAATAACTATTAAAACAAACAATCTATTATTTTTATTAAAATTATTTAGCATTCAACTATATAGATAATGCATTATTTACTAATAACCAAGAACAATGTCATGGTGTTTGACCAATAATAATAAAAGTGACATGTCATTTATGGTAAAAACATAAACAACACATCACCTACACTATACACCGACATATATTATTTATGTATGTTAGTTGTTTGAAAATAATGATGACATATTGTCTTGTTAGTTGTTTGAAAATAATGATGACATATTGTCTTCGTATTTAACCTGAGGATAGAATATCTTTTATTGATAAAACGATAAACAGCAATGGTATCCAACACTTATGTGCTTGTTAAAATATTCTTATTCTTATCATTGTTGTTGTTGTTGTTATTATTATATTGTTACTATTATAATGCACAAAATTAATACTAATGTTAGGAACATAGTATTATATTATTGTTCGCCTTATTGTTTTCCTATATTTTTAAGTTTTGGAAGCTCGATTGTAGGGTATCATCATCATTATCATCATCATTATTGTTATTGTTATTATTATAATGCACCATAATGTACGAAAATGGTACATTATACAAACCCCGAGAATTCCACTCGAGTTTGTGTAATGCAAGCCAACTTTTGCTTCAATTGAGAATTAAATATATTTTGATATTTATTATAATAAATTAACAGTGAAGATAAATTATATTATAACATCATCTTGTTTAATAATACTATATTATATTATATTACTATTTAACGTAATAATTAAAAAAGAACAATCTCTTATTCTTATTAATATTATTTGGATTCAACCTTTTAGACGATGCATCGGTTTCCAAGTAAAAAAATTACATCTTGGAGTCCGAAGAAAAATAAACAAAGTGAAATGTCATTTTGTTTGAAAAGATAAACAGCGAATCATCTTAGGTATGTGCTGGCACATATTTTTTACGCCTGCCAATTGCACGAAGGAAAATAATGACATATCATCTTTTTTAAATAATCAAATGGATGACATGTTGTCTTTATATTTACTAAGTGGATGTCATGCCGTTTGTTAACAAAACAGTTAATGACGATGGCATCTAGTCCCTATGTGCTGATAAAAACATTTTTAATATTTTATTGCTATTATTATTATTAGTAGTGTTTTAATATTATTATTGTTGTTGCTGTTAATTATTACTACTATTACTGTTATTATTTTTATCATTATTATGGTTACTACTACATTGCACTGCAATGTAGGTGCTAATAGCTTAACCATTAAAATATTTAAGTGAAATCGAGTGGATTCATTGAATCTTGAGCTGTGAAGAACTCAGGAGTAGAGAGAGACGACTGGCGGCAGTTGTTGGTGTTTGTTTCTATGGCGACGATAGCAGAACTAAGGTGTAATGGATTAATTGTGTCAGCTTGATTTTACTGATTCTGATGATGGTGAGGCTGACGAAATCGCAAAGCAAAATTAATGTCAAAGCTCGGATGGGTGGCTAATGCAATGGCTAGATTTTGGGAATTTTTTTTTTTTTAACTTGATGGAAATTATGGAGTTAATCGATGCCAGAGGAAGGATTTGTGTGTGAAGGATGGTTGGTGGTTAGAAAAGTTATGCTTGGCATAAAGAAAATTTCTGATATTACTTGACTTAGTGCGGAAACAATACCATATGTCGTTCTAACTTTACATCTTGAACACATCTCTCAAAGAGAAAAAAATATCGAATGTGTCTATCACTTAGGGATCAATTTAGGGCTAGAGTTTTAAGATTCAATTGGATAACTTAGAGTTTTAAGATTCAATTGGACGACTGGATAATGATTTGAATTCCATTCTCTCCCCTATTCAGGGGTATGATTCGTAAATCATCTTTATGTTCTTAGTGCTTTTATTTAAATTTATATTCTCGTTGGCAGCTATGTAAGTTACCAATTTGTGAGAAAATTACATGTTGTTATTATGAACCAAGAGTGATGTGGTCGCCACATGTATGGCACACCCAAGCCACCACTAGTAGTTAAATAAACTCCTCGTGCGTTTGTAGACTCCACCAATACTTCAGTTCTTGAACCGTAACTCTAAATCATACGAGACTATGTTAGCAGCCTCAGTTACAACAAAATACAAGAACTAATACATGTAAACTCCAGATATGAACAAGCTACATAGACAGCTTTTGGTTACAACAAAATATATAATACGAGTTGCATGAAAATTAACTATTATTTAAGACTTAAAACGCTGTCAACAATGATTCCAACATACTAATGCACTAGCAATTTCACCAATGATTGATCGTTGATTTTCTTGCCTTGAGTTGCAATTGTTTTATTTTCACTGATTTAATTATGAGAAAAGGAGGTATTTCGGCTTAGTTATTGAGTTAATTAATTTTGTGAGTTCCATTGCCAACATTGTAGAAAATCTAGCTATACCAGTTTTTATTATAAAGTATAATGAAACAGCTCGGTTTTGGTGAACCATTATTATATGTTGCAACTGAAGAGAGGGTGGGGGAACAACCTGAAACAAATTAAAATCCCACCACCTCGATTCAAATATTTAAAAACGGGTCACAGAATCGCGAGAACAAGAGAACAATAAACAATCATAATAATATTTCATTCCTTCATGTCAATCAATATGCTCAGTAGTACACAGAATAGGTAATCCAATACTTACGAAAAATGAAAGAAAATTACACCACCCACACACTTGCAAGACTAAAAAAAACCACCCAAACAAAGTAACACAAAGATTTGGTTCTTTGCTCCGTGCCTCCCCCTCTCCCCACTTTTCAAATCCACTAAAACAATTCTTAAGTACAAAACATCCAACTGACAAATACTTAAATAAGATTGGGACCCTCCAAAAACTTTCCCTCTCTTGCACTAAACTTACAAGTGTCCTTCATTTCTGGCACTTCTGTTCTATTGGATGGAACATTGATCAAATTCCTTAATTGATCCTTAATAAAAATTATCTGCCAGAGAATTCTTGAACGCGGAACACCAATCATCATTAAGTTATTGATAGCGATTAAAACTCTTGGTTAAAATAATATCACACGCGTTGTTATTTAAAAATTCCCCAACATGGACATTCTTATTTTATTAAAATTCAAACTAAAAATCAACAGTTATACAAGGCGTTCATTGAATAAAAAAATATATGTATGAATTTGATTTGTCAAACGTTAATTTTAGTTTTTCTAATGAACTCCCAGTATAAAAATTTTTAACTTGTCCTAATTATCAATTGAAATACAGATACCCGCATTAGAAAACTGTTAACTATGTGTATCATTATATAGCTATAGTGTTGGTTTTTTGTTTCTTTTTTAGGACGAAAATTACCTAAGGGTCCCAAAGAGAGTCACTTTGCATATCGCTCCACTCGTCATCTTCCAATTCATTTGAGAACGTCATATTTTGCTCCAACATCAACTCCTCGGCCATTTGGTGCATCCACATCTTCGGAGAATCCATTGTTGAATCATTGATAGCCTGAATTTGACTCGGCGAAAGCCTGACGGTAACCGGACCCAAACTGCTTCCACCAGAAGTGCTTCCACCGCCAGCTCCTTCGGAAGTACTTCCTGCAGAAGTGCTTCCAAGCCTCAGAGCTGCTTCATGAGCAGCCGTCCGAATATCCTCAGCATTCGAACTAGCAGGCTTGGGGAGTGAAGTTACCAATTCCGGGAAATTTAAACGAGCTTCACGGCCCCGGAAATGTAAAGCTGCAACATCATAAGCAGCTGCTGCCATTTCAGCTGTTTCAAAGCTTCCAAGCCAGATTCTACTTTTTGTGCCAGGCTCACGAATTTCGGACACCCATTTTCCCCATTTCCTCTTGCGAACTCCACGGTAACTGGAAGACGTGCCCCCATGAAAACTGTTGCGAGATTTTGATTCCATGTGGTAGAATTATATATAATTTCTAGGAAAGTGATTTCTGGGGGAAAAAAATGTGCTTGTGGAAGTCGATGTGTGATCAAGTTACAAGTGTTATATAGCCTATTTATAATGGTGGATAAATTTGATCTTGCTAGAAGCAAGCTTCCAGGCAGTTGCCCAAATGAACAAAAAGGGGAAAAAATCCCCAAAAAAAAGAAAGAAAGAAAAATGATCGTGATCACTAGGTTTAAAAAGTCATTAATATTTTTGTTGCACAAATGAACCAATTAAAACATTCCAGGTATCTGAATTTGAGGGAAGAATTGTTGCCAAAAACAGAGAAAATGGATTTAGAAAACATTGAGTTTCCTGTTTACGAACGCGGTTTCATGTTTGTATAAATATATATTTATTCGGACCCACAAATTAACATTATCCATGGCTGATTCTGAAAATTTTAACTTCTTGTTGAGTTTTCATTAATTTAGTTGTTTGAAACAAGTAAAGCCATGGCTGACTCAGAAACAAATATAGCAAGGATTTGAATATTGTCAAGGTGACGCAATCCTGGATCATAGGATCTTATACCTTTATTAAGATAAAATTGCGCTGAAAACTAGGGGGAATTAATCTTAATAAAGATGTGTCAAGATTATATTTTTTTAAAGTAACATCGACCAAAGGCCCCACGACCTAGACTACTCTATTTCAATTTTAACCGTCTTCTTTAGCCCGTCACTTAAGTTTGCATCTTAAAATAAGGTTATGGGAATTGAAAAAAATTAATTTAAACTTTATCAGTCATTTATCTTTGTTTAATAAGAAAAAAGTTAAAAAAAATTATTTAGCTTGATATGTTGATAGACAAAATTAGCATCAAAAGATCTTTAAGAACCTTGTTACTCTTGTATAGAAAACTATAATCATTAATTGCAACTAATATATATTATTTTTTCTTTCTTTTAACCAATTTACTGTTATGTATAATTATGCAAAGTCTACATTACAGTTAACTGCAACACCGAGAGTTTCGTATATTTATATCTATCAAAATTTTTTAGTCTAAGTCATGTGATGTGATGTTTCAAAGTAAATATCAGACTTTAAAATAAGAAAAATCTATTTTTAATTTTTTTTGAAAAAATAAACCTATATAATACATATAACGGGACTCAATTTTTTTTTTAATTCTCACTTCTATGAGGTTTTATTATCAAAACTATGAGAGATACCATGTTACCACCATTTATAAACAACCATTAATCAAAATAAATTTTGGTTATTGATTCGAGAAAATGACTTAAAAAATGGTTGAAATAAATAAGATAATTGAAATTTTTTGTTTTTTAACTCATGTATGATCATGATAGTATATTTGAAATATTCTATAAAATATTCAACATGAACATACAAAATTTGGACTCTGTCCAAGGATGCAATTATGAACTTAATCTAGCCTCTGGCTGGGAAATTCAAATCATAAGTGAAACATGGGGTTCAACAAGAGACAGTTCTAACCACCAGGAGCCATTTCTAAAATTTTAAGACCAGTAAAGCTGTCTTGATGTTTAGAGTGACAAAGTAATAAATTTGTCTGGAGGTAAGGTCCTCATAGACCCTTAGTCCTTGTAGAGTCTTGACCTAAAAAGATTCAGTATTGAAAATTTAGAGAGAGTCTGCTGGGAGAGTTCCTCCAAGTACAAAATTTAGTTAGATCAGGGTAATGATTTTAGAAAGATGATCTAGCCAGCATTGTGCCTACTATACAATATGAATATCTGGATGCATGAAAAAATTCTATAACATATTATAAATAATATTAAAGCTGTGAATTAAATAGTACTATCTAACATTACCACTCATGATAAAGTGAGTACTATATATAGTATATTCTTCTTTAAATGGAAAGTAGGAGTAAATTAACTCCCCCCCCGCCCCCCCACATATGATCCGATCTTTTTTTTTTTTCATCACTTCAAATATTAAAGTGCTCTAAATCTTTGCTTCAAACCACTGCCTTATTATTATTTTATTTTTCTAATTATCTACTGTCTAGAAATAGAACATCTTATCCTACAATTCGCTGGTACCTACCACCCAAAAGCAAATCTAAAAGAAGAAAAAATTCTTCCACTGTCGGTAAGACTATATAGAATCACCTTAATGACTATTTTTGAATTGGATCAACAAAGTCCTCAATTCCAATTGAATAAGATACGAGTTCTTGATTCATTTTTTTCCTTTAAATTTAAATATTGATATTCTTAGTGGGGATCTGATAAGATTGTACTTGATTTGGACCTATTTATAGAACAATTGGAATAATTGCGTCAAAACAAGATATGTATTGTTAAAAATTATTGTGAGAAATTTTACTCCCAAACAAGAATATTAAATTTCTAGAATAATTATAACATAAATTGTTTTGTAGTAGTTTAAATATTATTGGAAGTGTTTTTAATTGCAAGTCCTAGTTGTCCTCAAGAATTTAATAGACTGCTTTTTAAAAATCAATTAATGCAATGTACATAAAACTAAATGACTAATGACACATTGGGACAAAAATTAAGGTAACTTTTTTTTTTGTCTAAAATATGAATAAATATGAATTTTAAATAGAACTGAATGTTTGAATTTGAATAACATGTTTCTTTTTTTTTTCCTTCTAAATTGTAAAAAAAATTAACCTGTTTATTTTTTAACTTAAAATAAATCTAAAAGTCAATATTTTTATACTGTATCCTTCTAAATTATAAATGTTAAATAGACGATAAACATCTCAAATAATATAAATGAAATAATATATTATCATAATATAATTATGTCCAATTGAATGCAAACCTTTTAATATTTTAAATTAGCATATTAATATTTTCAATTTTATTATTGTTTATGATGTTTTATATGAAAAATGGTCATAAAAAGTCATAAAGAATATGAAAAGATAAAAACAGTAATAGTTTTACCATGATATTGTCGAAAAGTACAAAGATGGTTGATAATCCTAGTTATTAAATTTTATTTAGGTGATGATAAAAATTAATTAACTACATAGGGATATTTTGGAGAATATCTTTTAATGATATAATTCAAATATTTTGGATTAAGCAAAAATTAAAGAAAATAAACTGATTTGATAACTTAACAATTGAATGATGAAAGATTTTCATTAAGTTCAAAAAACAAATAGCCTTAATAATTAACGGATTGAAATCAAGTCAATTAAATCATTAAATAAAAAAAACTCCCCTAAGTATCTTGAATGAGGAACCATAGCATTATCGATTATTTAAGCTTTCAAAATAAATATTAGATAAATTAAACTTTAAAGGTTAAACTATTCTAAAGAAAAAATGACATTTAAGCCTCCAGTGTTCTTAGTTTACCACTAAGGATCCCTTTCACCCATTATATGCCTTGCATTATAATTATTTTCAAATTTTACCGCAGAAGGATAAATATGATTTCTTCATGTACCATACACTTTCTTGCTTTTAACAGAAATATGAAAAAATGTATCCTATATTTCAACTTTAAAAATTATAATAATTTACATACACTGAGTTTATCTTAAATGAGAGTAGTATTCTCTTAAAATGGGAGCAAATTTCTCCTTACCATAATAGTAGTAATTTATGTTGTGTTATAACAGAAGTAAAGTCAACCAAACTAAATAACTTTGTAATCGTAAAGTATCAGTAGTATGGTAATTTGTAATTATAATTAAAAATTAATAATAAGTCATATTTTGCTTGAACCAACCATAGTGGTGCATTTTAAGTAGTTACGTATACACATGATGTGACAATCAATTTTCTCCCTTTCCATCATTGGTAGCTAGCTAGAAGCTATTATCAGAACTCTTTTTCTTTCATGTACGTGTGATTCACTAAATCAACATAATGTTATAAAAATATTGAATTCAACACACGCTTGGGCTGTGGTGTATAATTATATTATTGTATAAACATCAATCATAAAGTCACGTTTACTATCATATATTTCTTTGAATTTAGGGAGATTCACACTTTTCTTTTTATGATGCTCAACTTTTACAACTTACCTCTTACAATTTTCATAATATTTGTTTACATTTCAATGTTAAAATATTTACTGAAAATCATCTTAATCTTTTTTTTTCCCATCTTTACTAAAGTTTTTAGCACAATGAAATAAGATAGTATTTTGAAAATTATAAGAAAGTAAGAGATACAACATACAGCCCAAAAATTGGCAAATTGTCAACCTTCCTTCAATTTATTTGTTATTGTTTTATAAAACACGTTCTTTAATTAGGAAATATTCTAAGATTATTGTTTCTAGCAATATAAAAAGAACATACTAACTGACAAATCATTGTCAATTGTGACCAATCAATATGTCTTAACTCTTATAGATTTTAGATTCATTTTGAATCTTGGAAGTTGCAAATTAAAAAATTAAGATTATAATGCAAAATCATACTCTACATCGTATTTTGAAGCATACCACCAAAAAATTATATTGTTTAAAAATCAATAATAATTAGGAAATATTATAGGACTATTGTTTCTAGCAATATAAAAAGAACATATTAATTAAATAATCATAGTAAATTGTTCCCAATTAACATGTCTAACTCTTACAGATTTTAGATTCATTTTGAATTTTGGAAGTAGTAAATTGAAAACTTAAGATTATAATCCAAAACATACTCTACAGTGTATTTTGAAGCATATCACCACAAAAAAAAGAACTTATTTATTTTCGGAAAGTAGAATTAGAAGTATAACACAAAAGTGAAATAAAGAATTTTATTCTATTTTAAATATATACTGCTTATCCTATATTGTTTTTATAATATTTTCAAGCTTCTTAGCACAAAATATTTAAAGGAAAAGAAGGATAAATAGGTTATTTGCTCAATAATTTATATCGGAAATAAAAATACAAATTGATTATAAGAAAAAATATTTTTAAAATAACAAAAGTACAAAAAAAATCTTATTATTAATTTTTTATTCAAAACAAAAAAAATATATTTTTTACTTTTAGTACTTAAATATTTTTATTTTAAATATTTATATTAATCTCTATTTATATGGTTTCATTTAACTTATAATACATATAAATAAAATTTTATTAGAAAATAAAATTAACATTATAAACTTATGCTGTTAGGAGAGTGTTATTAACTGTTATAAAAATAATAACGGCGTAAATAATATGTATTAAGGAGAAAATTGATAATCACCCTTAGAAAATAAGAAATTTTCATTTTTAACCTATGCATCATAATAGAGATTCTCGATTTCAAAATTATAAAATATCTTTCCAAATTCCTTTCAATCAATCAGTTCTTTCTTCGCAAAGTCTATTCTAGCCAGGGGGGAAAAAGTACAGTTACTAAGATATCCAGAGCCACCAAAAATATTTAATGGGAGTTTGGAGTTTCGCAGGATTAGTAAATAGTTAGAATTAGTGGTCGCAACACTACTCGATTAAATGTAAATGTTGGCGTTATTTGCCTCCAACTCAAATCCACATATTAGCATATAGAGTAATGAAAACAGCTGGATCTTTGAAGGCTACAACTTTCGTTAAAAAAAAAAAAAAATTGTGTAATATTTCAACAACAACAACATCATCGTTCTCTTCAGTGGTTGAATGGTAAGAGCATGATTAATTTTGAATGGAATTTCAACGTAGTTATATTTATTCTTAGGATAATTATATCGCGGATCTTTTAGTTAATACGGGTACTATTTGTTTCTTTTTTTATTTATTAGAATATACGGTCTACTTTCTCACCTAAAATTCTATATGAGAACTCTTGGGATTTCTCCAAATCTAAAATTTCATAACATAGTTTTTTCATTTAATAAAATTTCACACCATTCATGTGAAAAAGAAAAGTGGGGAAAAAAAAAATCATTACATCATTGTTGAGACAAGCTAGCATATCGATAAGCCGAATACGCTATAATTTCATTGATCTTCGGTTTCTAGTCCCAAATTTCTTGTTATTCGGTATAAATCTTAAAATTTTGCTTACAGAACCAATAAATCGGAATCTGTAATAGCGGTTCAACTATATTGTACTCCGGGCATCATCAAATATTTAAGAAAAAAAAATCGAGCAAAAAAATTCAATAATTGATAGTGTCCAAACTGTAAATTACATTACAGTACCTACAATTCTGTAATATAAAAATTAGAACTTGAAACCGAAACTATAAAGTCGATCTAGCGGAGATTTTTATACGGTTTCCGCGTTAATCAATTAATTCTAGTTATTTTAATTTGACTCGCACGAAGAAGTCATTGTCTGTCCACTCTTTCTTGTTCCCCTTTTGTGGTCATTTTCTAACATTTTCTTGCTTCTAAGTCCAATTCCATGTGTTCAAATCGTGAATGTTTTGTCATACAAAATTTGTTTGTTTCTCTTCAATTCTCAGTATATTTTTTACGTGTTAAAATTAAAAGATCCTTGAATCTTTCTTATTTTTGAAAAATCTATGTCTTTTGACAATGAAAGTTACAAGGAGTTAATAAGCCGAAGCATTGAAAGTAAAAACTACTTTGGAATTAGCTCCACCCAAGGCACCGTAACACCCACTTAAATTTCCTATTCAATTCAACATTCACTTCAACCACAGTCATCATATTAATTGTAACTCAACTTCTTATTCCGGTGAATCAACATATATTATATCTCTTGATCGAACACTACCGACATTTTAGATTAACTTCTGTGAACAATATTTCAATTTAAAGCAAAGTTACGAGTGTTAGTGATCACTTAAGGACCAAACTAAGTTCAATTACTTTAAGTCATCATCATTTGTCGTTCAATGAATGAAGAGAAAAAAAAAAAAAAAAAACCTTTTGTCCACCGACAGTAATGTTTCCTAGCTTTTAATAAATATAACACTATGTACATTGACGGAAAAAAAAAAAAACAATATAATCTTCGGTAGGGCATGGACATCTCAACATGAAGTATCATAATATATAATAGAACATTCTATAGTAAGGTATAATTTTTTAGTCTATTACTATTTGTACCGTGTTGGGTTGAGCTCTTGACAATAAATAATTATTTATGAGGTATAATATGCAATTATTAATCTAAAAACATATAATTATATAATTTAAGAGAAATTTTAAAATATATTAGATATACCGTTTCAATCATATAATAGACAAATCATATTATGAGATACGCGTATATTTATATTTTTAAAAAAAATCATCATGTAATTAATAATTATATTAAATTTAAATATATATACCATACATATATTAATTACATTGATTATATTAGCTCCGATGCACTTTAAAATTTCTCATAACTTATATTTCTACCGCGATAAATATTGTAAATGAGCGATATGTTGTTACAGCTCTCGCATTCAATACGGATACTAAATCAAAACCAAATGGGATCTTTTTTTTTTTTTTTTTAGTGTAAAGGTAGGAAAACACGTGTCAAAATCCCGCTTCCTAGGAAAGGGAAACTAATGAGGGAATTGAATCTAATCAGTGCGTTATTATTATTATTATTATTATTATTAAAACTTAATGACGGGATTAAAATAATTAGAACAACAATATCAATTCAAGGGAAACAGCTGCAAGGCACATACAAGGAAGTAGGTTGATTGAATAAGTGAATGAACGAAGGAATCTTCAAATTGACTAAATTGATTAATTAATTACTAAGAACTTAATAAGCTTTATAAAACGACATTATGGATCTTTTGACTCAATTAAAAAACTAAATTATCTATTTACAAATGTTCGTGTCAAAAATCTTTTGGATTTTGTGGGCCAACACTGTTGCAAATGCCGGTGCTTTTACCATATTTTCCCTCCTTTTTGACTACAAGTTTAGAAAAAAATTGACTCGTATTAGGTTGTCGACTGGGGCTTCGAGTAGATACGGTTACATAGATATGGAAAGGGTCCATCAAGTCGATTCGTTCAGAGTCCGATAATGATTCGAAGTTCAATCGACTCTTGTTGGAGTTTGGTGTCCCTCCCCTGCTGTTGGAGGAATGCTGACCCAATCCTGAATCTCTTATGTTTGAACTCGTGTTGGATTAAGAGTTTGGCTCGGCTAGGCTTCCATATGTGAGCTCGAGGGCCTGATGGGCTCTTGTACGGTGCACCTCCGGAGCCCAATGGATACTTGTGGGCCACAAGTTTAAAGAAAATTAGGCTATTACGTCTTTAAAGCAAAGGGTTAACCCCACCCCCACTTGAAATTCTTAAATAATCAAAGAAAAATTAGTTCATTCCTTATTTTCAATTTTCAATGTAAATTCAATTATATACTTAAATAAATTATTCTTTTAACAAAATTTAGCACCCCAATTTCATAATTCGTATTCATATTTTAATTTTTAATTTATTTTTGAGAAAATTATAAGAGTTTAGAGTTATGAAAATAAAAATTATGTAATAAAAAAATCTAAGACTTGCATGTATTTTATAGATGAAAACCTAAAAGAACTACTTTTTGCTCTCATTAGATTGAAAATTTATAGGAAGATGGTTAATTTTAATATATGGGTTTGCTTTTTTATAAATTAAATTGGGGATATCCTAGGAATAAAATTCAAAAGGGGTGTATGTTATAAGGAAATTTGTTAAAAGCTTTACTCTAAAGCAAATTTGAATATTAATCACATTCAATAATTGGAATAACAAAAGAGTACTGTTAAATGAATGTAATTAATATGTTTGTATAGTGCTCTTTAGCAATTTAGAAGAACAACTTAGCAAATTTGTACAGCTGTCAACTACATGCCATTTTAGAGACCAATTGTTTCAATATATACTTTGCTGACTGAATATCATCCCATTTACGTGGGGTGGGGATGTAGGTTAAATTGAGACCTGAAATTGCAACAATGCTTTGGGCTTTATGATCTGAATCCATTCAGCCCGTCAGGGTGACCCGCCCGTGTTTTGTATCTCATACTTACTTGGACATTATGAGATGCAGTTATCTAACTGCGCAAAAATTAAACTGTAGCCATTGGCCATGTTCAAGTGTCCATGCAGACAAGTTTGTCGCGTGATTCTTGAACAAATTAATATATCATATATACATACATATGGGCCAAATATATCCCAATTATAAAAATCTACAAGAGATTCATATGTTTATCAATTGGTATTACATCAGTTAAAAGCACACTTAATTCCACTATTTCAAAGTTATGTTTGACTGCTAATCTTAATTTTAATGCATTCAGAATTGGTATTTGTACCTAATGTGTCTTATACAATTGGTCGAGAAAACGAAAAATCTTCTATATATACACATGCTGGTTACTCTGGACAAATCATTTTCATGGACATATTTCCATGGATCAAATCATGCCAAAGCCCTAAATAACTTATTAAAAAAAATTGACACCGTAGATTTCATTAACTAGATGTCAATTGTATTTAATAATGAGACAAAGGGTTCTGGAAGGATGAAAAAGGGATTAGGCAAAGTGGTATTTTTGTAGAGATTCTTTATTAATTATTAACTATGGTATTGTCACCGTCGACATTCTAACCACACTAAATTTAATTTTGATAAATTATTATAATTAGTTTCATAAATTTTGATGATCAAATACTGTTGATAGTCATAATTTTTATTTTTAAATAATATAAATTATTAAAAAAAAACACTCATGAATTTGTACCAAATATGATTTTGTATTAAATTTTAATACACGTCAATCCCAATATATTGGAAAACAATTTAAAAAAAAGAAATTAGTCAAACTATAATGCGAATGTGAGCAACTTTTGCACACACAAACCAGCACGGCTCTATGGTACTGAAACAATCGCTGGGGGAAAGATGAAAGAAAAATGTCTCTGTGGCAAATGTTGTACCCAGAACTCAGAACGACATATCGCGTTAAAGGACAAGGCAGCAGGAACTTCCACGTATGGAAGAACAAATTAGAGTTAGCACTCGTCGACGGCAAAGTGAAGTGCATCCTAACCGAACCCATTCCCCGACAAAAGAAATGACGCCGTCGGCCACCATAACTTCCTCGCTGATGACTTCACGGCTCGCGACCCGGCCAAGTCGCCGTTGCAAGCCCTGTACACTTTTTCCGCCAAGCCCACCATAAAGATGCGAGAGAACATTTGTTGTAAATGTGACCGTTGGTTTGGCAGTCGGTGTTGCAAGCACTTAAGGTTTCAAAGGAGGAGCAAGTGATAATTCTATGTATTGATACTTTGTAATGCTTGTTAGATATGTGGGAATTTGTTGGCAAATGTTGAATGAAGTGTTTTTTTTTTTTTTTTTAAAGCTCAATTACAAACTTTAGCACTTGAGAGGGGTATGTTTGTCACAGCCATATCATGAATATATGTTGCGTAAAAGGGCACGTTTATTGAGAAGCATCTGCGAAGCATATTGGAGCGTACTGTTACCTGCTGGTTCAGCTCTCGTTGCAGCTGTTTGGCTTTGCTGTTTTCTTGATTCTTCACTTGCGGTTCTGGGTTCTTTGCACACTGCCATTTGGTTCATTTGCTTGCCGACTTTTGTTTCTTTTTAGTTGCTGGTGCTGGGTTTTAGTTCTACACTCATTTTCTACCAAAGTTTACAACACTTGCTGCACGGTTATTCATGTGATTTACAGTAATGGGGAGTGAGGGCAAATGGCTGTTACAGAGCAGGAGATGACATTCGTAATGTGATCTTAGATATATGCTTATAGTTCAGACTTGAGATTTTGGCCCCTCTGCTTATGCAATAAGAGCCAAGTGGAGACTTGATATGCTTCAATATTAGATTGTTTGTTTGTTTGTTTTTTTGTTTTTTTTAAAAGAAAGCAGTCCTCTCATTAAAATAAACTTGCCAACATACACAAAACATCAGCTGGAAAATCATCCCACCAGATGACAGATTCCGAGCTTCGCGGAGTTTTTTTGGCTGGAGAGTGAGCAACAGCATTGGAATGTCTTGAAACATGTTGGAATGTTATCGATTGAAAGTCTTGCTTGCTGCTGTGAATTTCTGCTATAGCCACCAGATCTCTGTTTTGTTACAAGCCTTGTTATCGGCTAAGACAGCTACTGTTTTGCAATCAGTTTCAATGACCACACCTGAGAAGCTAGTTTCTTTTCCACCTCCATTCCCCATTGACAGCTTGAGCTTCTATTACTGAGACATTTCCTTGAGAATTTCTTATGACCACCCCTATTTCAATCGGTAATGGAATTCTCTTTATGATTTCAGCATCCTCCTTTTCAAGGTTTTGGTTGATCAAACTTTCATTCCACCGGTGGTTTGGATCTCTGAGCTCTGAAACTTTGGCTTCTACAGGCAAAGAAGACTCAAAGATTGGCCTGAAAATTGTTGGCCTAGGTATCCAATTGCTTGATTGAATCTGAATTTTTTCTCTATTTCCTACTCTTCATCTTGTTCCTTTTTGTAGCACTTGCCTCCCCCACAAAATACTCTTCAAGTGAAGGATTGATTTGAGCTATTTTAGCTTTCAGAAAGTCTGTTTGCTTGAAAAATCTAGCTTTCAGCACTTTAGCTACCAAAGAGTCTCAATTTTGGATTAACCTCTGTCCTTGCTTTGCAACTGAGGCTTGATTAAAACTTGAAATATCTTTGAATCTCAGCTCCCCTCTAATCTTGGCATAGCTCACTATCTCCCACTTTTCCCAATGAATTCCTTTCTTATTTTCCTTGGCCCCCCACCAAAATCTCACTATTGCTCTCTGAATGTCATTGTATAATCCCATAGGGATCTTGAAAACACTTATGGAATAAGCTAGAATTGCTTGAGCTATTGCCTTGATGTGAGTCTCCTTTCCTCCACTCGGAAACAACTTGTGTTGCCAATTGGCTATTTTGCTCAAGACTTTTAAGTTTCACATTATTAAAGAAGTTTCTTTGTTTGTTTGTTTTTTTTTTAACGCACCATTGAGGGCAATCGCAAGTATTTTTCATGTCTTGAGACAACATTTAGCTGGAAAACGTTCTTTGTTGTTTCTATCTATCCTTTTGGAATTTTGCTGCTAAAAAACATGGATGATTTCCCATAATTAGAAATCTGTCCAGAGGCTTGCGGGTAACGGTCAAAAATCTTCTTCAACTACTTACAGTCATTAACAAATGCCCTTGTGAAGACCAAGCTATCATATACAAACATTAATTAGGAGATTGTGATGTTCTTAGCAAATTTCAAACAACTTATTAGATTTTGCCTCTCTGCTTGCAGCATCAAGTTAGGAAAGAACTATGCACGCAGCAAAAATAAGTAAAGGGATAATGGAGACCCTTGCCTTAGACCCTTTTGAGGGTAAATTAGGTCTTTTGCACTCTATTTATGATAATAGAGGAGGAGGGAGTGGTTATGCAATCAATGTTCAGGTTTATCCACTTTTTTGAAAAGTCTAATCTCTCCGTTGTATACATAAAAAAGGACCACTCAACCCCATCATAGGCTTTGCCTATATCTAACTTTAAAGCCACTAAGCCATTCTTCATAACCGATAATTATATTATATGTTATTAGCTTATTTGGAACAAAAACACTCTACGCTGAGGATATAATTTGATTAAGGATCTTTTTCAGTCTATTGGTAGTGGCTTTAGCAATTAATTTGTATATTACGTTGCAAAGGCTAATGGGTCTGTATTCTGTGACTTTTCTATCTTTAGCATTTTTAGGAATAAGAACAATGAATGTATGATTGAGTGGAGCTATGGTACCTTGCTGGTTTAATAAATAAAGACAAATTGCAATCGCTCCTTCTTTGACATTTTCCAATGCTTTTGGAAGAAAACATCCTGTCGCCCATCAGGTCCTGGGGCTTTTATTTGGCACATTTGATTAAGAGCTATTTCAATATCTTTAGCAATAAAGGGCGGTTAGAAAAGCATATTCATCTCTGCATTCATTTTTAGAACCACACCTTGTAAAGTTGAGGTAGTGAACATATCCTGAAAGTATTCGCAGAATCTACTTTCTAGTTCTCTTTTATCTTCAAGCAAATTCCCAGCATTTTCTTCAACTCCTTCAATTTCTGTTTTTCCTTTTTTCCTTGATGAAGCTTTTACATGGAAGAATTTTGTGTTCTTGTCCCCTGCTTTTAATCAATCGGCCCTTGACCTCTACTTCCAATACATCTCCTCTTCCATCAAAATAGCTTTGAAACTACTTTTCAATACTTCTGATTTCACTGCCTCTGTTATGCTGATCATGATGCTTCTTTGCTTGTCCTTTCCTCATTAATTTCTTCAACTTCTTGTCCTTTCCTCTAAATTCTTCTTTACTCCATAAAATCAAACGTGCCATTGACTTTTGGCTTTCATCATTGCTAGAATGCCATTGGAGCCACTCCTTTTTCGCTATGTTGTGGTAGGCTTCATACGAGCTCCACATATCTTTATAGTGAAATCTAGTGAAGGTTCTTTTCTCAATATCAATTCCTTTGAATCTAATATGAGATGAGCAAGGATTCGAGGGGTGAGCAGTGTGTTGTCATCGCTGATATGCTCTTTCTTGCCTCCTTCTGCCCTTGTTTACTTTCGCTTTCATGTTGTTATTTTTTTTCCGCTTAATATAGTTTTGCGTGCTTTGATTTAGGTTGATGGATACCGATGATAAAGGATAATCAATAGATCCTAGATGCTAATCATACTCACTAACGAGTAGTTTGATCATATGTTTACATATATACAAATTATTGAATTCTTCACTCCTTGGTATGAAATTCAAGTTTTACATTATGATGAATATTAAATTTTAATAAAAATTAAATTCTTACATATGTTGTCTAACCAGACAATAAAAATAAAAAATAAAAAATAAAAAATTTAAATTACTTTTCTTTACTCTATTTTATTCTTCCAACCAAACACCACCATAGAGCAATGGTGTCCAGAGCTCCTTAACGACTTGGTCTTCTGACTTCATGCATATGTTTTTCAATTTCATGCTTCTATATGTATTCCATCATATCAGTAACGTCAAGTTCCTTCATTCATTAACTGGACATGTAAACGATTTGCTTCTTGATCAACGTGGCTTTCTTTTTTAGCTGGAATTAATGATGAAAAAAACTCAAGTCATAGCTTACTTACGCACAAGGATTGATGAGAAAATTTAACTTGTAGGATCAATTAATGTTTATCCTGGAGCATGGATCTTTGGTTCCATGTCATATTTTGTACTCAATTTAATTATGAAAATAGGTTCCAGATGTGGTAAACCTCTAATGACTAGGTTAATTAGATGGACTTTACGAAGACAAGGATCTTTGAACTTCTAAATTCTATTGGAATTAGGATTTCTCTCCCTTCGTTGGGTGTGGAAATCAAAACTTTTTATTATCAACACTTTTGATTATTAAGAAGATATTATTAATGTTAGATAATATTTTTTTTTTAAAAAAAAGAGATTGTTTTTTCAAATTAAAATCAATATACACCACTTAGGATAGTGAATTCTGGGCTTGAGTTGGGTGTGGGACGGGCTTGAGCTTTCCATTAATTTTAATAAAGTAAAAAATTAAATTAAAAATACTTATCAATGCATAATAGAATAATAATTTTAATATCTTGAATATTAATAATGTAACATAATAAAACATAAGTACTAATATAAAAAATATTCATCTATTATATTGAGTTGTATTAATTTGATTTATTTTTTTATTTATAAATTAAAAATCTCATACTAAACTCAAGCCTTTTTTCTAAACACTTAATAGATTTAATTTATATAAACTTTATATTTTTTTTCAGCCCATAATTAGGCCCAATCCTTGCTATCTAGGCTTCATTTTATTATTATTTTTTGGCCAATTCAAATGCCACCCGCCTTCTATAGTTTTTATAGCAGTCAATAATCTCTAGGTAGTATAACTTTTTAATATCATATTTAATTTTAAATAAACCTTTATTTGTATTATTATAAATTAAATAAAAAATAAAAAATAAAATGAAAATAGAAATGATTAATATATGTTTCGCTGTGAACAAAAAATTAATTATAAATTCTTTTTATACTTTTTTTTATCTTTTAAATATTTTTCTTCAAATATCTATTAAGTGGGATTATTTTAAACTTGCTGAAATTCTCACTTTATCCTTTTTTTGAATTAAAAATTTTATTGTGAAAATATAATTTGATCAAATATATATTTGACCTCACTCTCTCCCCTCATCTCTTTTCCTTATTGAAATTTATCATCATACATGAAGTAGATATTGAATTTAGCAAATGAAAATTTTTAAAATTAACAAATTCAACCCTATTGTAATACATACAAAATAGAAGTATCAATACCGATCATGTAAAAATAAAAATAAAAGTTTCTATACTATTTTGAATCTATTAGAATTTTTTTTGCCAAATTTGAGTAGCACAAAATTTAAATAATAATAGTAGGTAAATTTGATGATGTTATAGTGAAAATTAAAAGAAAGATAAAGTTGATTTAGCAAAAAAGAACCAAAAAAATTGAAAGAGAAAAACTAGATTGGTTTTTAATCATTGTAGAGAGAGAAAGTAATTAATCAAGGGCAATTTTGAAATTTTTGAGAATTAATGGATTAAACTAATAATTCAAAATTTGATGTTTATTTTAATTAAAAAAGTAGTTGTTAAAAGAAAATTAATGGGTTCATATAACCTCACCTATATATATTTTATATTACTAAGATAAATTATTAAACAAATAATTTTATCTTTTTTTCCTTTAAATTTTTTAATATTAAGAGGTGTTTGAATTTTATAAAAATAGGAAGAGAGAGATGGTATATAAAATTTCAATAGAGGAGAAAATCAATGATCTCCCAAAAAGAAAGACCTAGACAGTAATAATCAAATTGTGTGGTGGTGGCTATAGCGGCAAGCAAAGAAAAGATGAGAGAATTATCACAATTTCCATCACTCCCACAAATACTCCACCCAAAAGTGAAAATGACATTTCGTTTGAACAATAGGGATGGCAGCCTAGACTTTCATGTGCAAAAGAACAATCTCTACTTTATACTTTTTTACAAAAATGTGAAACCTATCCTCATTGAGAAAATTCCTAACAGGAAGAATGATCCCTTTGGTCATAAAAAATTTCTTGCCAAATCATCTTAAATTAAATGCATGACAACCTCCAATTGTCCGTCCACCATCACTAGATGGCCAGGTCTCTACCGAATGCCCTAATGTTGTTTTCCATGAAACCCTTGATTCCCAAGTGGATGCAATCGCACAAATCATACAAGAACCACTGTTGGAGGATATGTGTTGGGAAATTATTGAGCACAAGATTTCGTTATAACTAGATTTGCAACAGAGCAAAATAGATGTGTAATAATAATACACACAAATTGATAATAAAATTCAGCCGATTATGCTTATGTCTCCAAAGCTACTGCAAATTTTTTAATAAGGAAAAGATAGCTTACAATGTTTATAGAAAATACTCACAACTTACAAGAATTTCACTCAGGAGTTTTCATAAGAAAAAAAAAACCCAAAATTCTTTTCATTATTCACTCTCTCAAATTACTAATTTTTTTGAGAATAATTTTCAATGCTATGAAGAATCCTATTTATAGGGTAGTAAAACAATTTATAGCCACATAATTTGTTTCATCTGCAGAGCACCATACTCAAGAAAATGGCTTGATTTCTCCACCCAAACCAATATTAAATTCTTTGTTTTGGATTCCTCATCATTGCCTAAAATAGTGACCTAGTTTCTACCCTAATTTTTCCATCCAAAATTAATATTAAATTCTTTGTGTCAATGCCAAGTTATTTCCCATAATAGAAAATAAATTGTTTAATCAACAATCTTCCAATTGAAGACCAATTTCAATTTGCCCTCACACTTTAATCTATACAACTCTTTTCTAGTTTTGCCACTATTGTAGATAATTGAAGCTGAACACAACTTCAATTTATTAATAGTCACTGTCTCTGTCAACATATCTGCTGACTTTGAGCTCTACTAATTTTTTTGAGTTTTAAAATCCCATCCTTTAGAAGAGTTTGTATAAAATGATATCAAAACTTTATGTACTTAGTTTTAGAATGAAAAGATGGACTCTTTACTAGATGGATAGCACATTAAATGTCACAAATAAGACATCGTTTTCTTGTTTCTTGCCTAATTCCTTTAAGAAACTCTAGAGCCAAACCATCTATTTATTAGCTTCTATAATAGTGACATATTCTACTTCAGTTGTAAGGAAAGCAACTATTTTCTACAGTTGAGAAACCCAAATTACTGCAGTATCTTCTATAGTAAAAACATACCCTATAATGCTCCTTTTGATGTCAACATTTGTTGCTAAGTAAGCATTTACATAACCTATCAGTGTCTTATTTTACTTTTAAAACAAAATACTTTGTTTGTAGTACTTCACGAATACTTGAAGATTCACTGACTGCTTCTTAGTCTACCTTGCTTGGATTATTCATATGCTTACTAACAATTCCCACTGCTTGGGCAACAACTACTCTGGTACAAACTATGACATATATTAGGGTTCCTGTTGAAAGATATTAATTCAAACCAGTGGAAATTGTACCAAAAATAGAGTTATTAGAATTAATCTAGTTTCCTAGAATAGCTGCGTGTATAGTTGTAAATTAGCTAGGATATTTTCCTCAATTACCTAGGATAGTTTCGTGAATTAGTTCATCGTAAAGCTATATATTTGTACTATCTTATTCTCATTAGATGTACTGTAATACAAGTTATTCACTTATATGGTATTAGAGCAGGAATTTCTTTAATTCCTAGAAACCATATTGTTGTTCTGCCCTTTCTCTTACTTATAGAAAACCTAACCGTTCCCCTATCTTTTATATCCTAAAATCAGTCCTACCTCTTCATCATGTCTGACGTTGTTTTCGAGTCTACAAGCTTGCCAACAACTGTTGCTACGCCACCTAAAACCCAGGCTTCAACCATGGAATCTTACTCCATTCATATCACTTCCATTAAACTGAATGGAGAAAATTGCCTACGATGATCTCAATCTGTGCGCATGTATATCCGTAGTCAGGGCAAGATCGGGTATTTGACTGAGAGATGAAAGAGCCTGAGGCTGATGACGTAACCTATTCAACATGGGATGTTGAGAACTCGAGGGTACTGACTTGGTTGGTGAACTCTATAGAGGAGAACATAAGCTCTAACTATATGTGTTATCACAAAGCCAAGGAGCTTTGGGATAACATTAACCAAATGTATTCTAACTTGGGAAGTCAATCTCAAGTATATGAGTTAACATTTAAACTCAGAGAAACCCGCCAAGGTGAGGATACTGTCGCTAAGTATTTTAATTTCTTAAAACGACTTTGGCAAGATTTAGACCTATTTAATTATTATGAGTGGAAATCTTCTGAAGATTGGCAACACTATAAGAAAACGGTGGAGGATAGCTATATTTTCAAATTTCTTATTGGTCTTAACGTAAAGTTTGATGAAGTTAGAGGTAGGATTATTGGGAGGTAGCCACTTCCCCCTATTAGGGACGTGTTTTCTGAGGTACGCCGTGAGGAAAGTCGGTGTCTTGTCATGCTTGGCAAAAAGAATCTTGGTAACACCATTGAAAACTCAGCCCTTGCTGCTAGTATTAATACTGGTCAACCTACTACAAAGAAACCTGATGAAAAGTATCACGTTTGATGTAATCACTACAATAAGCCACGACATACACGAGAGACTTGCTGGAAGATCCACAGAAAACCAGCAAATTAGAAGGGTTCTCATGAAGGCAAATTTACTAGTACTCCTACTGCACATGAGGCCAAATTTGTTCCATTTAACAAAGAGCAGATGGATCACCTTTTGAAGCTGCTGAAATCTAACTTAAGATTGTTAAGTACACCTAATGCTTCTGTTGCTCAAGCAGGTAGTAAATTAAATGCTCTCTCTTGTCATTTACTTGTTTATTATACTCCTTGGATTATAGATTCAGGAGCCTCTGATCACATGATAAGTTTTTCTCATTTATTTCATACTTACAAACCCTGTTCTGGTCATGATAAAATTCATATAGCAGATGGTTCATATTCCCTTATAGCTGGCAATGGTTTGATAAATTTATCTATATCTATCTCTCTTAAAAATGTTCTCTATGTCCCTAAACTTACTTGTAATCTGCTGTCAGTTAGTAAATTGTCTAGAGACTCTAACTATTGTGTTATTTTTTCCAACTCCCACTGCGTCTTTCAGGAACTGAGCTCGGGGAAGATGATTAGTAGTGCTAAATTGATGATGGTCTCTATTATTTTGAAGAGAATAATCTAAGAATAAAGAAGCTCAAGGCTTTAGTAGTATCAATTTTACTCAAGTTAAAGATCAAATTATGCTTTGGCACTATAGGCTAGGGCATCCTAGTTTTCCTTATCTTAAAAAATTATTTCCTAATTTATTTAAAGGTTTGAATTGTTCTGAATTCCATTGTGAAACCTGCATTTTGTCAAAAAGTCATAGAACTATCTATCCTTCAAGGCCTTATCAAGCCTCAAAGCCTTCAAGAATTAATACTTCTTCAGGAAAAAAATGGTTTGTAACCTTTATTGATGATCATACTCGCCTATGCTGGGTTTATTTAATGAAGGAAAAATCTGAGGTTCAGAACTTATTTAAAATATTTTACTTGATGATTGAAAACCACTTTCAAACTAAAATTGAGATTATTCATACTGATAATGGAATTGAATATTTTAAACAAAATCTTCAAATTTTTTTTTTACAGAAAAAGGTATTTACCATAAAACTACTTGTGTTGATACACCTCTGTAAAATGGTATTGCTGAACATAAAAATACATTTACTTGAAGTTTCTCGTGCTATTATGTTTTCTATGAATGTTCCTCAATATCTCTGGGGTAAACGGTTTTAATTGTATCCTATCTAATTAATAGGATGCCCATCTGCGTTCTAAACTACATTACACCACTTGAATGTTTTAAAAAAATATTTTCCTAAATCACAAATTCAATCTAATCTTCCTTTGAAAATTTTTGGGTGTATAGCTTATGTTCATATACATCATAAAACCCGGTCTAAACTCGATCTAAGGGCTGAAAAATGTATTTTTATTGGTTATGCACCAAATAAAAAAAGATATAAGTGTTTTAATCCAAAAACTAAGAAAATTGTTGTTTCTATGGGATTTCACTTTTCTGGAAACTCAACCTTATTTTCAAAAAATTTCTCTTCAGGGGGAGAACGTAGGAGAAGAAGGAAATTTTTGGGATGTTATTTCCAATCCCCTGCCTGAAACCATAGATTGCATTATTAAACCTATACCTCAAAATGAGCTCTTTAATAAAAAGGAAAGTGTTATTCTTAATGTTATTTTTGAAACTAGTGATACCAAGACTATTTTGCCAAACACTTCTGAGATCACGACTCGGTGAAGGTCGGGAGTGGAGAAATCTACCGAGAAATATTAATAAATTACTTCACATTTATAATTCAATCACTAACTTCGAAAACATATATATCAAGGAACAAGATAGAAAGCTTCTTACTTATTCAAGAAGGAACCATACAATGAATAAGAGACTTACTATCCCTTTAGTACAGGGCCAACGAAACATCCTGAGTGAAGAATCTGAAAAAAATATAAGTACATTAGATACTTTCTCACATAATCTTATCCTCAAGCCTAATGCAATATCTGAACCTACTGTAGATCTTATACCTGATGTCAATTCTAATGATCATGATATTTTAATAGCAATTAGAAAAGAAAAACGCTCTTGTACTTCTCACCCTATGTCTAAATATCTATCCTATGGTAAACTTTAAAAAAAAAATACAATGCCTTTATATCTGAAATCTCTAACCTGTGTGTATTAAAAAATATTCAAGAAGCACTTAATGATCCTGATTGGAAATCAGCGGTGATGGAAGAGATGAATACTCTGAGAAAAAGTAGGACATGAGAAGTTGTTGATATACTCGTGGATAAAAAAATAGTTGAGTGCAAATAGGTCTTTACAGTGAAGTGCAAGGCGGATGGAAGTATAAAGAGATTTAAAGTCAGACTCGTGGCTAAGGGATTTACTCAAACACATAGGGTTGATTACCAAGAAACCTTTACCCCCGTCACCAAAATAAATTTCATATGGGTATTATTATCTTTAGCAGTAAACTATAACTGGCCACTATACCAGTGAGACATCAAGAATGCCTTTTTGAATGAGAATTTAGAAGAAGAAGTGTTTATGAGTCCACCGCTAGGATTTGAGAAGGTGTTCAGTCAAAACAAAGTTTACAGACTTAGAAAATCCCTATATGGCCTTAAACAATCTCCTAGGGTGTGGTTTGAACATTTTGGAAGGGTCGTGAAAAGTTATGGCTATCACTAAAGCCAAGTTAATCATATAATGTTCTATAAACACTCAGAAAAAGGTAAGATATCAATACTAATTGTCTATGTAGATGATATAATTCTAACAGGTGATGATCTTAAAGAGTTGGCAGATTTCAAGGAGAGAATGACATGAGATTTTGAGATCAAAGACTTGGGTGTGTTAAAATACTTCCTTGGTATGGAATTTACAAGATCAAAGGAAGGTATCTTTGTAAACCAAAGAAAATACATCCTTGATCTTCTCAAAGAGATAAGTCTTTTGGGCTGTAAGGCTACAGAGACTCCCATTAAAGTCAACTTAAAACTTAATCCTGCTAAAATTAAAGATGTGACTGATAAAGAGAAATTTCAGACACTAGTACGGAAGTTGATCTACTTGTCACACACGCGTCCTGATATAGCTTTTGCAGTAAGTATGGTAAGTTAGTTCATGCATTCACCAGGATAAGAACACCTCGATACAGCCTATAGGATTCTAAGATATCTAAAGGGAACCCCTAGAAAGGGTCTTATGTTCAAGAAATAGGACAACCTTCAAATTGAAGTCTATACAAATGTAGATTGAGCTGGTAGCTTAACTGACAGGCGATCAACTTTAGGCTACTGTACCTTGATTGGAGGAAATCTTGTTATATGGCATAGTAGAAAACAAAACGTTGTGGCTCAGAGTAATGCTGAGGCAGAGTTTAGGTCTCTCGCACATGAAATTTGTGAGGCAATATGGATAAAAAGATTATTTAAAGATTTAAAGATTCCAGTATCTCTTCCCATGAAGATTTACTGTGCTAACAAAGTTGCCATCTCAATTGCCCACAATCCAGTTCTACATGATAGAACTAAGCATATTGAGGTTGATAAGCATTTCATCAAGGAGAAAATTAAAAGTGGGGTAATCTATGTTCCTTATGTACCAACTGCATAATAGATTGCAGACATACTCACTAAAAGGTTACACAAGAGACATTTAGAAGTACTAGTCAGCAAGCTAGTTGTGGAAGACATCTACAAGCCAACTTGAGGAGGAGTGTTATAAGATATTAATTCAAACCGGTGGAAATTGTACCAAAAGTAGAGTTATTAGAATTGATCTAGTTTCCTAGAATAACTGAGTGTATAGCTGTCAATTAGCTAGGATATTTTCCTCAATTACCTAGGATGGTTTTCTGAATTAGTTCATTGTAAAGCTATATATTTGTACTATCTTATTCTCATTAGATGTACTGTAATACAAGTTATTCACCTATAGTTCCAATTGCTAAGGCATATAGAACTTTCTCCATAAGTTCACATTCTTTCTCTATTTGTAGTGACTATTTTTTGGATAATTTGAAACGAACACCTAAAGTTGTACTTACTTGTTTAGCATCTTGCATGGTGAACATAGAGAGTACTTTATTGGTAGCCTGTGATAATAACAAAATCCTTGGCTTCGTGTCTTTTTTTATCCTCATTATAAGAATCTATTTTGCATCACCCATATTTTTCATTGCAAATTACTTCGATAAATTCTCTTAAAATTTATAATCTCTTGTCTATCTAAATTTGCAGTAAGCATTTCATCTACATACAACAATAAGATGATGATGTTGTTGTAAAAATTTTTAATATAGAAAGAATGATTTGCTTGGCATCTGATGAAATCCCAGCTTCTTGTGAAACTGTTAAACTCCTTATATCACTATCTAGGAGCTTATTTTAAATTGTAAAATCTTTTTGTCAACCTATATACTAGGTTTTCCTTGCTTACCTCTATAAAGTCTTCTAGTCACCTCGTATAAATCTCTTCCTCTAAATTGCCATGAAAAAAGGCTTTTTTTTACATCTAATTGCTTAAAATATGAATTCTCTGCGGTTACAATTTTTAACATCAGTCTAATTGTAGTCAGCTTTATGATTAGGGAGAAAATTTCATTGTAGTCAATATCTTTTTCTTACTGAAAATCTTTGATAACCTATCATACTTTGTAATGCTTACTTCTGTTATGCTCTTCTTTGATCCTGAAAGCCTCTTATTATAGAGCATTTCTGATTTGACACAAGAGAGTTCGTCTTATCTTTCTTGGTATACTTTCACTTATCTAAATCCTCTAGTTACGTTGCTTTATCATAATGCTTTGGTTTCTCATTGTTGATTAACAACAAGTAGTATAAAGAAGGCAAATAAGGTTGGATTGGTTTAGGAATTTTAAAAGAGCATTTCAACTTTGGCGCTTTCGATTTTTCTTGAACTTCTTTAGGACTTATCTGAGCACAATTTTTAGATAGAAATTTCATTGAACTCAACAAATTCCTCTGTTTTCAACATTAATACTAGGGCTGTTTGATTATACAGTTGACTTGTCTTTACGCATCATGTTCTCATTGGATATGACGTCTCTGCTTCTGATGATCTTTCTATTTTCACAATCCTAAAATCGATTACTAAACTCATCTATACTATAACTAACAAAGATATATTTTTTTAACTTAGCATCTAGTTTACTTCATTAAGTAGAATCTATATGTATATGAGAAATACCACCAAACACTTTTAAATGTGAAAGGTTTACTTTTTTTTTTTGGGTTCTAGACTTCTCTAGTATTTCACCGTCTAAGGGAATTGATAGCCCATAGTTGATTAAGTAGGCTACAGTGTTGACAACTTTAGCCCATAGCATTTTGGGTAAGCTAGCATGTATTCGCATGCTTTTAGCACATTCATTCAGAGTTCTATTCATGCATTCTGTTACTCTGCTATGGTGTCATGGGAACTATTTTCTCCATCTCTATCCTATTGTTTGATAATAATTCTTTGAAAACTACTATCTTTGTACTCTCTTATATTGTAAGACCTCAACTGCTTCACTTTTAAACCAATCTCATTTTCCACTATAGCCTTATCAAAAATTTCTAATTTCTTCTTTAGAAAATGAACCCATATTTTTCTTATAGAATCACCAATATAGGTGACATAATATAGTAAGCTTGCACAAGATGGAACTAAAGATGGTCCCCATACATCAGTATAAACTAACTTTAACTTTTCTGCTTTAATTGACTTGCAAGTGTTTGTAAAACTTACTTTTTTCTGTTTGTGAAAGATGCAATCCTCATATAATTTGTCATTTATACTCTTCAAATCTAACAGTCACCCTTTTGACATAAATGTCTTTATCTTTTTTTTGCTCATATGGCTAAGCCTTTAGTGCCATAAGTTTGATTTTCCATTAGCATCTGCTACTGTAACAATATTTCTTAAATTTGAGGTTACGTAAAGAATACCAATCTTTTTACATACTTTGGTAATCTTCCATTCATGACTTGAGCAAGTTGTACAATAATCTTCTCTATCAAGTTGTCCCTTAGAGATCAAATTCATTTAAGGCCAGGAACGTGTCTCACTCATTGTAGCTTCTATATTGTTTGACTTGGCAACTTTAATAAAATGTCTTTCTTTATGATAATATTTAAGGTTTCATCAATAGCACTGTCAATACTTCAAATTATGGAATCACTTATTTCCTTAGTCATGTTGGCAGATTTCTCTGTGTTAGCATCTTTCTTTGATGCTGGGCAATCCTTCTTGAAGTGATCTTTTTTTGCTACAATTATAAAATTTTAAATCCTTCTTTCTCGATCAAGATATACCCCATTTAGATTTTGATCTACCATGATTTGATTTCCTTTTTGAGCTTTTCCCTTTAGCCTTTGTGTGTATGCTCTAAAAGTTTGATGTTTCACTCAATTCTTTCCATTGAATTTCTTCATTTAATACTAGATCCAAGCATCATCAAATTTTAATTTATTATTTTCTAATGGAATACTAGCTACTGTAGCAGTAGCATTTCAACTAAGATAAGAGAATTAAAGCTCGAACTTCATCATCGAATTCAATTTCCATTAAACTCAATTAGGTTGTGATTCTTTTGAGTTGATTTAAATGTTAAGCAATTGGTGTCCCTTTCGCTATCTATAAATAGAATAATTGCCTCAACTAGTGAATTTTGTTTAAGGCTGATGGCTTCTTATACATATTGAGAGAGCTGCCATAAGACTTGCCATGGTCTTTTCTTTTGCTATATTGAAAGCAACATTGCGGGATAACATCTGTAGGATAACTTCAAAGGCTTGTTTGTTAAAAAAAGCCCAGTCTCTATCCTTCATGCCTCTGGTTGCTTTCTTAAAAGAGATTGATACAACTTTTTCTAGTATAGATAATCTTTAATCTGCATATTTCAAAAACCAAAGTTTGCACCATTGACTTTTTTAATTTTCATCTGCCCTTTGTTCACAGTCATTGCTTTCACTCAAATCCGGTTCCTCTACTTTGTTTCTGACAAATTCTTTTAACAGAATTCACCGTAAAAAACTTTGATACTATTTTTTGATTGTTAAGCACCATATTCCTTATAACTAGATTTGCAAGAAAGCAAAATAAAAATGTAATAATAACACACACAAATTGATAATGGAGTTTGGCCAATTATACCAGTGTCTTCAGAGCTGCAGCAGATCTTTTACTAAGAGAAGAATAGTTTATAGTACTTATAAAAAACACTCACACCTCAAATTTCACTCAAAAGTTTTGATTAAGAAGAAAAATCTCAAAATTCTTTGGTTATTCACTCTCTCAGTTTGCTAATTTTTGGGGATAATTTTGATTGGTATGAACAAGCATATTTATAGGCTAGGAAAACAATTCATAACCACACAATTTCCTTCACTGCCAAGCATTATACTCAAAACAATGACCTAATTTTTTCACCAAAAATCAATACTAAATTCTTTGTGTGGACACAAAGTCATTTCTTATGATAGAGAATGAATTATTTAATTAAACGCATGTTAGCGAGCATCTAGTAAAGATGAAAGCAATGGAGAGGGAGCTGGAGTTTAGGAGCCTCAAGGTTAATTAATTCGAGCAAGCAGAGGTCCTCCTCAGTGAGTGTACCGGACACGTGGTGAAAGTTGATTGGGAGTCTTTTGGTTCAGCTAGGGGTGTTAGTTAGCTGCATTTAGAACTACAAAACTATTCACATTTTGCATAATTATCTTATGTTTCAGTTGTTATTAATTAAGTTTGTCCTAGTCTTTAGGAAGTTGTTAGTTTGTTTAACATGTATCAGCTCATGGTTTGATTCTCGGTCACTTAGTTTTTTCATTTTTTATTATATATTGTAAGCTTAATGCAAAAAGAAAATAATAATTTCCAGTTTTGCATTCCTCCAGCACATCTCTCTTTGTTCTTTTTCAAAATTCTTTAATCCTCTGTTTTCATCTTTCAAAATTAACAAATTAGTATCAGAGCACCATTCTTAAGGGATCTGTACGTGAGTTTGACGCATCATGGAAGCCAAAGTCGGTTTCTCTTCTATTGCTCTACTGGTGTTCGATGGAGACAAGTACCATATTTGGGTAGTACACATAGAGACATGCTTGGATGCTTTGGATCTTTGGGAAGCAGGGGAAGAAGACTATGAAATTTCTGCACTTCCAAACAATCCTACCATGGCACAGATAAAAGCGTAAAAGGAAAAGAAGATGAAGAAGTCGAGGGCCAAAGCATGCTTGTTTGCTGCAGTGTCATTAACAATTTTTATAAGAATAATGTCCCTTAAGACAGCCAAGTCTATATGGGATTATCTCAAAGAAGAATATGCAAGAGATGAAAAGATAAAAGGAATGCAGGTTTTGAATTTGATAAAGGAATTCGAGTTGCAAAATATGAAGGAATATGAAACAATTAAAGAGTATTCAGATAGACTTTTTGAAATAGCAAACAAAGTGAGGCTACTTGGGTCAGAATTTAGTGATTCAAGGATTGTAGAAAAGATCCTTGTCACTGTGTTGGAAAGGTATGAAGCAACAATTACAACCTTGGAAAACACAAAGGATATGTCAAAAATTACCTTGGCAAAATTACTTAATTCCTTACAGGCATCAGAGCAGAGGAGACTTATGAGGCAAGATGTCAATACTGAAGGAGCTTTAGCTGCAAAGCATCATAGAGTTGACAAAAATAAGAAGAAAAAGAAAAAAGGCCAAGAGGGAAATTCAATCTCTCCTACTTCGAGTAACAACAAAAGTAAAAATGAAAATTTTAAGGGTAAATACCCTCGTTGCCATCATTATAGAAAAAAAGGCCACTCTCCATTCAAATGTTGGAGGAGACCCGATGCAAAATGTTTCAAATGCAATTAAACTGGACATGAAGCACTAATTTGCAAAGAAAAAACTCAACAACAGGAAGTTGAAACCCAAGTTACAGATCAAGAGGATGAAGATCAGCTTTTGCAGCGTCTTGTTTTGCAAGTAGCAGTTTAACTAAAAGTTGACAGCGGTTGTACCAACCATATGACCAATGACAAGAAACTCTTCATAGATTTAAGGCCAACTGACATTACTAAAGTTAAAATTGGCAATAGTGATTACATTTCTATCAGAGGGAAAGGAAGAAAGAGACCATTTCTAAAGTCAACTTAAAGAGCCACTTGTAAGTTGCAACTTGTCCACACAGATGTATCGGGTCCTCAACGAACTCCATCCTTAGCAACTAGTCGATATTATATTATTTTCATTGATGATTTTACAAGATTGTGCTAATTTTTTTTTTCTAAAATTCAAGTCAGAAGTAGCTGAAGTGTTTTGGAAGTTCAAGAAAATAGTGGAAAACCAAAGTGGCTACAACATCCAAGTTCTAAGGTCTGATAATGGAAAAGAATATACCTCAGAAGAATTTAATTTATTTTGCAAAAATTCAGGCATAGAACACTAGTTTACTGCTCTCTACACTCCACAGCAAAATGGAGTTAGTGAAAGGAGAAATAGATACATAATGAAGATAACCAGATATATGCTTCATGACAAGGAGTTGCCAAAAAAATTTTGGGAAGAGGTGGCTAGTACTGCAGTTTTCTTATAAAACAGATTACCTATCAAGGCATTGAAGGATAAAACTCCATTTGAGGCATGGTATGCTATAAACCTTCACTAAATTTTCTTAAGAGTGTTTAGTTGTGTGTGTTTCTCTCATGTTCCACAGGTCAAGCATGAAAACTTGATAAAAGGTCAGAACCAGACATATTCGTCAGTTATAGTTCTTCCTCTAAAGCCTATAAAGTTTATCAACCTCAAACAAGGAAGATAATTGTCAGTAAAGACGTATTCTTCAATGAAGATGAGAAGTGAAACTGGGAACAAAAAAAAAGTCATCCTCTAGCAAGCAAAAATCAAGTACTCCTTTTCAAACAATGGAAAAGCACACATCAGAATAGTGGCAAAAAGAATTACAAGATGATCTACCAACCTGTAGAACAAGACTGCTCTCTGATATTTATCAAAGTTGCAATGTGGCGGTTTGTGAGCCTCCAAGTTATGAAGAAGCTGTTACAGATCAGAAATAGAAAAAGGCAATGAAGAGTTGTCAATGATAAAAAAGAGTAATAGTTGAAAGCTAGTTGATAGACTGAAGGACAGAAAAATTATTAGAGTAAAATGGGTGTTTAAAACCAAGCTAAATTCAAATGGAAGCATTAACAAACATAAAGCCAGACTTATTGTTAAGGGGTATGTTTAAGTTTTTGCAATGGATTACTCGAATACATTTGCTCCTATTGCTAGATTAGACATTATTCGACTGGTGCTAGCTAAAGCAATTCAAAATGCATGGAAAGTGTTTTAATTGGATGTAAAATCTACATTTTTGAATGGTACTTCACAGGAAGAAATTTATGTTAAACAGCCTAAAGGATTCGTGGAACAAGGTCAAGAGGAGAAAGTCTACTTGCTAAAAAAGGCTCTATATGGCTTGAAACAAGCACCTAGAGCATGGTTTAGCAATATAGATAAGCATCTGTCAAGTCTAAGATTTATAAAAAGCATGTTAGAGGCTACTCTTTATGTGAAACATAAAGGTGATGATTTGTTTATAATATCTCTTTATGTTGATGATCTCTTAATCACAGGTGGTAACGCCAAGCTTGTTGAAAAGTTCAAAAGGGAAATAATGCAGGCCTTTGAAATGACAGACCTTGAACTAATGACATACTTTCTGAGAATAGAGATTAAGCAGTTAGAAGGTGAATTTTTGTCTATCAAAAGAAGAATGCCAAGGAAATCCTTGAGAAGTTTTATATGGAGGATTGCAAGGAAATAACTACTCCAATGAATCACAAGAAAAACTTAAGTAAGGAGGACTGCACAGACAAAGTTGATGAAAGCTATTTAGAAGTATGGTTAGGTGTTTAATGTACCTAACTACAACCAGGCCAGATATTATTTTTGTTATGAGTATTCTCTCTCGATTCATGCATTGTGCTAATGAATTGTATCTTAAAGTAGCAAAAAGAGTCATTAGATACATCAAAGGAACTATTGACTTTGGTGTAAAATTCAAGAAGTGTCAAAATTTCAAGTTGCTGGGATTTTCTAACAGTGATTGCAGTGGATCCATAGATGACATGAAGAGTACATTTGGGTATTGTTTCGCTCTTTGATCAGGAGTTTTCTCATGGTGTTGCAAGAAACAAAAGATTGTAGCTCTGTCTACTGCAAAGGCCAAATTTGTTGCTGCCACAGCAATAGTGAATCAAGCATTGTGGTTGAGGAAATTGTTATGTGATTTAAACTTGAAGCAATTGAATGATACATAGGTATTTATGGACAATTAGGCAGCAATTGCAATATCCCACAATCCAATTTTTCATGGAAAAACTAAGCATTTCAAGATTAAATCCTTCTTTTTAAGGGAAGTACAAAAGGAAGGAGAAATAAGCCTCATTTATTGTAGATTTGAAGATCAACTCGTAGAAATTTTCACAAAATCCTTGCCAGCAAACAAGTTCCAGCTTCTTTGGCAATGACTTGGAGTTTGCAGTTCTTAGCGCATGGAGGAGTGTTAGTTAGCTGCACTTAGGACTGCAAAGCTATTCACGTTTTGCATAATTGTTTTATGTTTTAGTTGTTATTAATTAAGTTTGTCCTAGTCGTTAGGAAGTTGTTAGTTTGTTTAACATGTATCAGCTCATGGTTTGATTCTCGGTCACTTAACAAGGGGCTTTAGGGTTAATTTTGGAAGACATAGAGGAGAAGGCAAGAGAGGGGATGGTTAAGGCTCATGCTGAAGAATAAGAAGAAGGGAATGAGAGGAAGCTTTTAAGATTACAAGATATACATTTGAAGGACATTGTTATGTTTGTGGTGAGTACTACCATATCCCAAGGATAAGTTTAGGGTATGTTTCTTGAATACTATGCAAATATGCGACGTCTGTAGCTGACATGACTATAGTAACAATTTTAATTTAAAATAAAGCTAAATTGGTAGTGAATTAGTTTATTGATCATTAATTTCTACACTCTGGTTAAAATGGTCATAATTAATTAGTTTTTGAGTTTCAGTTTGTGATATTTTAATTTTTAACAGAGAAATTTGGTCGACTGGGTGAGATGATATATCACAAGTGACATGGAGAAATTAAATAGTTAAGCTCTCGGCCTATGCTCATGGGAGAATAGCAAAACAAATTCTTTCTTGAAAAAACAGAGTAAAACATTAAAAAGAAATTAAAACTGCCCAGTATGTTTTTTTCAGCACACTTGCTTGCTTCTAATTCCTTGGCACCCACTTTTTGAAAGATAAAGTTTTGTAAATGAAACATGAAGTTTGTGTAGTGATGATTGTATCATGTAAGTAAGATTTGATATGTGTTTTTGATGTCAAATTGAAATCTCTGTTCAAAACTACTTCAGAATTAATTCTTCTACGGAATTAAGGCTCGAGTGGAATCTAATAATTGTATCATGTTGCTTTTGTTAAACTGAAATTGATGATTTTTTTTTTTTGGAACCCATTGATACTCGCTTACTATGACAATTTTCATCAATAAAGTGCTGATCAATACTTTCTTTTTTTTGTGTTTTTTGTTTAGGATATTTGATTAATGAACTTCACTAATGAAGAGCAGTCCCAGGATAACAAACATATCTAGCTTAATAAGAAGATTTTTGTTTTTTTCATTAGTTTGAATGCTTTATAAAGTACATTAGCCTTACTATGCGAAATGTTTGGTAATTAATTTGCAGCTTGGCCTTCAATTTTCCTGTAATATGAAGAAATGATGGTCCTAGATGCTATTAAATTTTCGTTCATATTGTCTTTTATCCTTGATCTAATTTCAGCAGTGGCACAGTTTTTGGTTTTGAACAAGTCTTTAACGTATTGAATTCAAACACCCGACGGTGGTTTGGATGATAAAGGATTCATTGAATTTGAATTCAGATTTGAACTGACTTTATTATCATCATTATTATTATTATTATTATTATTATTATTATTTTGAAAGATACAATTATTAGTTGTTGAATAAGAATACAAAATGGACTAAATTTTAATAGAAGATTATGAAGAGTTGAGCATAAATCAGATCAACAATGGATCAAATCCAAATTCATCAATTTGTGGTACTCTCGTCTGAATTTGAAATATCTATTAATCAAGTCAAATGCTAAGCAATTCGTTTGTCTTTCCTTTTTGGCTTCATTTTGAAACCGCACAGATGAATTCAAGCTTACGTTTTCCTCATTGAGTAATAATAATCCATAAACTTTTATATAAACTAATGTGCAAAAGCTGAAATCAATTTTGCAAAGAAAAACACGGTGACAAAATGTGAAAGCTTCGCTGCATTTAGTCTAGTTGAGAAAGAGACATCTTCTTCGGATTTAACCCAAAAGCTGAGAAAGCTGACATTATTCATGGCATTTTCCAAGTAATGCATGGGTTGAATTAAACAATAAGAAAATTCGATGAAAGCAAGAAAAATAGAAGTTACTGCATTTTCTTGTCAGCTTAAAAAAGGAGAAATACATTTATGATATATTTCTATTTTTTGCATGTCTCTTCTCAACTGAAAAACAATGGCTTCTTCTTCTTCTTCTTCTTCTTCTTCTTCTTCTTCTTCCCCTTCGACCAACCTTAAGACTGAAGCAAAATACGATGTTTTCCTCAGTTTCAGACGCGAGGACACCCGCGACAACTTTACTAGCCATCTTTATGCAGCTTTGTGCAGGAACAACATCGAAACTTTCATCGATAACCAACTCATAAGGGGAGACGAAATATCTCCAGCTCTATTGGACGCAATCGGAGGATCAAAGATTTCGGTTATCATTTTCTCGGAAGGGTATGCTTCTTCAAGATGGTGCTTGGAAGAACTCGTGAAGACCATGGAATGCAAGAATGATAAGAATATTGGACACATTGTTGTACCGGTTTTCTATCGCGTTGATCCTTCGGATGTGAGGAATCAAACTGGGATTTTTGGGGACGGATTTTTGAAGCTTGAAGAACGTTTTATGGAGTGGCCAGAGAAGCTGGAAAGTTGGAGGATTGTTCTGAGGGAAGCTGCCAATCTCTCCGATTTTGCTTCCCATGCCATCAGGTAACTACTCTCTAAGAATTTTCTCAGGAAACATGAAAAAAAACAATCAGCAAATTAATATTTGCTAGGCATGAATCTAGGATGAGGTTTTTGATGAGTTTTATCATTTTCCATTTTCCTAATTACTTTCTACTGAATTTTCCTTGTTCTCTAAGATTTTTCTTTTTGCATTTCCATATTTGTAAGGCCTGAATCTCTACTAATAGAGAAAATTGTCAGAGAAATTTTGAAGAGACTGAATGATATGTATCCAACTGATAACAAAGACCTGACTGGAGTAGAATCAAGCATATGGCAAATTGAATTATTATTAAGCACAGGGTCTAAAGAATGTTTACACTTTAGGAATTTGGGGAATCGGTGGTATCGGAAAGACAACACTTGATGGTGCCATTTTCAACAAAATCTCTAACCAATTTGTCTTACTTTCTTCAAAATGTTAGAGAAGAATCAGAAAGAAGTGGTGGCCTGTCTCAGTTGCGACAAAAGCTTTTTTCTGGGTTATTGGAGGATGAAAATCTCAGTGTTGGCATTCCAAATGTTGGCGTCAACTTCAAAAGTAAAAGGCTTAGCCGCAAGAAGATTATAATTGTCCTTGATGACGTTACTTGTTCCGAACAAACGAAATTCTTGATCGGAAGCCTTGATTGGTTTGCTCCAGGAAGTCGAATCATAATAACAACAAGAGATAAACAGGTGCTTAAAAACTGTAGAGTTGATGAAATATATAAGGTTAAGGCATTGCATGATCATTACGCCCTTCAGCTTTTTAGTCGATGTGCCTTTGGACAAAACAAGAATCCTGATCCAAGTTATAAGGAACTGTCAAATAGGGTCATAAAATATGTTCAAGGTGTTCCTCTGGCACTTAAAGTTTTGGGTTGTTTTCTGTTTGGAAGGAAAATGGAAGACTGGGAAAGTGCTTTAAATAAGCTGAAAAGAAGTCCTCATCTGGATATCCAAAAGGTGCTAAAAGTAAGTTATGATAGGTTGGATGATGAAGAGCAGAATATATTTCTAGATATTGCGTGTTTTTTCAGAGGGAAGACAAAGATAATGTAATAGAGTTCCTAAACGCTAGTGGCTTCTCAGCAGAAATAGGCATAAGTGTTCTCGTTGATAAGTCTCTCATAATTATATCAAAGAACAGGATAACAATGCATGATCTGTTACAAGGGATGGGTAGAGAAATAGTTCGACAAGAATCAATCAAAGATCCTGGAAGACGTAGCCGATTGTGGAATCATGAGGATATTTATCATGTTTTGACAAGAAATAAGGTAAATATTTTAACACAAGTATTATTTTAGAATAACGGCACACAAAAATTTACAAACTATGTGGACAAACTAAAGCGTCACAAATGCAGTGCTAATTTGTGTTCTTTTCAGGGGACTGAAACAATTGAAGGCATCTCCTTAGACATGTCAAAAGTCAAAGACATAAAACTAAACCGCAAACTTTCACAAAGATGCCTAAATTGCGATTCCTCAAATTCTACAACTCAGTGGATGCAGAGCACAAGAATAAGGTGCATCATTTCCAAGGCCGGGATTATGTTTTCAGTGAGTTGAAGTACTTTCACTGGGACGGATACCCATTGAAAGCATTGCCATCGTACATTCATCCAGAGAATCTTATTGCACTGGAAATGCCTTATAGTAGTGTTAAGAAACCGTGGGGTGGTGTCCAGGTACTGTTAGTTTCTGAATCTGGGCAAAATTTTGATGAGGTCCTTATAGTTACCGACTGATATTATCTTATTTCGTTCCTTCTTGCAGCAACTTGTTAACTTGAAACATATAGATCCGAGCCACTCCAAGCAGCTAACTGAAATCCCAGACCTTTCCCTAGCCTCGAATATTGAGAAATTGAATTTAGATGGTTGTTCAAGGTTGCTTGAGATTCGCCCATCGATTAAATATTTGAATAAGCTTGCCATCCTGAATCTAAGAGACTGCAAACGCATCAAGAGTCTTCCCACAAGCATTCACTTGGAATCTCTGAAACAGCTTTTTCTCTCCGGCTGCTCAAATCTGGACAAGTTTCCAGAGATCGCTTGTACGATAGAAGAATTGTTTCTAGATGGAACTGCAATTAAAGAGCTACCCTTGTCAATCGAGTGTCTGTCAAGACTAATTACATTGAACCTTGAAAACTGTTCAAGACTCGAGTGTCTCTCAAGCAGCCTATGTAAGTTGAAATCTCTTCAGCATCTTAATCTCTCTGGTTGCACTAAAGTTGAGAGATTGCCTGACGAATTTGGAAATTTAGAGGCTTTGAAGGAAGTGAAAGCTGCGGGAAGTTCTATCAGAGAAGTACCATCATCTATCGTGCAATTGAACAACCTTTATAGATTGTCTTTTGAGAGATATCAGGGCAAGTCACCCATGGGCTTGCGACTGCCTACTATGTCGGGCTTGCGCATTCTGTCAAATCTAAATCTTTCTGATTGCAGCATCACGGAGTTACCCAACAGTCTTGGTCAGTTATCCTCATTACATATATTGTTTCTAGATAGAAATAATTTTGAGAGAATTCCGACAAGCATCATACACCTCACAAATTTATTCTGGCTCAAGTTAAGCTATTGTGAGAGGCTTCGATCCTTACCAGAACTTCCATGCAATATAAGCGACATGGAAGCCATTTGTTGCACGTCACTAAAAGAATTATCAGGTTTATCTATTCTATTCACACCAACAACATGGAATGTACAGGGACTCAACTTCATCAATTGTTTCAATCTGGATGGAGATGAGCTCAAAGAAATTGTCAAAGATGCCCAGCCGAAAATTCAGCTTATGGCAACGGCTTGGTGGAACGAATATCATAAGGTGTCTCCCTTGCAGTGACTCTTTTTGTGTAATCTTGATTTTTCTTTTTTGGCATATTTACTAAATTATTTGTTATCGACACGAATCATACGAAACACCTTTTGGTTGCATCAGTTTCCCTGGTAGTGAAGTTCCAGACTGGTTTAGCTTCCAGAGTGCGGGATCTTCCACTACTCTCAAGCTGCCACCAGTTTCCTTCAGTGATAAATTTGTTGGCCTTGCTTTGTGCGTTGTTGTAGCATTTCGAGACCATCAAGATGATGGGAAGGGTCTTAGAATTGGCTATGAATGCAAACTCAAAGCCAGAGATGATACCTGGCACGTCGAAAAAGGCTCTTTGTTTGGCTGGGGCGATGGTTATAGCAGAGCTCGTTATGTGTTGTTCGATCATGTATCTTTGGGTTATGATTTTGCTGTGCTTTCTAACAATTTTGGTGAATATTGTCACTATAACAAGGAGGCCGGCATCGAGTTCTATCTCTTGAATACTTATGATTTTGGACGTAGAGACTGCTGTGAGATAAAAAGTTGCGCAGTTCATTTACTGTATGCCCGAGATTTTGAGGAATCAATGGAATACCCTAGTGAAAGTTTCAGATCCAGCAAGGGAAAGGAGCCACACCCAAAGAGAATGAAATTTTTCAAAGCTCCACAAGCAGATGATCATTGGGTACGGCCGATGTTTATGTAGTCTTGTTTTGCTTGTGCCTGTGTTTATATTTCTCCTCACCTCAGACTGACAAAATAATACGTCGGAAAATTTGTAATGCATCCATTCCATCGAAAATTTGAGGTTAGAGAAGTTAGTACTTTGATATTAATGGATGCTGCATTTGTGATAGGGGTGGCAAACAAATAATCGAATTGAATTCAAATCTAATTATAATGAATTGAGTCAAAATTCTATTAATTCAGATTTGATTCGTTTAATAAACAAATCGAAATCTCAGGATTCGGATTTAATTCGTTTATTAAATGAATATTCGGTTCGATTTGTTTAATTCGTTTACTATAGATTAAACGAATCGAATTAAATCCGAATTCATTTATTATTCATTTATCCTATCACGAATCCATAATGAATATGAATTTATTTACAATTAGTTTACAAAAATATAATTAATAAACAAAATCAAGCAAAATAAAATATAAAAAAGTCACAAATTTAATATCCTTCAACAAAATACAAATAACCAAAACCATATTCTAGAATTAAATATAGAATCATCCAAATACCAAATTACAAATCTCAAATAAGACAAATAATAAAATTCAAATTCAAATTATGAAGGTAGGTGATTTCTTTAATGCTCTTCATTTTATCTGTGTCACCTTGAAAACAAATATCCTACACCAAAAAGTAAGTAAAATGTTATTAATATACTGCAATATTGATATTAATAGTCAATTAAAATTCAAAATATCAAATATATAGCAAATTTAGAGTATTGTTAAGGAAATAATAATTAATATACAAAGCCAAGAAATAAGTAAGATAAGACTTTACCTACCACACTCATACACTATTATTTGGATGATTGGCACTCTCTGTAGATGAAGCACAATTATTGCTCATGTTCATTATATTTTCAATAAGTTGGTCTACAGCGATATTAACTTTTCCTACAATAATTTTATAAAATTGAATCTTAATTAGAAATAATTGCATATGATATTATAAAAAAGAAATAAATAAATTTTATAAATTGCTTGGATTGTCTCTGATTTCAATACAATTTGAAATTGATCAAGAATTCAATCGCCAACACTGAAAGTTAATTCAGATGCAACAATAGATATAAGAATGCTCAAGATATCACGAGCCATGAAAGAAAAGTTAGAATAACAAAACCCATTTCCTTTCAAAAAACTTAGAATGTCCAAATTAATTTTTCTATCAATTCTTGGCTCATCCAAATAAAGCTCCAATTCAGATTTTTTAACAAAAGCACTACAATCTATATTATCAAAATCATCAAACTCCTACAAAATAATTAAATAGTCAAAATCCAAAATAAGTGTGGAAATAATAAGTTTTTATAATGAACAAATAAGAAAATTGTAAATATACCTCAAACATATCTATAGTTCTTTGGTTAAGTGTACTTTAACTATTGTCATTACATCTCACACTCGAACCAACATATGTAGTGGAGAAAGAAGTTGTGATCAAATTATACTTATCAAAAATTGAAAACAACTTATCTCGGACATGTTTTAACTCCTCTGAATTTTGACCATAAGTCTTGTTATAGGCAAACTCAATAAATGTCATCTTGTATTGAAGATCTAAGATGACTGCTATTGCTAAAATGGTACAAAAATCAGACCAATACTTCTCAAATTTTTCTATTAATTTTTGTGCCATAGTTTTCATATACACATCCTCACTACTCAATAATTGATCCAAAGCAACCTTAGTCGCAAACACCTTAGGAAAATACAAACTTGAAGTGGGGTATTTTGATCCAGAAAAAATGCATTTGATCTTATAAAACATATACAAGAATTTGCCAATCTTTTCTATTTTTCCGCATTCTTCTTTAGAATGACAATTCTTGTAATTGGAATCATTCAATTGTAAATGACGAAAAGTATTTTTGTAATACACAACACTATCAAGTATAAGCAAAGTTAAATTCCATCTTAATACACATCTTGTCTTAATCTTTTCTATCATCTAAAGATACTTGCTTAACACACTGTAAGAATTTTCTTTTTGGCATATTTGACACTCTCATGAGCCTTTTTTATTTCTTTCAATCATTGTTGAACAATCAAATTAATAATATGAGCACAACATCGAATATGAAAGAAATCTCTGTCACACACCAAAGCATTCCTTAATCTCAATTGACTTTTTAACATTACAACACAAACATCATTACTTGAAGCATTGTCTATAGCTAATGAAAAAAAAAATCCTCTTCTCAATACTCCAATCACACAACAATGAAAATACTTTTTCAGCCAAAGCAACCCCAGTGCGTGAAGTTGGCATTTCACAAAAATTCAATATTTTTTTCTCTAAATTCTGTTCATTATCAATGAAGTATGCAGAAAGACATAAGTAGCCATTTATAGTTATAAAAGTCTATAAATTAGTAATAAGACATATTCTACCATGAGCTTTTTCTAACATGCTTCTAATTTTTACCTTTTCCCTATTATGCATTTTTAACTCATCTATTTTTGTAGTGTTCCTATAGCTATTGGGCACTTCATCACACAAATAATTTCAAACTCTTATAATTCCTTCGTATTTAACAAGTTGAAATGGCAAATCATGCATAATAATGGCATAAGATAATAATTCATAAAACACATGAGCTTCAAATTGGAAATACGAGTTAAGAATTCATCACCACGATCTAACATTATTTGTGCAGGAACTCGCTTTTTAAATTTTACACAAGTTTCATAATGCTTTTTCAAATTACTTGTACTAAAATTATGTACAGCCACGTACTCAGTGCTACATTTTTACACACTGCTCTTGGCTTGTTGTCTGGATACTTATCCCCTAAAATCTTATGGAACAATGACCATACTAGTGAAGTTAGTTTCCTTTGCCACGCTGCCTTTTGTTCCACTGACCTTAAACTTTTTTCAATCTCTTCTTCCATTTCGATTATATCATTTACATCATCATCTCCCATGTTAGAATCATTAATTGTGTAGGTTGAATTACTTTGACTTATATCCATTCTCCTTAAAATAAAACAATTTAAAATTGTTTAGCAAAATGAATTAATAATTTAACTTCATATAACAATAAAAGATTAAAATTAATTAATTATTTAGCAAGATGAATTAACAATTGAACTTCATATAACAACAAAAGATTAAAATGACTTAACAATTTTTAATGAAAAATTTTATGTTGCAACTTTTCACTTCATTTTTAAAATTAAAAGAAGATATAAAAAAATTGACTAGGATTGACCAAATTTGACTAATGTTGACCGAGCTTTGACAAGTCGATATGGGCTCTACTGCGGCTAGTAGTAGTGAGCAACCACTACTAGAACCTCCCCCGCATGCCGGCGAACAACATATGATCGAATGGAACCTAGATTGACCAAATCAAAACCAAAACATTCAAACCAACACACGGTCAGATTTTTTCAATAAACCACCGAAAAATACAACTAATTTAACAGCAACTAGAACCACCTCTATGTCTCTGCCATGTGTTATCATCCATCTCCCATTTCAACACAAATTGGAAAAAAAAAAAAGCAATCAAAAAATTTGCCAAGCTCTCGAGTTTTGCCTTACTAAATACAAGCAAACATTTGCCAAGCTTTTCTAAACACAAGCAAACATACTTACAATTTTCCCCTTTAGTCAAAATCCAACAAGGGTCAACTATTATTTTGGAAATATGAAAAAGAGTGTGAAAAAGGAAAAACTAGGATTAGGGCTGGCTGCTATGTTTAGCTTTTATATGACATAAATTAGGTTTAAAATTACAATATTAGCCTTCAGTTTTTAAAAAATTTTTAAATAAATTTAAGAATAAAAAAATAATTAAATTAAACAAATTTTAAACGAATCAACATGTATTTGATTCGTTTATAACTCATTTATTAAATGAATCTTGAACGAATAAACAAATAAAAATCTTTAAACCCACATTTGATTCGTTTAATTAACGAATCGAATCGAATTCACTTATTTATTAAACGAATCAATTTTTTTAAATCCAAACTCATTTAATTCACATCGAATTAAAACGAATAAATGAATCCTGTCCAATATTACCACCCTTAATTTTCATGTAACATAATAGTGTTAGCTGTGAATGGATGAATGAATTTTCATTGTAATTAAAGGAGAGGTTATAAACACATATTATGTTGAATGGAATATAATCCAAAATTTTGCTCTCAAAATTATAGATTTATAATCTAAAAATAAAATTAGGACAAACTGTATATAAAATAAAATTCTTCTAACATTGCCTTGAACTCCACAATGATAGCTGAGGCTAGTCTTTAGGATGTGAACTCATCTCTGCTAATTTCTATAGCTAATCTTTTGTCTCTATTAGTTCAACAACTTTATACATCAACAGTTCAATTCTTCAATGTCAGCTACCTGTAGAGGAAAAAGTAAGAATTTGACTAAGATTTCCACTAAAAATTAAAACTTTGAGATCCATTAATTAATTATATGAATGAACATGATAGTTTAAATATGGGTACTCATTTTTTGGGTTTTGTCATTTAAAAAATGTTGGCTAGGATTTGAGCCAATGGCTGTGGAGATTATAATGAATAGGAAAAGATATGAACATGAAAGGTACCATTCATATATTGCACAAATTAAGGGTGGCAATATGAGTTAGGATTCGTTTATTCGATTCAATTCGATATGAATTAAATGAGTTTGGGTTTGAAAAAATTGATTCGTTTAATAAATGACTGAATTCGATTTGATTCGATTCGTTAATTAAACGAATCAAATGTAAATTTGAATATTTTGATCCGTTTATTTTTTTAGGATTCATTTAATAAATGAGTTATAAACGAATCGAATGTATGTTGATTCGTTTAAAATTCTTTTAATTTAATTACTTTTTTATCCTTAATTTATTTAAAATTTTTTAAAAACTGAAGGCTAATATATTTTATGTCATGAAGGCTAATTTAATTTTAAACCTAATTTATTTCATATAAAAGCCAAACATAACAGCCACCCCTAGCGCTAGTTTTTCCTTTCTCACACCCTTTTTCATATTTCCAAAATAGCAACCGACCTTTGTTGGATTTTGACTAAAGGTAAATGTTTACTTATGTTTAGAAAAACTTGGCAAATGTTTGCTTGTGTTTAGTAATGTAGAACCCGAGAGCTTGGCAAATTTTTTGATTGATTTTTTTTTTCAATTTGTGTTGAAATGGAAGATGGATGATGGCACATGGCAGAGACATAGAGGTGGTTCCAATTGCTGTCAAATTAGTTGTATTTTTCGATGGTTTGTTGGCAAAATTTGACCGCGTGTTGGGAATGTTTTGGTTTTAATTTGGTTGATCTAGATTCCATTCGGTCATATGTTGTTTGTCGGCGTGCAGGGGAGGTTCTGGTGGTGGTTGCTCACCACTACCAGCCGCAACCGAGCTCATACTGGCTTGTCAAAGTTCAGTCAACATTGATCAAATTTCGTCAAATTTTTTATATTCTTCTTTTAATTTTAAAAATTAACTGAAAAGTTGCATCAGAAAATTTTTCATTAATAATTTGTTAATTCATTTTAATATTTTATGCTTATATGAAGTTAAATTATTAATTCATCTTGTTAAATAATTAATCAATTTTAATTTTTTATTCTTATGTGAAGTTAAATTGTCAATTCATTTTGCTAAATAATTTTAAATTATTTTTTTAGGAGAATGGACATAAACCAAAGTAATTCAACCCACACGATTAATGATTATAACGTTAGAGATGATTATATAAATAACATAATCGAAATTGAAGAAGAAATTGAAAAAATTTTAAGGCCAGAGGAATAAAAGGCAGCATGGCAAAGGAAACTAACTTCACTAGTTTGATCATTATTCTATAAGGTTTCGGGAGATAAGTATCCAGACCACAAGTCGAGAGCAATGTGTAAAAAATGTGGCATTGAGTACGTGACTGTGTGTAATTTTGATACAGGTAATTTGAGAAAGCATTATGAAACTTGTGCAAAATTTAAAAAGCTTGTTCCTGCATAAATAATGTTAGATCATAGTGATGGACTCTCAACTTGTGTTCCTAATTTTAAAGCTCATGTATTTTGCAAATTATTGTCTTATACCATTATTATGCATGATTTGCCATTTCAATTTGTTAAATATGAAGAAATTAGAAGAATTTGAAATTATTTATGTGATGAAGTGCCTAGCATCTGTAGGAGCACTGCAAAAGTATATGTGTTAAAAATGCATAATAGGAAAAAGGTAAAAATTAGAAGCATGTTAGAAGAAGCTCCTGGTAGAATATGTCTTATTACTAATTTATGGACTTCTATAACTATAGATGGTTACTTGTGTCTTACTGCACACTTCATTAATAAAGAATGGAATTTAGAGAAAAAAGTGTTGAATTTTTGTGAAATGCCAACTCCACATATTGGGGTTGCTTTGGCTGAAAAAATATTATCATTGTTGTGTGATTGAGGTATAGAGAAGAGGATTTTTTTCATTGATTGTAGACAATGCTTCAAGTAATGATATTTATGTTGTAATGTTAAAAAGTCAATTGAGATTAAGGAATACATTGGTGTGTGATGGAGATTTCTTTCATATTTGATGTTGTGCTCATACTATTAATTTGATTGTTCAACAAGGATTGAAAGAAATTGAGAAAGAAATAGATAAGGTTCGTGAGAGTGTCAAATATGTCAAAAGATCACAGGTGAGAAAAAGAAAATTCTTACAATGTGTTAAGTAAGTATCTCTATATGACAAGAAAGGATTAAGACAAGATATTCCTATAAGTTGGAATTCAAATTTTCTCATGCTTGATACTGTTATGTATTACAAAAATATTTTTCGTTATTTACAATTGAGTGATTCCAATTACAAGAATTGTCCTTCTAAAGAAGAATGCAGAAAAATAAAAAAGATTGGCAAATTCTTGTCTATATTTTATAAGATCACATGCATTTTTTTTTTTGGGATCAAAATACTCCACTTCAAGTTTGTATTTTCCTAAGGTGTTTGCGATTAAGGTTGCTTTGGATCAATTATTGAGTAGTGAGGATGTGTACATAAAAACTATGGCACAAAAAATGATAGAAAATTTTGAGAAGTACTGGTCTGATTTTTGTATCATTTTGGCAATAGTGGTCATCTTAGATTTTTGATACAGAATGACATTTATTGAATTTGCCTATAATAAGACTTATGATCAAAATTCGAAGGAGTTAAAACATGTTCGAGATAAGTTGTTTTCAGTTTTTGGTGAGTATAATTTGATCACAACTTCTTGCTCCACTACATATGTTGGTTCAAGTGCGGGATGTAATGACAATAGTCAAAGTACACTTAACCAAAGGACTGTGGATATGTTCAAGGTATATTTGTAATTTTTTTATTTGTTCATTATAAAAACTTACTATTTCCATGCTTGTCTTGGATTTTGAATATTTTTATTGTTTAATTATTTTTTAGGAGTTTGATGATTTTGATATTATGGATTGTAGTGCTTATGTTAGAAAATATGAATTGGAGCTTTATTTAGATGAGCCAAGAATTGATAGAAAAATTTATTTGGATATTCTAAGTTTTTAGAAAGGAAATAAGTTTCGTTATTCTAAAATTTCATCCATGGCTTATGATATCTTAAGCATTCCTATATCCATTATTGCAGCTGAATCAACTTTCAGTGTTGGTGGTCGAGTTCTTGATTAATTTCAAAGTGTTTTGAAACCAAAGACAGTCTAAGCAATTATTACTATTAGAAATTAGATAATTGGAGATATTGGTAATACTTGCTAATAAAATTTATTTATTTCTCTTTTATAATATCACATGCAATTGTTTATTTTTATAAAATTATTGTAGGAAAAAGTTGATGTCATTGTGGACCAACTTACTGAAAACATTATGAACATGAGTAATAATTGTGCTTCATCTGTAGAGAGTGTCAATCATCTAAATGATAGTGTCTGAGTGTGGTAGGTAAAATTTTATCTTACTTATTTCTTGGCTTTATATATTTAATTATTATTTCCTTAACAATACTTTAAATTTGCTATATATTTGATATTTTGAATTTTAGTTGACTATTAGTATCAATATTGCAGCATATTAATAATATTTTATTTACTTTTTGGTGTAAGATATTTATTTTCAAGATGACAGAGACAAAATGAAGAGCATTAAAGAAATCACCTTGCTTTATAATTTGAATTTGAATTATTGTTATTTGTATTATTTGGGATTTGTAATTTGGTATTTGGATGATTCTATATTTAATCCTAGAATATGGTTTGGGTTATTTGTATTTTGTTGCAGGATATTAAATTTGTGACTTTTTTATATTTTATTTTGCTTGATTTTGTTTATTAATTATACTTCACGAATTGTAATGAATTTGGATTCGATTCAATTTGATTCGTTACGGATTCGTAATAGGATAAACGAATAATAAACGAAATCGGATTCGATTCGTTTAATCTATAGTAAACAAATTAAACGAATAGAACCTAGTATTCATTTAATAAACGAATCGAATTCGAATCCTAAGATTTCGATTTGTTTATTGAATGAATCGAATTCGAATCAGTAGAATTTTAACCTAATTCATTTATGATTCAATTCGAATTCGATTCATTTATTAATTTTGCCCCCCCTAATTAAAATACAACAAATGCATACACTTGCAAACAAATGATAATATAGGAGATTCCAGGAGCTTACTTGATGATTTGGAAGATAAGAAAAATGTCTCTGTTATGACAATGACGAACTCATTTTTCTTAATCTTTGAGCGTCTTCAATGCGACCAGAACGTGTAAGAATTTCAATCATTATCAAGTAATGTTCTTCCAATGCCTCAATTTTATACTCACTTGACATTATATTGAACATCCGGCAAGCTTCTTCTGCAAGTCCAGCTTGGTTGCAAATTGATAGAAGAACTTTGAAAGTGAAATGGTTTGGAGTAAAACCACCGTTTCTCATCTTATTAAAAAGACTAAGTGCTTCTCGACATAAGTCATTATATCCATATGCTTCTATAATGGCAGTCCAAGTTATAGAACCTTTGACAGGGACTGCATCAAAGACCAGCTTTGCACATTCAAGAAATCCACACATCCCATACATTTTGATATTTTCAGCAGCAACAAAAGGAACAGATTCAAAATTTTTCTTCAAAACTTGTCCGTGAATTTCCTTCCCTAGCTTCAAAGCTTTAAGCTGACCAGAAACACTCAACATTCTCGCCATTGCAACAGAATCAGGCCTGTGCTTTGACAACTGCATTGACCTAAACACACCAAGCGCATCATCCAAATGCCCATTTTCAATGCATGAATCAATCATGGCGGTCCATGAGATCACATTCCTCACTTCCATCTTATCAAACAATTTGAGAGAATAGTCCAAGACACCACACTTAGAGTACATTATCATCAAAGATGTAACTATTGACACATTGGGGAGGAACCAATTCTTGACAGCATAAGCATGAATCTCCTTCCCGTGATTCAAAGCCTTCAACTGGGAACAAACTGGAATAACAGTAGCAACTGTGACAACATCAGGCCTGAACCCTTCCTGCTGCATCCAAGCTATCGATCTCAAGGCCTGCTCAAGCCTCCCATTGGAGACAAAACCTGACATCAAAGCAGTCCATAAAATCTCATTCCTCTCCTCCGTTTCATAAAACACCCGCCTAGCAGAATTCATATCTCTACATTTACAATACATATCAACCAAGCTAGACTGAACAAACAACTCCTCTGAATATCTCTTATTTTTCAACACATAAGCATGAACTTCTTGTCCTAGTTTCCATGCCCAAGCTTCCCCAATCACAGGGAGCAATATAGTTAACACAACAGAATTCGGATACATCCCTTCACTAATCATCCATCTGGCATAATCCAAAGCTTCCCAGCGCAATCTATTATGCGCAAAACCGGCAATCATTGACCCCCATACAACTATATCTCTGTCTTCAGTTTCATCAAACACCCTTCTAGCGAGCTTAATTTTGCCACATTTGAAATACATATCAATCAAACTGGTCCTAAGAATCAAATAATCCACAAAACCATTCTTGATTAACAATGCGTGTGTCTTCAAACCTTGCATAAGCGCAGACGCACCCGCGAAACTCTTAATCACACAAGAGAAAGTATAAACATTCAATTGAACACCCAACTCACGCATTTTCATATAATTAAAAAGAACATCACGGTACCTCTTTTTCCCAGCAATAACTGCACCTCTAAGTAAAGCATTCCAAGGATACACACTCTCACTAGAACTTTCATCAAACACCTTATGCGCATCCTCAAAGGACCCACAAGAGGTATACATTTTCACAAGTTTCGTCCGCAGAAACCCGTTATTCTCCAACCCATTAATCCGAATATGGGTATGAATCAGTTTTCCTTCGTCTAGCAATCTAGTTCGAGTACAAGCAGTAATGAGAGCATTGAACGTGGTGACGTTAACAGGGATGCCTTGCTGATCCATGTAGTCCAAGATGACAAGGGCCTCTTTGAGCTTGTTTTGCCTCGCGAATCTTTGAATGTCCTTGCAAACGGCACGTGGGTTCTTTTCGTGGAGCGGTAAAGACGATGGAAATGCATCCTTTTCGTCGAATGATGTCGGTCTTCTGGCGGGTTTTTTGGTGTGGTGCAACTTACGTTTTTGAAAGTACGTTGATTGGGGTTTTGCTGCTGAAGCTTTGTGTTTGAAGAGCTGGTGGTCGTTGCTGATAGGATTTGGAGGGAAAACGTGAAGACAACGACAGAGAGAGAGAGCTAGCGCTTGTGTGCTTTCCATGATTGATTTAATTGATTGGCCAGAACAAAGCTAATGTGAAATTACCAACTCTACACATGCATGGAATACTTGGGAATTTTTCTTTTAAAAAAAAAAAAATTAGCCACCACTTGTTTAATTTGGAGAAATATTTTTAGAAGAATACATGAGATTTTTTATTTTTTTTTAATTTAGGCATCAATTTTTAAGATTGCAGTAAATACTCTGTCTTATATTGGGTAATGATTTGTTATGTTCTAAATATAATACCTAAAATTTGTTATTAGTAGAGGGTAAATAGCATATATAATGAATGAATTAATGAATTAAATCTATAATTATAATTAGAAGAAAGAAAGACATATTTTCTTTTAATTGCAAAAAGCATGATAAATTTCTAATTTCTTTGTACAATGTATTTTTTTTCTTTTTTTTTTTTTTTACGTTCTTTGAACAATATTACTTAGGATTGGAGTTGTTTACTATTGAATTTTATGGAATTAGTTACTTAAAAAGTTTTCGAATTTCAAATAAAAAGGGGGGGAATCCTATAAGAATACCAACAGTGCAATTCCGGTGCATGAGTTTTAAAAAGTTTCTGCTCTCACATCTCCTACAATCAGCAGCATTATCGACCAAGCTGATGACGCCCAGCATATCATCATTCTCCCTCTGCACTTCTCCTTCTTCCCTTCTCCCTTGCTTAAATGAAACAACACTTTCCTATTCAATTTCAACAATCTCCAATCACTTTTTCTCAACAACAAGAAGAAGGAAACACTCGGCCCCACCGAGCAAGCTGCGGATCTCCTCATCAGAAAATAATCGGACGGCTGTGGACGTTGCATCTCCAGCGCCGATGACCAGCAAAGTTGATGACGATGGCGATGGTGGGGCGAATGTTGTTAGGAGATTCTACGACAGAATCAACGGCCGTGATCTTGCCTCCGTGGAGGAACTCTTTGCGGACAACTGCGTATACGAAGACCTTATCTTTTCACGTCCATTCGTTGGCCGTAAGGTAACCAACCGCATGTGCATGTCACGTGCGATGCCCAAAGCGATCATGTTATTACTTCTATTATCACTTGTTCGTGGCGCTTCACAATTCAGTCCACAAAAAGTAAAAATCGTTTTTACCATTTCAGTCCTTGATAAAATTTTAACACGTTATTTCATCTCAGTCCTCAGATGTCAAGAGCAATAAGAATATATATATATAACTAATTAATTAATATGATTGGTAAATGTCACGTTTATACCTCAAAGATATGTGTTTTCTTTACTAATGTTTTAACATTAAGAATGAAAATATTAAAAATTTATTCAGATCAATGTGGTAAAATAATTTATGCGAAGGACAAAAGGGTCATTCTTGTTCTTAACATTGATAAAGGTTTTAAAATTTATTTTGGTGTTTCTCTATAGCTTGATGTGTGCTTGAGTTGCAACAAAAATTTATATAACTTTTGAGTAATTTGTTGAAAAATATGTAATAAATCCAGTATATGGATATGCAACATCGAAAAATTGACAGTGCTTTGAGACTTTTTATAGGATTGATGAAGTCTGGAAATATTATTACATATTTTCTAGCTAATTGCCACAAATTTTTGTGTAAGAGAAATTTTCAGTACTAAACTAGGAGATCATAGCAAAGACAAAGATAATATTGAAGTTGGAATAGAATAAAATCAATTTCTGAGCTCAAAGAGATCACAGGAACTTGGATCTTTTATCTGCAATTTATTCTGCTTTTTGACCTTCCAACTAGGTATCAATTTTTTATCTCTCGGTCTAAACTCAATTTGTCTTCAATCTGTCTATAGGCAACTCTAGACTTCTTCAAGAAGTTCAGTGATTCTATCAGCTCTGACCTTCAATTTGTTATTGATGACATTTCTGCTGAAGATTCTTCAGCGGTTGGTGTTACATGGCATTTAGGTATTTTAGAGAATATATTTTGTTATATGAATCTTGATTGATGGTGCATTTTAACTTCTTTAAATGTTACATTTTTTCCTTGATGAATTTAATAACCAAAGGAAATATTAGCAGAATGGAAAGGAAGGCCATTTCCTTTCAGCAAAGGTTGCAGCTTTTATAAACTGGAGGTTGTGAATGGCAGGAGACAGATAACGTGAGTCAAAGCTTTTGTGTTCAACTAATTATAGTTTTTGGTGGCCTATTTTTGGTTATCATTTTGTTTCTTAGTAAAAAGAATAAAATATTTTTCAGTTGCCTGTTTTCTGAAATTGTGAATCCGGTAGCCTCTTAATCAAGCCTTGAGATATAGTCAAGGGGTTTCTTTTCATTTCTGAATTATGATCACTTAAAACATGTATGTTTTACTTCCAAGCATTGCCGAATTGAAATTATGAATTGTTGCTGGAGATACTCACCTTGTCATCTAAAATCAGCTATGGACGGGACATTGTTGAACCTGCATTCAAGCCTGGGGAGACAGCTTTGGTATGTACATACATCAGCTTTTATTCTATAACACAATCTCAAAATGCTTGCAGTCCTAATTCACCAGCTGTTGAAGAATGTGCATCAATTCCTTTAATTATCTGGTTTGTTAATTTTTTTTCCCTTTTCTCTGTAAAATATGGAGAAACAAATAATTGTATCTATCTTAAGGTTTCCCAAAAATTAACTACAATGATCACATGGTTGATTATTGGATTTCTGTCAGAGGCATTATATGGTTAATGAGACTGGTATCAAATGTATGGGAGTCATCTGATGAGCACCATTTATCATGTTCCCCACAGATTGAAAGTTGTAAAATTTGGCAAGTTATTTTTCTGCTTTTCATAAGTCTGTCAAGATGCTGGTGAAAGTTGAGTTGCAAAGAGTAATGTTACAAGTGGATAAATTATATATTAGCTTTATGCTTATACAGAGTATTGATCCTCCTCGAACTCTATTTTCTGAGTGCAGGCTGCTATTGGGGCTGTAACTTGGCTGCTGCAACAATTTCCCCAGCTAGCAGACCGGCTGTAATTGAAAATAGTATTTCACTTTAGTCAAATTAGTAGGTTCAGTTGTATACACTATTACCTATGCCAACAAGGAGAAGAAACAAAATCTCCGGTCCATATTTTGTAGAAGTACCACCAAATGGTCTTTGGCAATGTTAGCTATTATTGATGAGCACAAAGTACGTCTTTTGCATGTAATTCAACTTGGCTGAATGAATTGAGCAAATATCATATTCTCAACTGCTAACACATTTCTATATCTACAGATGTATAATGTATTGAGACAAATGATGCATCGCAAGGGAGAAAGAAAATCATAATGGATTTCAACTACATATGGCATGACCACTATAAAAATTTTCTTCATCTCTTGCAAATCAAATTGGTCCACAGATCTTGTTCAATTATACATTATGAATACAAATACATTATTGACCATGATCAGAGAAGCACCTGTTTTCACAAAGGAGTGCCATTATCATTTCCTCTCAGAGCATGGCAAGGGCAGCAAGAAAAAACTGAACTGCCAGAAGAATCCAAGATTCAGAGGGATGGAACTTTGATAGTTCTATTTGGCAAAAGCTCTCCCATGTTTAGCTCTAATGGTAATAAGTTATAAGTTGCTCCAAATACGAAAATAAGCAACATTCCTGGGTTTTAACAAAATTATCTACTTTCATCCAATTTCTTCAACAATTTCATCCTCTGAACAAAATTCCTCCTTGGCAACATAGCCAGCGTCCTTCATTAGCTCAGTTAATCCACCCAATAAAGGGTAAATCTCTTGTGCCTGAAGGTTTGATGTATCGTCCACCAAAAATGGAGAAAATCCACAGCCTGCATCAACCCAAGCACAACCAGGAATCTTCCTTACGCCCAAGTTTCTCATGGATGTCCTCACCTTCGCTAGCTTATCCCAACACCCAGCAGCAGCATACATATTTGCGATCAGCACATAGTAACCTGAATTTTCAGGTCTTGTTTCCAATAATTTTTCAGCAGCCCATTCCCCAATATCTGTATTTCTATGTATTTGGCAAGCACCTAAAAGAGTAGCCCACATGGCAGAGGTTGGAGTGTAAGGCATTTTTGTGATGATCTCCTTTGCTTTATTTAACAAACCAGCCCTCCCATAAAGATCGACCATGCAAGCAAAGTGTTCCAATTGTGGAAATATACCATAGATGCTAGTCATCCTTGCAAACTGCTTTTGACCTTCAACCACTAGACCTGAATGGCTGCAAGCTGATAGAACTGCGACCATGGTTACATGGTCTGGTTTGATTCGATTCTTGTTCATCTCTTCAAATAGTTTCAGGGCTACTCGCCCCTCTCCCTGGATTCCATATCCAGCAATCAACGAAGTATAAGTCACTTCATCCCGTCTGCTCATCAAATCAAACATGCTTTTTGCTTCTGCAACTTTTCCCGCTCTTGCATACATCTCCACGAGAGAATTCCATAATAACAAATGTTCATTGAACATTGCACGCCTTAGAATGTAGCAATGGAACTCTTTACCATGTTGTAGATTAGCTACTCTAGCACAAAGAGGCAGAATGCTCGCAATTGTCACATAATTTGGTTCCACCCCTGAACGAAACATTTCTCTAAAAAGTAATGCAGCTTCCTCGGCATGATCCAAGTGAGTGTAACCAGAAAGCATGGAGTTCCAGGTGATTATACTTTTTCCTACTGTCATCTTAAACAAAATATAGGCATGCCTAAGGTCCTTGCATCTTGAATACATAGTGATCAATGCATTCCGAACATTCTCATACTCACCATAACAGCCACGAACAGCAGAACCATGAATCTCTTTACCCAATTTTAAGGCACCAATATGCGAAGAAGCTCCTAAACCAATAACAGTTGCGACCGAATCCAAATAAGTAGCCTGTATTCTCATGCGGGATAACAACTCGAGGACACCCTTGAAATTGCCTGTTCGCAAGCAACCTCCAGCTATGGTGTTCCAAGTTATGACATTCACCTCAACACCTTCCTCCTGCATTTTCATAAACAGTTGAAAAGCCTCCTTCCACAATCCTTTGGAAGCATAAGCAGAGATCATCGTGTTCCAAGAAACAGCATCTCTCTCTAGCATTTCATCAAACAACCTCCGCGCAACATCCACTTGCCCGAACTTCCCATACATCGAAACCAATGCATTATGCACAAACAAGCTCCATTCATGGCCAGCATCAATATACCTATGAATCTCCCTTCCAAAATCCACATCCGATGTTTCACCACACGCCTTAAGCACAGACGGATATGTAAAATTATCCGCTCTAATCCTCCTACTCTGCATTTGTTTATAAACACACAATGCCTCTGCGTAAAAACCATCTTTAACATACGAAGATATAAGCAAATTCCAAGGTAAAGGATACCATATATTAGAATTTTCAACAACAAAACGAGCATTATTATAAAGACTACAGCTTGAGTAAAAAGTTACAAGCTTAGGAACCAAAACAGGATTTTTTTCCAACCCCAAAGCGATTGCACAAGCGTGAAGCTGCTTCCCCTGTGCTAATGCTTTAACCTTACCACAACAAAAAATAACATGAGCAAATGAGTCTAACACAACATCATGAAAGGCAGCATTAAGCCAGATTCGCGTAAAAGCTTCGAATGCTTTTGATAAATTGCCTCGGCATGCAGAATCTTTGAGAGTTTCAAGAAGATTAAGTCTCATAATATGTTCATTATTGACGGGATGTTTCCATTTCTTAGGTATAAATTTCTGCAGTTGAGACACAGAGAGGCCATTGAGAATGAGACGAGATGAAGACGGCGGCATACACTAACATCGTAAGTAGCAAGTGAAAACATCGCTGACGATTCACTCTCATTTGCTGGTTTGTGAAATTTTAGCCAAATGGGTGGTTTCGATTTTGATTATTGAACTTTTGGTTTAATGAATGTGTGGATCATCATCGGCGCCGGCGGCTTTAATCGCGCGGACTTTCCACTTCCATCGGGAAGAATCAAGGGTTTATCCGGGGTTTAGGCGATTTACAAAAGAAGACGCGTAATTAGGCATAGAAAATTACATTTGTCTCCTTATAATTTATTGTAATTTATAGGGTTATTTTTGGCTCCGCATATTTTTGGATAAATTTTATTGGACACCCACTTGTTTCAATAATTATTACTACACACTCATTTTATTAAATTCAGCTACTTAATTTAATCATTCTGACAATTATTGTGTGAAATGAGGATTTTGTCCACAATTTGGATTTCAAATTATTAAATTACAAACATGCCACCAATCACGATTAATATGCATGTTGAATTTGGAAATGTATTAAAAAAAGTTTAGCCAGCCAAAATTCAAAATTACCCATAAAGTACTTACATATTTACAACAATAAATTAACATTTTACCTTATAAAAAAAATTAATGTGCAAACAATTTGATAACAGTAACCTACTAATTTCAATTGCTCACAATAGTAACAAGAGAAAAGCATTCTACCTCAGACATGTGAAATAGAATTATAATGCATGTAATTAGCTATGACAAATTCACCACCTGTACATCTAATACCAATCATAATTAAAGAGTTCATTATTCTTTAATTGATTCTCAACTCAATCATCTATTACAGTCAATACATTAAAAATTAGTATCAAATAATGCCTACTTCAGTGAGTACATCTAACAGGCATGGCAACCCCCAAGCATAAAAAGCACAAATCAAAGTCATTCTCCAACAAGCAACCACAGTATCCCACATACTGAAGACATAAATGATAGTATTATTGTCATCATATGCCAAGTTTTTTAAAGACCTTTGTACTAAAAAGAGAAACATTCATGTTCAGAAAAATACCTTTCTAACAGAAAATATTAGTTCTATACTCCAACATAAAATGCCTCTAAAATGTAAAGATCCAAGCTCCCCCATTATCTCATGTAGTATAGGAAACCACACAATTGAGAATGCTTTGTTGGATTTAGGAGCGAGTGTAAATCTGTTGCCTTACTCTGTTTTTGTGAAACTTGGACTGGGCGAATTACATCCAACTCCAGTGGTGTTACAGCTTGCAGATCGATCCATAAAAATACCTCGTGGTATTGTGGAGGACGTGCTTATCCAGGTAGACAAGTTTTATTTTCCTATTGATTTCATTATAATTGACACTCAACCAGTGCAAGATTCAAGGAAGCATATCCCCATTATCTTGGGTCGTTCATTTTTGGCAACTGCCGATGCTCACATTCAATGCAGGACTGGAAATATGCAGTTGTCATTTGGCAATATGACCATGGAACTAAATATTTTTAACATTACCAAACAACCTTACAGTACTGATGATGAAATTGTAGATGTGGATTTAATTGATGAATTAATTGATCACACACTTCCTTTAAACTTTAGTGATGACCCTTTACTGACATGTTTAACTCACTTTGATTTGGATTTTAATATTGATAGATCGATTGATGAGGTTAATGCCTTATTGGATTTATCGCCATGCATGGACATTGATAAGTGGAAGACAAGGATAGAGCAATTGGCACCATTAAAAGAAAATCTCATCCCATCATCAGAATCACCACTAGAAATTGAGCTCAAACTTTCACTCGACCCTTTGAATTCTACATTCTTGGAGGAAGAAGAAATATTATCAGAAATCAGCCCATCCTCTCCTGATTACAAACAAAAAAACACAGACATCATTGACCCCATTTTTGGTTCAAAAAGGAGGATACAACTGGCAAAACCAGAGGAGATTCGTAACGACAAAAATGCTAAGGACTACAGAAAGCGAATGAAAATCCTCCGTGACAAGCGGAGCATTAGAAAATCTTTCACACCAAGTCAGAAAGTATTTTTGTTCAATTCTCAAGGGCACGTTTCTCTAAGTAAGTTATGCTCTCGATGGTTTGGTCTATTTACGAATCATACTGTTTTTCCACATGGAGCCATTAAATTTAAGAATCCAAGAAACGGTGTAATTTTTAAAGTTAATGGTCAAAAAAGTAAAGTCATATCACGAATACCAATCATGTGGAGAAAACAAGCACAAAACATTGAAGTGACCTGACATTTTTTTCTTTTCATTTCCTTTCGGTGATTTAAAATTTTCTTTTCTATTTTTAATTATGTTTGTGAAAGTGTGTCTGTTTAACTTTTAAGCTTTTATTTTTTATCATTTTCCTCACGAATATGTCAACTAAAAAGTATCTCTTCAGCATTTTTAGACAGTTTCGACGTATTCATTCTCATCTCAAAGGTCAGATACGATTTTGTAAAACACATCGTATCTGGCAGCTACAACCACCAGAGTTAGTAGCCCATGTTGAAGATTTGGAAAGCCAACTCCGAGAAATTGAGAAAGGCATCTACAACATCCAATTGGAGCTTGAGGTAAATTCAATAAGAGGATGATTTTAGTTTGTTTTGTGTGTTTTAATTTATTTTCTTGTTTGTGTGTTTTAGTTTGCTTTGTGTGTTTAAAGTTTGTAACCCCGGTTAAGTGGCGGATAACGGTACTCCGTGACAATCAAGTCGGTTACTTCAGTTTTCCCACAATAACTGATATTCTGAGATGAAGGTATGGACAAAAATGAGATTTTAGAAAAGCTTCACAAACGATTCCCTTCGCTTCCTCAGAATGCCCTACTTTTAATTTATCAAGCCCGGTCCGAACGCATGCGATTGCTTATGAAGAATAACATCCCTGCTGACATCCGTTGGTTAATCGAGGCAAAAGTTCGCTTAGCAGGTGAGTTATCTCCCAAATTTATTGCATACATGCCTGGTTGTGGTAAAGGAAATTATGCGAGAAAACGACGAGCCCGAAGACTTTCTGTTGCTTGTCATAAATGTGCCAGAATGATATGCAATAAAAAATCATGTTCTTTAGGAATGGTATCTGATAACAGAGAAGATAAGATTCAATTCATTAGGGATGGCTTGAATAAGGAGTCATTGGATGATATCCTTTTGTCTCTTGAAACGCATCCCAGTGGATACGTCCAACATGCAATACTCCAGTTATGGCCATTATTCCAGAAAGAATGTGCAAACTTTGGTCTCGGGAATCTGACTATAAAAGACCCTGTTTGCCAGTTTGTAAGAAAACTGGATGGGAAGCCTATCCTCGACCCATAGAGGGCGTTCAAGCCGTTTCTGGACGTAAAACCAGAGGAAGATGTGAGCCACAGTCGCAACTACTTGTTAATATTTTTTTCTGTATTGCTACGCCCAGGTGATATCTTCTAATCTCTACTTCTTTCCTTTAAAATATTGAGAACAATATTTCATTCTGGTTGGGGGGAGGGAATAGTTGATAATTTCTCCTTTATAAATATATGTTTTCAAGTTTTTAAAGTCGAAGATGGCTGAATATGGAGTGTAGTAACTCTAGAAACACATATTCTTTTGTAAAAAAAATTAAAAAATTAAAAAAAAATTCATTTTTCTTTAATTTTTCTGCATGTATGTTTTCTTTTTATGTTTAGAATAGGTTGGGGGGAAATAATTCTATTTTAAAAAAAAAATTTTTGAGTTCTTGATATTGGATGATATGATGACTTTCGAATTTAATATTTGTATTATCTTTGGTCTTGAGTGATATTACACTATGTTTACTATTCTACATGTTGATGTTGGGGACAAATATGAGTTGCTTGAAAGAATGCACATGTCACAATAAATTCCAAGTGAGTTTTTGAACCTATTAATTTTTCTTGGAGAGTAACTTTTTTTGCCCATTCTTCATGTAGCTTAGCAGTTTATTATTTCATACATGATCTCTAGATTTTCTTTGAGTCAACCCTTAAAAAAAAAATTTATGTGTTACTGCATCTAAATGCCCACTTAATTAGTAGATATGGAAGATTATTTAGAGTTCTAAAAGATTATGGAAGGCCATTTTTGACCCGTTTGAGCCTTTCTAGCCATCCCTATTATGTAATATCTATAGTTAGCCCTTTTGAGCTTTTTATTTAAAAAAAAAACCTTTTCTTTATTAACTTATCATCCTGACCCACTCCAATTTGAAGTATTACCCGATATCATACAAGTTCCATCCACCTATTCATGTTTGAGAAAAAATATATATATATAAATAATTATTTTGTTCAGTGAAGTTGTGCCATATAAAAAAAATCAAAAAAAAGAAAAAAAAAGAGAAAAAAAAAGATGTACAATAGCAATAAATAAGTAAAATGCATCTTGTAATTTTCAAAAGTTATTGAACTTTTTCTTAAACATATTTTATTTTCTTATTTCTCTTTCTTTGTTAGCCATGTCCCTAACCTATGTTACGTCCTAATAAAAGTCCTTCTTGATTTTAGGGAACTATAGTCTAACATAAAAGCTAGTTATATGGGTAATTAAGATGTAGTGATGCATATAAAAAAAAAGGAAAAAAAAATGATGAATACATTGGGTTGACTAATACTTTATTTGAGATCGTATTATTTCTAAGATATGGGCATATTTTTTTCATCTTGGTGAGAGTATATGATATTTCTTTATTATTTTCTCTCAATTTACCATTCATTGTAGTGACAAAATTTTATTTGAATTAATTTTTTTGTGAGAGTGTCACTACAACCGGTGAGATTTTGGGGTTGGATATGTCATTCTTGAAAGTGACCTCATTACTATTACTATAATAAAGTCTGCTGGACTGATGCATATGGATGGTTGATGTGGGTGTGATATTCCTTTAGACTGGAAATAATGCTTGTACTTTTATTTGATTACTATCATTAATCTGATTGAATAAACACATGTGTTTCTTTTAAAAAAAAAAGAAAGTTTTTGAATTTTATTTCGCTTTATTTGCTAGGGACTAGCAATAAGCTGGTTGGGGGGTGTGTTGAGTGTTAGAAAATGTATATTTATAAAGGAAAAAATCGTCATTTTACACTTTAAATCTCACTAACATTGCTACTTTTATTTATTTAAGTATTTTGTTATTTAATTATATGTGTGTATTTTATGTATTTTAGGAGTATCATAATCGTTTCACAATAAACGAGTGATCAGACAGCAAAATGGACGTCATATTTGGACTCAGGACGGTCGAAAACCTTAAGATAAAGATACCATAATTTAATTGTTCCCATTAAAAAGAAAATTAATTCGACATATAATTAAAATCAACCTCCTCGTGAGATCGACACTCATCACCATTAATCTATTTTACAATAGATTCGTGCGCTTGCGAGTTCATTAAAATTTGCACAACAAGTTTTTAGCGCCGTTGCCGGGGAGGTAAGTTATTTTAATTTATTGAATTAATTTTTTTTTGTTTTCTTATATTTTTTTCTTATAAAAAAATACTAATTCTATAATTTAATTTTTGTAATTTAAATTTTTACAATTTAATTTTTGTAATTTAATTTTTTGTAATTTAATTTCTCTAATTTAATTTTTACAATTTAATTTTATTGTGTGATTTCTTTAAATTTCTGTACTTTAATTTTTACTTTACTTTTCTTTGTAATTTTTATTTATTCTATTAATTTATTATTCCATAGAATTAAATTTTTTTAATTTAATTTTGTTTCTTTTTCTCTTCTTTATATTTCTATAATTTAATTTTTTTATTTTTCGTTGTAATTTATCTTTTTATTTTATTTTTAGTTAATCTATTTCTTATATTTTCTTTTTAGCACTTGAAACAGACAAGTGTTTTTAAATACGGTTATAACAACGTCACAAGGTTAGTATTGTAATTTCTCTCTCCTCTTTATTTTTATTTGTTTTATCTTCATTTATTTTATTCTTTGCATGCATGGTCGAAGGTCATTATCACGTAATCTTGAACCTTTAGACCTTGACTTGAAAAAAACACTTCGCACACACAAACAAACTGTTTTTCAAAAGAAACTTGAAACGGAATTACAAAATCAGCAACCAGAACCACAAGAGAGGCCATTTAAGGATTATTTTAGTCATTTAGCTAATTTGAGCACATCATGCATAAGGTACCCAAATGTAGCTGCTAGGAGTTTTCAATTAAAACCAAGTGTGCTAAACTGTCTCCCCACATTCTATGGCCTAGAAAATAAGGACCCATATAATCATTTGAATGATTTTCATACTATTTGTCAAACTTTTAAATATGAGAATTTTTCAGATGATGATGTTAAACTTAGATTATTCTCATTTTCATTAAAAGATAGAGCTCGTTTATGATTTAATACAATGTCTGCTAATAGCACTACATCATGGGAACAAATGGTAACTAAATTTTTAAATAAATATTTCCCAGTTCATAAAACCAATGCTATTCGCAGGGAAATTTCAGAATTTACTCAAATAGACGACGAACAGTTTTTCGAAGCATGGGAGCGATTTAATGGGCTACTCTTGAAGTGTCCACATCATGGGTACGAAAAATGGCACCAATGCCAATACTTTTTGGAAGGATTATTGCCACATGTGCAAGAATGGCTACTGGCAACCAGTGGAGGAGAGTTAATGTCCAAAAGCGTATCAGAGATTTGGGAATTCTTCCAACGGCAATCGGATAATTCTCAACAACGGAGTTGATCACTCAAAAATACTAGGAGAATTAAGGGAGTGAATAAGGTTAATATTGGCGAGTCAAGCTCAGGAATTAAAGAAGTCAAAGAGATGGTTGAAGGTCTTGCTCGACAAATAGCATCTTTGACAACTGCTAAATCAACAGAGCCACATGACCATAACTCATATTCTGATCAAGCCAATGCCATAGGTGTCATGAGAAAACCATCAAACTACAACCCTTACTCCAACACATATAACCCTGGATGGAGAGACGACCCCAATTTTTCATGGTCTCAAGAATTCCAATAAAACGGACCATCAGTTCCACCTCCACCAATGCAACCAGTTCCTCAAATGTCTCAACCCTCTCAACCACCGTTTAGACCATACAATCAGAACCCAAACCATTCTCAACCTAAACCATGGGAGGATACATTCCAAAATGTCAAAAATCTTGCTAACTCCAAGATCGAACAGCAAAACCGCACAATTGATGAATTACGAAATGAGATGAGAGCAGGTTTCGACTCACAAGCCCAATCAATTTCTAATCTCGAGAAAATGGTGGGCCAACTTGCCTCTTCAGTTCAAACCCTAGCAATAAATGTTGAGAAAGGCAAATTTCCAAGTCAACCAGTGCCAAACCCTAGAGGAGTGCATGAGATAAGTTTTAGTTCACCACAGCAGCATGGAGAGGTCAAATCAGTGATGACCTTGCGAAAAGGAAAAGAAGTCGACAACAAAGTAGAGATGCCAAAATCAACTCATATTGTACCTGTGAACATGGAGGAATCATCATCAGAGGAGAAAGAGGAAACCAACCCACGAGAATATGTTCCTAAAGCTCCATTTCCTCAAAGGTTAGCTAAAGGGAAGAAAGGAAAATCCACAGGTGAGATTCTTGAAATCTTCAAACAGGTAAGTGTTAACATCCCTTTACTTGAAGCTATAAAACAAGTGCCATCATATGCCAAGTTTCTTAAAGACCTTTGTACTAAAAAGAGAAACATTCATGTTCAGAAAAATACCTTTCTAACAGAAAATATTAGTTCTATACTCCAACATAAAATGCCTCTAAAATGTAAAGATCCATGCTCCCCCACTATCTCATGTAGTATAGGGAACCACACAATTGAGAATGCTTTGTTGGATTTAGGAGCTAGTGTAAATCTGTTGCCTTACTCTGTTTTTGTGAAACTTGGACTAGGTAAATTACATCCAACTCCAGTGGTGTTATAACTTGCAGATCGATCCATAAAAATACCTCGTGGTATTGTGGAGGACGTGCTTATCCAGGTAGACAAGTTTTATTTTCCTGTTGATTTCATTGTAATTGACACTCAACCAGTGCAAGATTCAAGGAAGCATATCCCCATTATCTTGGGTAGTCCATTTTTTGCAACTATCGATGCTCACATTCAATGTAGGACTGGAAATATGCAGTTGTCATTTGGCAATATGACCATGGAACTAAATATTTTTAACATTGCCAAACAACCTCACAGTACTGATGATGAAATTGTAGATGTGGATTTAATTGATGAATTAATTGATCACACACTTCCTTTAAACCTTAGTGATGACCCTTTACTGACATGTTTAACTCACTTACTCGCAAGCGTACGAATCTATTGTAGAATAGATTAATGGTGACGAGTGTCGATCCCACGAGGAGGTTGATTTTAATTATATGCCGAATTAATTTTCTTTTTAATGGGAACAATTAAATTATGGTATCTTTATCTTAATTTATGAATCAAAATGGCGGGAATAATTAAAAATGAAACTATTATAATAAGGCACTTGGGTATCCGAATCCGCATCAACATGCTCCATGGGCTAAAGATTCCATATTAATACCAATTAAATCATAAGGGGGGATTCCACACCTCATGAACCACTCTCCAATAAGTATGGTGCTAAGGGCTTATCGTGCCAAATAATAATAACCTTTTACTAGGGTCTTAGGTTTAACCGGAAAGGGTCAGAACTAGACAAGACTATTATTATTTGTCGACGAAAAGTCAAAACAACCACAAATATTAGAGGGGAAGAGAAAGTAAATTTACCAAATTAAGCCCATGGAACATGTTGAGACTTCACCTTCAACCCAAGCTCAAAAGAAATTAGCCACTCATATTTTAACTAAGGATAAAAAAGGAAATTTTATTAAAATACAAAGAAACTACAAGAAAGAGAAGGAATTTCAGAAATCTAAGCTTAGAAATGAATTCAAGGGTGCCAAATTAAGGGGGGGAGAGCCCCCTTTTTATAGATACATTGAGTGAATCATGACCATCGGATTAAAAATAATTCGGATGCTCAGGATTGCGCCACGTCATCAGTCAACAGTCAACAGTCAACATTTGTACAGTAATGCCGCCTGAATAGTAAATAATCCCATGTAAGCGCATGTACTGTATACACGATTTTTGCTCCACTGAGATGCTGCCACGTCATCGATCTACAGTACATAAGAAATTTAGTCCAATAAGATCGTGACACATCATCGGTCAACGCCACGTCATCGGTCAACGCCACATAAGCAGTCAATCCACATAATTCGTCTAATCAGATACTGCCACGTCATAGGTAGTTGCCACATCATCGGTCCGTATACATGAGCGAAGTAAAAGTCGTAAATGATGATCATCGAAACGATCTGCAGTATGTGTTAATGATAGACTTTTTCCTTTAATGCTCTTCTTAAGGTTTTCGACCGTCCTGAGTCCAAATATGACGTCCGTTTTGCTGTTTGATCACTCGTTTATTATGAAACGATTATGATACCCCTAAAATACATAAAATACACACATATAATTAAATAACAAAATACTTAAATAAATAAAAGTAGCAATGTTAGTGAGATTTAAAGTGTAAAATGACGATTTTCTCCTTTATAAATATACACTTTCTAACACTCAACAATTATCCCATGGTTGTGTTAAAGTGAGCTTGAATCTTTCGTCAAAGTTTAACTTCCTTTGAAACATCGTCTGCATAATTTTATTGACAAAAGAAATAATGATCATTTTTTCTAAATTAATTATTCCCGTATTGTGTGTCACTCCTAAGAATTTTTTTAATATAACCATTGGTTCATCATCATCCATAGCTATCTACGGTTAAAAAATAATATAATTAAGACTAACCAACTGTACACAAAATCGAGCACCAAAGGGAGGAAATAAAAGATTTATTAGTATTTAATTTAAAAAACTTTATTAGTATTAAAATTTCTTTAATTATAGCAAAAAAAAAAGATTACCATGTTATATAAGAGGATGTAGAAGCTATATAAACTAATAAATGTGAAAATTCATATAATCTAATTTTAAAATACCAAAAAGAATCTTCATGTGAATAATTGACAATTTTCCTTAATCAAATTTTCAACTAAAAAATTGAATTAAATTAAAGGACAAAGTCAATGCAAATGAACTTTTATGTTCAATGATTGATGAGGTAAAGATGTAGGCAGAGGATAATAGCCACAGATGCATTTATAATATAGAAATAGAGTACTGGCTTAAGTAAATGGAGATAAACTTTTTGTAGATTATTGAGATGAATTATCAAACAAAACATTAAATAATTTAAAAACAAGAAACACATAAAATCCATAATTGACCTCATTAAATCCAACGTAAATATGACATGTACGTATGCACTCTAACATGTGTAAAGTAATACTCCATCAAACAATCTATATGAGCAACACAAGAAACACTTAACTTAGAGTTTGGATAATGAAGCTCTAGAATCCACTCTCACACCATCTCACAACATAATCCTTTAAGTAAGGTATGTAATCCTCAGCTTTTTGAAAAATTGGCGTGCGATGGGTGAGAATTTAGTGCGAAATCAACTACAACACACAATATTTTCCCTTTATATTTCTTTTATTTATGCTCTTGGGTAGTACATTTTGTAGAGAATGTGTTGTTTTTTAAGAAATGATATTACTAGTCTCTTGCTTCTCACTATTCTTTTTCTTCTATGCAAATAGCTTTAACTTGATTTTTTATTCGTTTATTATACAATATCCATTTTGCCCTTGGCTAGTTAAACTAAAAGGCTAAATTTAACAAAATGTGTATGTGGTGATAATTGTTGAAATAAGTGGGTGCACGGTAAAATTTATCAAAACATATAGAGGATAGCGAAAAACAATCCAAATATATATTTAGAACCTTATTTTCCTAAACTTTCATTGTTAGTCTCTTAGTCAACTAGTTTAATGTACATATGGTCATTGGTCTTTTCTTTTTCTTTTTTTTTTTTTGCCCACTCTTTTCAATTTACTTTCTTTTCTTGAATAGGAAAAATTACAATTTAACGAACCCTTCAAACTATGCGTTACTTGTTTATTAATTTTTTATTTTTATTATTGTTTTAACTTAAAAGTAATGTATTCATATATTTACAAAAAAGGTCTAATTACTTGCCTTTAAATTACATTAATGATTATTGAATGTGGTAATAATTATCACTTAGAAACAAACACTCTTAACAAAGAAAAAGAGAAAGGAAAAAAAAAAGCATGACCAATTTTGAGCAATACTAATTTGATTTCAGATACGAAGTTGTAACTGCTTATTTCTTGCTGCCAAAACATTTCTTTATTTCAAAAACATACTTAGCCAAATTTACTTTGGGCAAGCTCCTCAAAACTCATATTTTCATGTCCATTATAGATCCCAAAGGAAATCTATATAAAAGAAAGCTAAAACAAATCAATATAAATGTAAAAGGTGTAATGCAATGTAATGTGATTCAATACAAAAAAAAATATAATAATTGATTGAAACAAAAAATAAAATTTTAAAAGCTATTATTACTTTGTATGTGTTGAGATCTATTATGGAAACGACTCTCTGCATGCCTTAGATGTGTTAACATCCATGTGATCAAATGGTCACATGCAGAACTTGTTAGGCATATATGACATATCACAAAGTTGATACATCTTATGTATCATATAATGAAATTAAAGGATGTGTCAGGATGTGTCTCTTATAGGAGACTTATCCTTATATGTTTAAATTTAAACATATAACTTCCAAGTGGATAATGAAAGTCACTTATTCAAAACTTAAACATGTAATTATCATATTGTTGCCTATATAAAGGTATGAACACCTTACAAATTAATTCATTCCAAGACATCATTAAAGATATAATAATATATTATCTTAAAGGTTTGCTTGTAACTATCAACCTAATAGCGGTGTAAGATGATCTTTAAAACCAACAATGATTTTAGAGCTTTAGTTTTAGTGTTGAACAAGGATTCAAAAGTGAGAAAGTTTTATTAAGGAAATTCATTATTTTTTTATTCAAATCAATTACATTTCCATTCTGGAAATATTCTATATATCCTAATGATCCATAAAGTCTAAAACCATTAATTTTTGACATTTGAAATGGCAGGAATCACTAAAAATAGTGACTAATTCTTGGAGGTTTGTAAGCGAGTGCAGCACATGCACTCTAAAGTTTAAAGATGCGTGCAACAACAATTGTAGGCATGTGTTGAACATGAGCCCTTATCTGCACAACTCATGCTAAACTTGTGTTTAAATATGCTCCAATTTGACTTTAACCCAACCCATCTAATATTGATCCAAAGTTTGACCTAGTGAATTGGATCACTTATGGAGTGCAGCTTGATGCATTTCTAGGTTATTTGAACCAGACATTCTTGTTAGACCTAGTTTTAGGCATCACATTATTCCTAATTGCACTAAATTTTACATTTCAAGGTTTTCCACCAATTTGTGTGATATATGGCATCATAATTCAGTTTTTAGGACTTAAGATTTAGAAATTTAGGAAAGTGCAAATAATTTTGCAATTATTCCTAAACTTTAGAAGCATTTTTGCATGCGAACTCTTATGCTTGAATGCCTTTAGAAGGCACCAAATCTAAAAGAGACCAACTTCTCAATCCTAGATCTAAGTGTTAGGAAAATCAATTTTGGTTGATAGATTTAAGGTCCAAGTCCATTACATACCACAAGGGTTCTAGAACAAACCGAATCAACTTATTTTCACCAAAACTCTAACAATAAGAAAATCACAAGTTGCCAGATCTAGTACCAATACCAATAAGATTTTGATCAAGGTCGTAACTATACACGTATTTAGATAAATATAGTTCTAAGTCGATAAAAACCTAATGATTAGTGATCTTTTCACTTTAACTTATAATACTTTTGTTTAGTAATTGTGTATAATGTTCTTTCATGTGTTTGATTCTCATGATAATACTTTTGTTTATCATTTACAATTAGGTCACAATATAAAAATAAAATGCTCAAAATGGGCAACAAAGGAATGCTACCTTTAAAAAATATTGATTATTTTGACATATATGAATCATGTGTTAAAGGAAAATTGTCAAATCAATTTTTTTCAAAAAATTATAAATCATTAAACTTGAGATAATTCATTTAAATTTATGTGGATCTATGAGAACAAAAGTGCATTGAGGTATGAAATATTTTATCACATTTATAGATTATTATTTACTATTTAGGCATATATGCTTGTTAAAACACAAGTCTGAGGCTTTAAAAAATTTCAAACTATACAAAAAAGAAATAGAGACTTAATTGGGCTAATCCATTAAAGCCTTAAATAAGGATCATGGTGGTAAATATGAAGCTTTTGATAATTTAAACAAAAAGAGTGCAATAATGCATACATGCACAATGCCTCATGCTCCACAACAAAATGAAATTATAGAAAAAAATAAGTGGAACTCTATTAGACATGACGAGATCTATGATGTCTTATTTTGAAAAATATCTCTACAGTTTTAGAAAGAGACATTACCTATAGCAACAAATATATTAAATAAAGTTCATACAAAAACTAAGTCATTAACACCCTATGAAATTTAGACAGGTGACAAATTTAAACTGTCTAAATTAAAGATATGAGGATGTGAGGCTCACGTTCTTAATCATAAATCTCTACATGATAAGATAATTGCCAAGACATGAGAATGTAAATTCATTGGTTATTGTGATAATGAAAATGGTTATCATTTCTATAATGCAGAAAAAGGACTATAGAGACTAGAGGTGTTTTCTTTTTAAAAACTACTAATGTAGTTATTCCTCTAGACAGATTAACCTACTTAAAGATATTGAGTTAAGTTGATCTTGATTAGGTCTCCTAAGTTGAGTTTATCTTGATTTTAAAAAGGTCATACTTTATCTAAAATTAGTGATAAACTAGAAATAAGGATTCATCTTATAAGGTAAATGAAACCTAGATAATTTAATGCTATATTTAATGTTGGCGTAATTATTGATCACTGTTAGATTACATTAGATATAAGATATCTAACAGGCGACAGCTAATGATGCACAAGAGATTCTGTCTAGTACTATAGTAATAGGTTCTTAAATAGAAAAACATTCAAAATCATTAAGTAAGTTTATTTATTCAATTGCTTCATTCTTATTGATTTTATTCTTGTGTTTAATGTGAGAATTTGTGTTATTACATTTTTATTTAATTAGTTATTAATTTCATAAATTGTCTTATTTTAGTTTAAAATAAAACTGTACTGTTTATACTACTGTAGCAAATTTAATAACATTAATCCCTGTAGAGATGATCTGAATATTCATCAGTATATTACTTGTTGTATATACTTGCATATTGACACCAATAGCATTAGAAATGACACACTAATAATCCCAAAAGGAATTATAAAAAAGGAAAATTTTATTAAATAATTGAATCTAAAGTTGTAAAAACAATTACAAAATCTCTCTATTTAAAATACTATAATTGACTCTAATTAAATTAAAAAGTTCTAAAATAATAAAATTTTAGGATTTTAATGTTCCTAAAACAATGATCTACACCAATAAATCTTTATAATGAACTCTTGGGAATGTTTGCTTCTTTTGTCTTAGCCTTTCCGTTATTCTTCAATTTCCATGAGCACTCAGTTGTTATTAGATGACTACATTTGGAGATTCATGCTTAATGTTACTGTTTAGTTTTATTTCATTCCAAACATATTAATTTAATTATTGTTTTCGCTCATCCCTTTCAAAGAAAAACGAAGTTATTCTTAGGAGTTAGGACTAATGTGCTCATGAGCACACTAAAATATTAAATTAATCATTTGTCTACTTTTATATTAACATCGTGCATGAATTTTTTTATTTTTTTAAATCAAAATTATATGTGTTTGTTACCCTTTTTTCTGAATGGCATTTTCAATGTGAAATTCAATAAGAATATTCGTTATTAAGAAGAATTCTTCAAATATAACCTTTTCTTATTGATTTTGATTATGATTATTACCGTTTCACTACTTTAAAATTTGTTTAACATTATATGACAATAAGAAATATTGATGTCTATTATTTTATTATTATAACTCCATAAAAACTTTCATTGTACTATTTTTCTGTTAGAATTATTGGTTGACTACTAGATTATTAATTTTAACCTGTAGTGTAAAATAAATAAACAGAGGTGTCAAATAATAGATAAAGATTATTGTTATGTCCTTAAATTATTAAATAATATATTTAATTGTGAATTTATTATATCTAAGAAAGATAAATTAACAAATATATCCTTGAATATTTATTTTTTAAAAAAGAGAGACAAAATCAAGTCAGAAATCAAATACTTAAAGCTTATATGTAAAATCAACACTTTTATATTTTATTCCATCAAAAAACCAACATAAACTCCCTAATACCTATGGTTCTTAAATTATTAAATAATAGGTTTATTCTTGTTTTATTTTTTTCTCTCTCTTTTTTAATAGATATTTTTAACATATAATCACAACAGTAAATGCAATTTTACTTTTTGTAAAGTCATTTTTGTCCTTTCAGCGGCAGCATTAGATTAACGGCTATTACGTGGTTAACCAATATTTTATAATTTTTAAAATTATGAAACGACATTAACCATTAATATTATTCAAAATAAAAAAAAATGATGGTTTGATTTAGACTTTCGGTAGTTTGGTGACCGTTGAACCACTTCGACGAACGTCCAGAAGTGAGACAGCTGCACCTGCAGCACGAACCACATGTGCAATTCACGTGGCAAAAAGCAATAAATAGGCGAGATTATTCTACGCGCTGAAGACCGAAAAACGGGCGAGAGAAGGTGCCGTTTTGTCCCTTGATTGCGCCGTCACGGAGGTTCTGAGGCACCACCAACCAATCCTCGGTGTCTCCTCCGCTCATTTCTCTCTGCGTCGAGTAGAACAAAACGATCCGGAGCTCTTTCAAGTCATCCTGCGGCGTCGTTTTGCCCCGTCGATCACAATGTCGGCGATTTCAAACGTTGCCGCGTCTCCGTTGAGCCAAGGGGCTGTTCGTTTCGCCGATAGAAAGCTAAAGTGCGGGTCCTTTTTGGGCGCAAATTTAACGATTTCAAGATCTGATGAGGTAAAAAAATTGCTGCATTGCTGTACTGGGGATTCAAATATCTTCACTTGTTGTCGGCTGAATTTGAATACAAATTTGTAATTGTTAGGAAATTACTGGCCGAAAAAATGAAATCCTATGATTGTTGGAAACTTTTTGTAATGTGGATTTGGTAAAATTGTAATTATTTAATTTTGTTTTGTACTTGTAGAATGATGCGTTACGTGTCTCTCGGTTAGCTCTCGGTCAATCAAGCAGTGTTGCTAAACGTACAAAAAGTGTACGTATGGCATTGGTAGACCAGAGGGTTGCTCGAGTTGGCAAAGATGTGGCTGAGCCTTCTGGAGTCTTGGTACTAGAAAGCTGATGTTTGATATATGCTTATGTTTGTTTAGTTACCTTTCATTATTAGTTCTTTTACAGTTTACAGTTAACAGTCTGATTTTTGTCTGCAGGCATATGATCTTATTCAAGGAACACTTGTAAGTTTTATGAATCCCTCAATTTACAGTTGAATGCAAGTTAGAGTTTCTAGGGAGAGAAGAGGTGAGGGGGAATAAGAGATTTGCCACTAGACATGCTGACATATTTGTTTGATCCTTCTCACTGTATATAAATATGCATTTAAACTATTTGGTCTTGCAGGTAAGATGGAGCTCAATGATGGACAAATCAATACCGGATCCACCAACAGCTGTTCTCTTGCATGGCATCCTTGGAAGTAGGAAAAACTGGGGTATGTATTGTTAATTGTTTTAGTCTATTGGTATTGTTCTCCCATCTGATGTCAATGGCTTGATAACATTTAGACATGTAATGGCAGTTTCTTGTCATTCCATATGCACCTGTTTTTCTGCATATGCTTGGCAGTGTGATAAGTGTCGTTAATGGGCTAAAATGAATCTTCTATTGAGCTCCCTTTGTTGATTCTTCATTGAATTTAAAGCACCTATTCGATTTGACTATTTTGGTGTTTGGGGGGGGGGGGGGTGGAGTTGGGGTTTATATTATAGCATGATCTGTTAAACTTAACCTAATGATATCTGACTTTGGCAATAAAAATAAGGATGGCTTATTATTTTGAGATTTAAGGAGTGGTTTTTGAATGATAAGTTCTAAAGTAATTTATGGACGTGCAGATGTTCAGAGATGATAGTCAGAAAATGAACTTCAATGCATATAAATTAATGCATGTCTTTACTACTTATGGGTACTATGGGTTCCAGTCATTACTTTAAACATAAACTATTCTTTACTTGCCACCTTCTTTCTGAAATACATGTCTTTAGTACTTATGGGTTCCAGTTATTACTTTAAACATAAACTATTCTTTACTTGCCACCTTCTTTCTGAAATGCACGTCTCATGTCCTCCTGTATTCATGGTTTTCTGGCCATTATTCTGATAGTTAAAAACTGAATCTGCTACTTTTATTTTGTTTTATTTCTCATATTAAAATGTTGCCAGCAAAGTGTTCCATTTCTCTCCTTTTTCTGGGTATCATTTATTATAAATTGTAATCATCAATGTTTGTCCTTTAGCTGTTTCTCATAAAACAGTTGGTTTGAAATGTTTCTGATTAATTTTCAGTGCCACAGGAACTTTTGCCCGAAGACTGGCGCGAGCATATCCAAAGTGGCAGGTATTCTTAAGTAAACTTGTGCTTGCTAGATTATTCTATTTTGTACTTGTAGAAGTGATTGATGAGTGTGTATGTATGTGATGCTTGTACGGAAAAAGTCACTGGAGTTGTTGTACTATGTGCCTTGTATTATAGCATTCTTCTCAAAATTCCAGTAGCAGTGATGTGTCTTTGTAGGTAATATTTAAATACTTTTGAACCTCTAATATTTTTTGTATTGTTTCATTATTTAATTCAAATAACTTATTACCTGAGTTCTAACATAATTGCATAAATAATTGCAACTTTTTGAGAATGATGAGAAACTTAGTTCCTAGTGATCCTGTTGAATCAGTTTCTCCTAGTAGACCTGCGATGTCATGGTGACTCGGCATCAATCAAGAAAAGGGGGCCTCATACCGTTGCCTCAACCGCCCTTGATGTCTTGAAACTGGTGCGCAATTCTTGATTGTTGGTTGTGAATCTTATGCATGCATTATGCCTTTACTCATTCTGCATTTTCTGAGACTGAGATCTAGAAGCAGTAGCTAGAACACCTCTTCTACCATTGCGTTGTTGTGTATGGTTTCTGTATCATTCAATATGATCCATCTGCTTATGCACCAATGAATGCTAGAATATTACCCACAAGTTATTTGTATACTGCCTTATAACTTCTGGTAAAATGGCTTTAACTGGATTAGCTGTCTAGATATGAAATATATATCAAATTCAAGTTTGTTGGTCATTAGATTACCCCTGAATTCAGTATGTAAATTTCATAATCTTCTTTTTTGTAGATCTATAATTTGATCAAGTAATTGATGAATGATTATGAAATCAACATAAATTCATAAGCCTAATGTGTATAGGAAGAATGTAAATCCATTTCATTTAGTTAGATAATTTGTTGATCCCATAAAGCGTTAATGGGTGTTTTGTCTTGTTTTTGCTCCATCAAGAAAAACATAATACAACTTTCTTAAACTAGAATTGGGGTTCATAGCTTTCCTTTCCACCTGCAAGCACAGTATTAGTTTGCAATGCCTATGTCTTGCTGATTTAATTAGATAAAGCTAACTCTTTTAGCTTTAGTTGGAATCATCCATTGATGTTATTATTCTGTCATTCATGGCTTCATTTTCTCTTATACTGACAAAAGACAGTGAAGCTCGAAAATTTAAAATGCATATGGCTTTGTTTGATCCTGTGATTCTTTTAAGGATAATTTCATCAGGCCAGTGCTCAATTTTTTTGAAAATACTTGTTTATCCTCTTTTTGCTATTTTTCCCTTCATTATTTATAACAAATAAATGAAGAGATTAATGAATGAAAAATATGAAATCTTTAGTTTTTCAGCATAGGATGCGGTGCGTTCTTATTGATCTTGTTGAAGTTAAAAATAAAATAAATCCTATTGTTTAAAAGAAAAGGAAAAAAACAAAAAAATTGCATGCAGATGGCTGCTTGATCTAGATTTTTTTGTCTTTTATTTTCGATTTTCTAAGTATTTGTTCTACCTTTCCAATTGGGTTAGGTTGCTCAACTTAGATTAACACCCAGAGTTTTAGTCGGTCACAGCTTTGGAGGAAAAGGTATTTTAGTTGTTTTAGCATTTAACTGCCTCAATGGAAAACAATTGAATATGATGGTTAAATTACATAATATTTCAGGTGGTTCAAGTGCTTAATATGCTTCATAATTATCACTGCAGTTGTCTTGAGCATGGTGGAACAAGCTGCCAAACCTCTTGCACGCCCTGTCAGAGTAAGTTCTCTTGCTAGAAATTGCAAACATTGATTTTATAGCCTTTGGCACTGAGTTGATTTTAGCCTTTGGCACTGAGTTGATTTTAGCCTTTGGCACTTAGTTGATTTTAGCCTTTGAACTATAGATGCAGATCTTGATTCTGATTGTTATTGAATCTTTTACAGTCTTGCAAACTTTAACATGGTGGTTAAATGCTATTGTTTAGCACATGGCTAGAATAATGAGTGTTAATTCAAACAGAAAAATGAGGGTTTAACTAGTTCAGATAAATATCAAATTTTATTCTTGTGTTACTAAATACTCTCCTGTCTGATTTAAAATTAGAGTCCAAGACTTAAAGCATTTTCTGTCCTCCCTCATCCCTTCCTTTTAAGTTTTAATTTGCTTCCTAATGATGCCTTTATCTTTTTCCTCTAATAGTTTATTTTTGACAGGTATGGGTTTTGGATGCTACTCCTGGAAAAGTCAGAGCTGGTTTGGATGGAGAGGATCATCCTGCTGAACTAATTTATTTCCTTAGTAAGCTGCCAAAGGAGGTGAGCTTTTATTTCATGTTGTACTATGGTAAGTTATCATTTGCTTAAAAAATGATGAGAGCTTTTACTTCATCTTCTATTGTGGTCAGTCATCGCTTGCTTAAAAAAATGATAAACTAACATGTACAAGTTAAAATATATATATATGTTCAAATCCTAACTTGCTACGTTGTGTGCAAGCATGTGGGTCAAGCATTAGCAAAGCAGAAATTTAACCACACGACTAATAAACTAATTATGACTTAGTTAAAATGATTGTGGGCTTTCTTTGATAGCAGATAACACGTATTTAAGTTCTACCACGCCCTTACTCAACCATGTTGATTTTTGGGTTGTATATTATTTGGCATAATTCATGGTTTACATTATTACACGATTTCTTAAATTATATTACAATTGGTGAGGATTTGTTGTCTTTCTATTTGTTTCCACACGAGAGATCTGTACATTAGCTTGCATGTTAGTAGGAGGCTGTGGATTAGTGGCTCAAAATGATTTAATTATGAACTGGTTTATTTTAATGATGAGATGGTAACTTCATTTGGTAAATGTGCATCTATAATGACGTACAATTCTCTGATATTTAAAAAATGAAATCAGAACAAGAAGTAATTATATAAATTAATTGTCATATTTCATGATTGTAGTAACTTATCCTTGCTATAGATTTTCTGTTTCAGTAGTTTACAGTGATTTGAGCTTCTGGTATTGATATCTAAATCAGGCATGGCATAATTGATATTGACATTATGGAGAAATTTAAAATTAGCTCTTATGTTTTCTTTAATGATTTAGTTTCAGTTAACATAATCACATTCTTTTGAGGAAGCATTTTTGGTCAGACCTTATAATCCTTGCATGTAATGTCCTTGAATGCTCTTTCTCCTATCTTTATCTCTCTGTTCCCCTCTCTCCTAATAGGCATATAGAAAGATACATGTGTATTCCATGTAGAGTGACCATGTGCTTAAAAGGTCATTACAGTGTAAACAAGAAGATGATGCAAATCAAGTAGTTCCTAAGATACGACTGACCTAATGTAGGATACATAATCTAGAACTGTAATGTGTTTTGGTAAATAATTTTTTTGGTTTTATCAAATTGTTGAAATAATTTTTTCTCTTGCGTTTCGTGTTTCTAATCATACTTCCAGCCGTAATTGTTAGTATATTATGATCTTCCATTAAGACAGGTCATCTCAAAGCAGGAGGTTGTGAATGCTCTCATTCAACAAGGCTTTTCCAATGATGTGGCACAGGTATATTTCCAATGGTAATAATAATAATGATCTTAAATTATTGTTTAATTGTAATCAAAATTTGTAGAATTGAGCACCACTACGTGAATTTGCCATGTCACAAAAGAATATTTCCTTATCCATAGATTACTAATGATGTGGGTTGTTACCAGAGACCAGACTCCTGTAAAGACCAATCTGCACTCCAGCTTCTTTCGGAAATTACTTCACTTGAATTCCTGTTTTCTGTTAACTTACATTCTTGGGTTGTTACCTCTCACTGGAAATTCCATAGTCAGAGCCTGTCCTTTATATCTTCTTGGATTGCTTCATTCTTCACTGTCTGTTCTCCTAAGTCTTAAGATTCTCCTATTCTATGAATTATAATCTATGTTGCTTACTCGAGAACCCTCAAGACAATTGCAGAAATGTTGTGTTTGCAATCTTATATTTCTTTTTTTTTGGTTTTTGTCCAGTGGGTGGTAACCAACCTTAAACCAGCAGCGTCTCTTGGTTCATTGTCATCAAGTTTCTCATGGGTATTTGATCTTGAGGGAATTGCTGAAATGTATCAGTCCTATGAAGAAACAAATTTATGGTTTGTGCCATTTTGACTTCTCTATTACCATCATGGATGGGATGCATGTTACTGAGTGTTTTAGATCCAAATGATGCCCTCATATTTCCTTTCCTTTAGATCAAGTCATGGTAGTACTCATTGTTTTCAAAAGTATTTGGCAACTGGCATTCTAATCGGGCCAATAATTTAGGAAACTTGTGGAAAACTTGCCCCAAGGCGTGCATGTAAATTTTTTGAAAGCAGAGAGAAGTTTGCACAGATGGGCCCTCGAAGATCTCCAGAGAATCCATGCTGCTGAGGAGCTGGCTGTAGATGGGGGAGGTGGAGTTGAAATGCATGTCTTAGAAGATGCTGGTCATTGGGTATGTGGTCTTCACACACTTTATTTTCTAATTTTCTCTAGTTTACAGTAGTTATCGAAAGCATAAATAGTGATGTTTTACTGTATGTTTCTGCAGGTACATGCTGATAACCCTGATGGACTGTTCAGGATTCTTACATCGTCTTTCGAGGGATTTTAATCCCATAGGAATTCATGTGCAGTTCCACTTGAGTTGGCTTCCAGCTAAGAGCAAATCGATACATTGTGCTATATTGGTGTTGTAACATAGTGTGTAGAATTTATTTTTTTTTTTTCATTTTAGTTGTCAATTTTTGGTCAGAACTACTCTTAATACTAGATATCCATGTTTTATTCCCTCGACCGTTTTCATTAATTCCCATTTTGATTTGGTTATAGTTGATTATAAGTTGCTCAACTGATGTGATTTTTTAAATTATTTTTTCATACAAATCCACGTTATATATAATATTCTATTTGATCATGTACATGCATGGGGCCAAATTTGAATTTTGCAACTTGTTAATTCGAATGTCTCCACTTGAGAATTGTTAATGGAACACAAATATGCTAAGACATGTCCATAAAATCTCAAATGCAACAACTCTCTCTCTCTCTCTCTCTCTCTCTCTCTCTCTCTCTCTCTCTCTCTCTATATATATATATATATATATATATATAATCATTATACATACAATGCCACTGCATTTTGCAACACAACTGACCCACAAGTTAACGATTAGCAGCATCCCAAAGAGAAGCTCTCAACTCTGGGGTCCCTTGCACAATTTGCCTATACAATTTTACTAATCAACCGCCCCGAAAACCAACTATAAGTGCTCCCTCCTCCTCGTCCTCTTTTGTTTCAATCAGAAGACAAAAGTTTCGGGACAAAAGCTTGTTTAGGTGACAAAAACTGCAAGAGACGTAGATAAATTCAGGGAAGACTCAAGCCCTTGTCTAGATGAAGGCAAAGAAGATGCGTTCGAAGATTCATCAAAAGACTTGCTCTTCTCAAAAGACTTGGACCATTTCATTTCCATGAAACTTCTCTTTCTCCATGGTCCCATGTAGATTTTATTCTCCTTCATTGATCGCTTGGCCGCGTTGCATAGTACTCGTACGACGCCGCTTAGGTATTCAGGTTTGCCGATGTAGAATTCAGGTAACTGGGACACTAGTTTTCGGTACTCGTCGCATGCTTTTGCCATCTCAAATTGATCTCTGAATTCAAGTTCAATGAGGAACGGCACCGGCTTCTTGCGTCCCGGCGTTACTGCCATTAGCTCAACGTACTCGTGCGTCCCTTTAAATTTAAGAGCAATGCAAGGGCAGGCAAAGCAAATAAGACAGCGTAATACTTGGAGGGGCCAAAATATAAACACTGTAAGTTTAGGGTGCCAGACAAATTTGATATAAAACTGGCTAAAACTCTGACCAAATCACTATTTTTCTAAAATATTTTTGAAAGGAATCCTCAAAAGCCTCAACATAATTCGGCTGCTGAAAAATGAAAATAATGATATCATCACGAAGAAATAGCATAACCAACGATCAAGTGAAGGGAGGGAAAAAAAAAAAAAAAGTAATGCAAGTAACTCCGAAATAGCGAGTAGCAAATAATGTGACACTATCTGAACGTGCCATTAAAAAAAAAAAAAAAGAGAGAGAGATTAATACCTAGCACTAGCACATGATACTAGGTGATAGCATCATGTCATTGGCTATTTGTTCAGAAACAGAACAAATTTGACATTCGAACTCTGTGAGTGAATGAAAATATTTACCTCCAGGAATTTGCTTAGTGTGTTTCCATTTGGATGTGCAGAGAGTGGCATTGAGGCCTTTGTCGCAAAGCCTGTCGACTAGAATTCTTCTCAGACAATACGTACACAAGCCATTGGAACTTGGCTTGGGGCAGCTACAAAATTCTGTCTCTCTCACGGCATCTATAATTTTTTTCACTTCTTGCCTCAACTTTTTGCCCGTTGAGCTTTGCCTCTCCATGATTTCCTGAAAAATGCCACACCCCTTTATTTCTAAGTTCTAAATTAAGTGAATTTCTTTCTAATATTTTTTAAAAAGAAATCAAAGTTGAGTAAATTTCTTTGCTATTTTTTCTTCATCATTTAAGTTTTGTTTTTCCAATATTTTTTTATTGAAATTAGATTGAATGTTGAGCTGAATTTTATATTGATCTTTGAGAAAGATGTGATAGGATAGTCGTAGAATAAGAATACGAACGCATAGTAAAAATAATGGAAAGAAAAAGGACAACTCAACTCCACAAGTATATTCTAATATTTTAACACCGGAAAAAAAATTGGCAAGTAGATACGAATGAGAGGCTCAAAATCCATATGTGGACTGTGCTCTTTTGACCTCATAATCAATATACTTGTGGGACCATAATCAATCTTTTATGTCATGTTCGAAGAAACATAATAATATCTGGATCTGCTGACAAATAAGCCTGCCCTATGGATATTATAGACCATAAATTTTGATTTTTTTTAGGTAAGACAAAAAGATTAAAAAAAAATCTAGATAAATCAGTTATAAGACTTGAAGAGGGAAAAAACATGCATGTAAGTACACAGATGTATAATACTATATTTATAGAAAAGTCATAGATACATGTGCTAAACTATGTAAGGAAATTAAATCTAATTATTATCCGAAATGCATCATGACATGTTCGGCGTTTTAACATTCAAGTAAATGTTAGAGACAAGATCTATACAAACATTATAATAACGTTTATGATTTCCTTCTCTTCTGAAGGAGGACTTCTGGAATGCATATCAGTTAATACAACCAACCAACATATACATGTATGTATGTGTGTGGTGTGTGTGTGTGTATATATATATATATAGATAGATGATTTATATAATTAAATTTTCTATAATGATCACTTGTATGCTAGTTCTTTTTTAATTAAGTGTACACATAACACAGCATCATCTATTTATTGTCGACATAGTACCTCTAAGGTACTTTAACATTTCTTCTTGCACAGAGTTTTAATTTTCTGAAGCCTTTTCCCTATTTCATTTTTGCAGCAACTGAATTGAAAAGGTACCTATAATAAACAGAAATTTATTTCTTGAAATTTATTCAAACTAAATTATGTTTTCGAAAAAAATGATATCTTAAAACAATTTTTGTGTTGCCTACACTTCGAAAAGAATTAGAGAAATTTAAATAATTGAAACAATTAATCAAACCAAAATTTATCAAGGATTTGGAATGATAAATAAATTTAACTTCTAAAGGTTATTCAGAAGTCAATTAATTTCACAACCCTTTTCTCTGGCGTAGCATATAATTGTAGAAATTATGAGGAGAAGTTAAATGTTTCCTTTTTCAATTATGTCGACAGATGATCTTCATGAGGCTAGTGAATTTTATCCGAAGCTACCTTTCTATTTTCTTTGCAACGTGATGAAGAAATATTATGCAAAATAAATAAAACAAAGCTCACGAGAAGGGGGGGGGGAGGAAAAAAAAAAAAAAACCTCTAGCAGGGCTTCTTGTGCTTCCCAGAATAAAATTCTCTCATGATGATACCCATGCAAATCATTATTGCTACTATTTTCGGAGCCGTAATCATCACCAGAATCTTCATCAGAATGAATATTTTCAAAATCTTCAACAAACACCGAAACCTTCTCTTCAAGGCTGTCCACGCAATGATGATTTTTTTGCTCATTATTCTCATTTCCATGAGTCCTTTCTTCAAGGATTAATTTACCCATCTTTTTTGTTTTTCTTGGAAATTTGATCCTTTTTTTCCTTTCAAGAAAGATATAAAGAAAAAAAAATGGATCAAAGAAGGAAAGGCAAGAATCGATGAGGAAAGGGAGATAGATAAATGAAGAGATGAAGACAGTCTATCTAATAAATTAAGTATGGGATATTACTAATTGTGAGTAAATCAAGGAGGAGAAAATCTTTGCAAGAAAAATGGGCACGAGAGAAGATATTGTTTTTGCATTATAAATAGGGTTTTATCATTGAGAAAATCTTGGGTATAACGAGCGTACGTGCAACCAACCCGTGAAAAAGTCTCAGGTGAAACCGTTCTCACCATGTCAATGTAATAATGCCATTTGTTTTCGTGCATGCACAATATATTTGTGGTGATTTTATATTTAGAGATAAGAGTAAACATGATATTATTTTTACATGATTGGATAATCACTTTGTCACGCGATCAGAATACTTAGTGCATTTAAAACTTTCTGAATTATATATGAATTGGTCAATTATTAATGACAAGATTTAATGTATAGTATCCTTTAGCTATGATACAATACTCAAATATAACTATACGTTATTGCATAATCTCAAGTTATATGTTTTCAATCGTGCGGGGGTCTACAGCATTCCCTTAATTTTAGTGTAAACATTTAGTGCCTGTTTGAAACTACGGCAATTGATAAAATAATTTTTTTTATTAAATAAAAATAACTATCGATTAAAAAAGTAATTTGAAGTTTGATAAATTATATTTTTATAGTTGTTATGAGTTTGAAAAAAAGAGTATATGTACTTAATAAATTTTATCATAAAATTATTATTTTATCATGCAATGACCAACATAAGTATAAGTTTAAATTTATTTTATTTGCATATTAGAGTTAATGAAAAAATAATATATAGTTATTATTTTGTGAATATATTAAGGTTAATAAGGACTTAAAAAATGCCGAAACTTATTTAATAATCTGTTTATAAAAAAATAATCTTTTTAAAAAAAAACTGCTATCAATATAAAAAAAATAAAAAACTTACGAAATAAAAAGCTTTTAACGAATTTATCGATTATTATTTTCATTAAAGTTTATACAATTTTAACTGCAATCTCAAATCAAATCGCAGTAAATAAATTAGTGGATTCTAATTACTGGATTTTTTGGTATTTAAGGAGAAAACCAAAATTCATTCGACTCGGAGGTTATGCCGAGTCAAATTCCCCGTTAATGTTGGGAGCAGAGTCACTTTCAGCCAATGGGCGGTGGTTGTTATAACATTTAATCTTTTGGTATGAAATATCGTTAGTTAATTAATTACACGGCAAAGAAGGAAATGGCTTTTAGGATGGGTAATACAACCAACAAACGAATCTAATTTATTGAATTAAATTACGAATGAAATTTTAATGATTTAAATTTGATTTGTTTAATATTCTCGGGTTTGACATTTGATTTATTTATTAAATAAATATTTTTTAATTCGTTTAAATTGTTTACCATACAAAAGTTAAATAATTAATTGAATGATTCGATTAATTTATATATGTAGAATTAACAACAAATTAATCGAATTTATATTTATTCATAATTCTTTCATAAAATAATAACTAACAAACAAAAATCAAGCAAAATAAAATAGAAAAACCCAGAAAGCTAACATCCTTTAAAATAAAAATAGATCATAAACAAGTGAATGAAACATTGGCCTTAATCCTGCATTTTATTTATTTATTTAATGAATTAAATTGAATTCACATATTTATTAAATAAATTAATTTTTTTCAATCTAAACTCATTTAACTTGAATCAAACTGAATTAAACAAACGAATCATAACTCAAACTGTCACCTCCACTTTTAAGTAGCTTTTTTTCAGTTGAGTATTTGAAATCAAATCTTAGAAGAGTAGTGTTATATATCTTAAAATTTATATGATTTTTATTTATTGATTGGTGAAATAATAAAACCAATTCACTTAAATTTATTAAAGACATCATTCACTTAATTAATGACACTTCCTTTCCCATACATTTGATTTTAATTTTAAAATTTTGTCATTACTCATCTTAGAAAATATAAGATATTAAAAAATTAATTTAAACTTTATTCATCACTGTCTTAAAAGGTAAAGTTTTTATTCACTTAATTTTTTCAACCCTTCTTATATCACATTAGTCGAGCATCATTATTCTTTATTATTATTTTTAATCATATATGGATCCCTCCATAATGCTGTAATGTAAAAAAAATGCACAGTTAGATCTAATCAATGATATGCATTATTTTTTGATAAAAAAAGTTAATTATTTCTAATATAATATAGTCGGTTAACCATAGAAATAAAAAGAGATAAGATAAAATATAATATCTCACATTCTTTTATCTGAAACTAAATTCACAAGAATTTGAGTCCTATATGTTAAATAGAATTATTTTTAAAAAGAGAAAGAGAAACTGGTGGACAAGATGGATGTGCAAAGCACATCGATGATTATTTTCTAAATACTTTGACTTTATGATTGTTGATTTCATGGAGAGGATTTTTTTTTTCCATATTTGTATTGGAAACATAATATTATCTTTCAAACTATCACAAGAGATTTGTACCCCATGATCGATTGTTATTGATTTATTGTTTCATTAATTGTACTGGACACTGGAATTGGAGCTCAGGAAATTGTTTGATATCGTCTCATCCTATCATGAAGAAATGCTCTAATTTGATTTAAAGTTAATTGTAGCTGAAAGGTTAAGAAATTTAATTGCTTGATTAAATTTATTTATTAGAGTGGGAGTAAAGAGAATAAACTCTTTTTGTTTCATTGTTTATTTATAAATTTTTAAGAAAATGTGGGAATTTCACTCCATAAGGCCTGTCTTCTTTTAGAGTGGGGAGTGAGAATCCACTCCCCTCTTTTTCTTTTCTTTTTTTTCTTATTTTATTTAATGTAATCTAACTATATTTAATAAAATAAAATAAATAATATCATAATTATTTAAATAATATAATAATATTATTTAAATAATATTATTATATTATTTAAATATAATACTTTTAAATATACTATTATTATATTTATTTAATATTAATAATTAATAATAATAAATATTTATTCTAATAAAATCTTAATTTTATACTATATTATTAATAATAATGATACATTTGTGTTGCACTTATCAATAATTTTTTATTTACATAATTAAAATTAAAATTACTAAAAAATTACGATTTACATAATTAAGAAGATTAATAATTACTATTAATTTAAAAATTAATACAAAATAAATATTTTATTTTCATATATACTTTTTATTAATTTTGTAATTAAAAACTACAACTCTTTAAATAAGAATAAAATTGTAATTTAAAATTACTCACTCTAATTGATTCTGATTTCAGTTTCATACTCGTATTAAATTATAAGTAAATAATTTACTCTTACCCTCACTCCACACTTTCAATCCTAGTAAAGTTTATGACTCGTGATTCTCTCTCTACTTTTTGCCAAATTTTATGATTACACTTTTGAATGTTTTATAATTCTATCATATGTTAATGTTAATTTCTTCTTTTAAGTAGTTTAATTACGCGCATTGATGAATTGTCATTTGTTCTGTGAATGGTTTAGGTTTTATTTGTAATAAAATACTATATTTGACATTCTTTTAATTAAATATCATGCACTAAGATTAAAAAAAAAGTTGTTCCTTATTAAGTGAAAAATACAACTAAAAAATTAAAAAAAACATATTCTATTTAACAACACAAAATTCAATAAAGATATAAATAAATATAAATAAATCTGACATTCATAAGAATGGTTGATTAGACTGTGTAGTTTATTTTACCTTATGCATCCTACACCATTCATTATTGGCGTATTGTAACTTTAATAAGTGGTAATTTCAAGCTAAGTACGAAAGAATAACAATATATAATTAATTTCAAGACTCAATGCTAAACTCAAAATTAATAAAATAGTACTTAGATCAAATCCTTAATGCTATTAAATTATTTTATTATTAGATAATTGAGCTAATTTAAAAATCTATTAAGCATGAAAAATGGATATAGTCTTTATTATGAGATTTTTTATTCTAATATATGATGGTGGAAAACATGAAAATATATATTTATCTTATGGTGAAATATAAATAATAAGCCTTCAATTCCAACATATCTTTTATTGGCTTACTTATAAAAACCGAATGTTGATCATGGGACTTTTCTATAAAATATCATGCGGTATATTTCATCTTTCGTGTGTCTAGGGTATTAACAACCTTTTATGGTTGTTTTTGGGATATTTAAAAATTATTTTAAAAATTTAAATTTAAATTTTGATGTTTCGTTAAAAAAAAATCAAAATCACTTTTGTTAAAATAAGTCCTTCTTAAATTTAATTTTGAAAAGAAAGGAAAGAATAACTTTTAGATTATGATTTTAAAAATTAATTTTATCCTTTAATATAATTCTATAAATATCTTTCTAATTATTATTTAAATCCAAAATTATCTTTATTTAAATTGAAAATAAAATTAATATTTTAATAATTTTTTATTATAATTCACCCATTTTTTTTTTGTCTATCCTATTTCTCCTATATATTTTGCATTACATCAAATATAGTCTCTATGTCACTGTAGTCTAAATTTTATTTATAGTTAAAATGATTATATTACACAAAATTAAAATCAATGTAGTATAAATTTTATTTTAGCTAAAATTATTATGATGCATTATTAAAAATATTGTATATACATATTTTTATATATGTAAGTAAATTTCATCCTTTAATATGTGTATTTTAGTTATCTATTTTCTCATTATAGTTTAATAGTAAAATTTACCAAGCATAAATAATTACTTTTAAAATTCATAATATTTTTAAAAATAAAATTTATAAAATATTTAATTTATTCTCTTCACAATTAATTATTTTTACAGCACAATCAATAATAATTATTTTAAAAATTATAATATTCTCGAACTGACCCTAAATCTCCATAAAATACAATTTAGTTCATTACTCTGTAAGTTTGATTTTTCCATATTGCATGTATCAACTCATAATTGGACGAATAGGTAGGGTAGATATTTATGAGCATTCAAATAACACACACACTAGGGATGGTAGATATTTATGAGCATTCAAACACGCACACACGCACGAGTCCTAACTACAAGAAAAATCGCCTCTGGTAAGTTTTTCTCAAAGCATTTTTCTTCTTGTAAAGTTGCCGATTGTCATTCTATAATAGCATTATATATATATATAAAAGCTACAATTAACTACTAAAAAATGTCATTATATTTTTTGTTATAATTTTCATTAAAGTTGCAGCACATTTTAAATGTAACATGTAATTTTTAATAGCATAATACTTTAAAAATGCCACAAAAATGGTATTATATTTATACAGTAATATTTTTGAACTACTACGTCTAATATAGAATAATATATCACTTTAAATATGCTTAAAAGTTAATATCAATTTAAAATTAAAAAATAATATTTACCAACAACCTATAAGTTATCTGCTATTTTTAATTAATTAATTATTTATCTATTATATTAAATAAATGACTAAGATTAAAACCCTTAAATTCTAAGTGAACTTTTAATTATATATTTTTAGTTGAATATTTCATCCTAAACGGCTTAGTTATCATAATATTATAAATTTAATTTATTGAATTTTTCTTTATAAATCTTCGCCAATCAATGCGTAGAGACCTCTAAATTATGGTTTATCATAAAATTATTATTTGAATTATTAGATTGTGTGTGTGGCATGCTTAGCGTTTTCCTTATTGCATATACCATAAGAATTATATTGAATAAATAAACCGAATGAAAAGGATAAAGATATTTTGGCAAGATCTTTTCTCACCTTCTTTGTCTCCGAGGCGTGGACTACACAGGAAAGATGTGGAATATGCTTAGTTGGAACTTGTAGAAGAGTGACACGTGTTAATCATATAAAATCACTTCCACATCCTGTTTAATGCACATTATTTTCCACTATTTCAATAATAATTAATTAATATTGATTGGAGAATTCTACTATTTAAGTCTCAATATTATTTGTTATCATTTCTTGGATGGTGGATTTTATAGCCAATAAAATTACTTAATATCCTATAAATAAAAGTTATATTAGTTGACTCTCAAATTAGGACTTATATATTGGGATATTTAGCATTATTCTTAATTAATTGTATGACAAGTATTCTTTTTAGAGATGCGTGTATGTTCTTGCAAATCTCTTTTTTTAACAATTCTTTTAATTATCTTATAAATATGTCAATAAATTAATAATTTCAATTAAATAATAATTTTTATCAGTTCTAATTTGAGGCCATAAATCAATATATAATACATTGTAAATTATTATTCTTTTAAATGTTACAAACTTTTCATCTAAATTAATAATGAACTGATTTTCAACAATTTGGAGGCTTCCACCAAAAAAAAAAAAAATGGTTCTAATGTTGTTTGTCTATTCTTGAAATTTTTATCATCTAGAATTTCATTTCTAATTTTCTTTTTTAATTTCAAAAGAAGTTTCAATGTTACATTGTTTTCTAAAAATAATAAATTATTCAATATTTTTGTCGTTTTAATGCATTTTTGCGTAAGACAAACTATCATTTGAGGCATTATTTTTTATTTTTGGTTTTCTTAATAAAAAATTTAATATACATTGAACTAATGAATGTAAAGAAATCAATCGATAGATATTTGATAAATGTAGAACTAATCTTCATTTCTTCATAATTCATCATTGGGTAGTTGCATGAGTGAAGGGTAATGCGTCTATCATTATCGGAGAGTGAAAATGAGAGAAAATTATGAATTATATATGTGGGATGGGAAGTGGGGAGTCAATGCAGGACGACGAGGAGGGATATTTATTATTATTATTATTGAATTATATAAGATTAATGTTCAGATTATAATTCATATTACACGAGACTATTACTGATATATTTATAATAATCAGATAATTCTCAGAATCAAATTTTATTTTTTTAATATTCGAGAGACATATACTTTATTTTTATGTCAAGACCAAAAAAACTGCTCCACATGATTATTTTTCATAATTTGAAAGAAATTTTAACCCCCACGATGCTCTTGCCCTCCCTAATCTTTTTAACCCCTCCAAGGTGTTTAATTAAGAACGAAGAGAAGGGAAGAGAAATAAAGGTGGCTACGAGAGTGATCATTTTGAGAATGAAAGAGCCAAGGAAGCACGTTGGTGAATGATAGAGGAAGTAAAGATATTCGACACTTTTCATTAAATTGTTGTAATATAATAATATAAGGGAAATTTTTTTACTGTGGTGTCATGCCACGAAGACTGATTAGGTGTGCAGCATTGCATATATTACGATTAAGTAACATATGATTTGTTTAATCGCATCTGTTGTATCAGATTTGGACAAACACATCACTTTTGTATCGTAAGGGGTCCGAATCCTCTCCTGTCCGACACCGTCTTGCGAAAGATTCAATCTTCTCTACACGCTCAATAATATTTTCACCAAGCTTTAAATATTTTATCTGTTGTGACCTGGCGTATGCCTCGCCACTTCTCTACCCCTTGTCTCTTGTTAATTAAACATTTGATTTTGAAAGACGAGCAAACATGAGGAGCTATTAAGTACAGCCATTTGGAGAGTTGATCCTTTCAAATGAGTACAGCCAAGTTCAGTGGCTGAAGCCTGAATCACTTAATGTAAAAGTAAAACCATTTAGAACCGAGCACGACATGGCCAATTATTATAAGATCGTGGTTCCTATAAGTACGTGAATGCTTGCCCCGTATAATTACACGACTTGAATAAGAGGCAACATAACTCGTCTTGATTATTTCTCTAAGCTCTCTGTCCTTTCTTTTATTTCTCCTTTATTTCGGACTTCTGCACTCTCAACAATTATAACATTAATTTCTTATTTTTATCCATTACACATTTTATTTGTGTTGAAATTTTTCATCCCATAAAATTACATTTTTCAGTGAAATATTCTTATAATCAAAATGTTCGTTTTCATGAATTCAAATAACTTGATTTACTTTAATTTATTTACTATATTATAAATTAATATATTAAAAAATAAAATTTACCAAACTAACTTATTCGGTAAAAAATTGCACAAATGAGCATGCTCGTCAAGTGAAATATTTGCTTAATTTTAATGACGAGGGGAGTAAAGTGCCTATCAAATAATATCCTGCTAGATAAGTTAAATACGATAAAGTATAGGGGAGGTAAATGTTAGATACCTTTTAATAATTTTTTTAAAAAATTGCGGCTGAAACTAGAACGCAGTGCTTCTTCTACGTTATCCACTTTCTGTGGCAACAATGAACCGTTCTTCTTCGTCTTCACTCTCCCTCTGTTGATTCTTCCACAAAACTACTGTCCGTTGCAAGATCAACAATGGCTTCAACACCCTCACCGTTCCCGCAAAATTACAGTTTTGCCCCACCGCAAGCCGGCTCCATTTCCCACCGAAAACCACTGCCTACACGACAGCCTCTTTCCTCCTCCCCAAGTAGCCGTTGTTGTGGCCACGCATTGTCCCTCAACTACCATTTTTCCCCAAGTGAAATACCCAGGTGCGCGAGGAATTTGACGTGCAAGGCGGCGGAAGTTTCGGTGACTCAGGAGGAGTCGTCGGCGTCGGGGGGAGGCGGCGGAGGAGGAGAAGGAGGAGAGAACTGGGTGCCTGTCGTGCCGCTGTCGGCACTGCCGAAGGGAGAAAGGCGGGTGATTATTCAAGATGGAGAGACGATTTTGCTGTTGTGGTATAAAGATGAAGTATTTGCAATTGAGAATCGATCTCCTGCTGAAGGTGCTTATAGTGAAGGATTGCTCAATGCCAAGCTCACCCAGGTTTCAAAATCTCTTTTTACCTCTTTATTTTTTCATTTTCTGTACAATTTGTTTCTGTGATGTTTTTGAAAATTTTGCGTTGTGTAGAATTAAAATGGTTGATTGAATGATGCGTGATAGTGATTCTATCATTGTTTGAACTAGGCGATAGCCCGTAGTCCCCAGTTTAGAACTTGGTGGACATAGGGGTTAACTGCTGAATTATAATCTATATTGGAGGCATTTGTAATTATTGGTTACTTGAGCTGGATGGTTTTTTGTCTGTATTGGGCTCTATTCCTGACAAGCTTGACGTGAGGGTTATGTCGCATTGTGGGATTGGCATATTCTAGCTGAAGTAATTCTTGTTTTGGGTTGAAGTATTTGGTGTTGGTCATTGAATTGTTTGTAGCTTGGTGTCTGTGGATTCAGGTTGGGGCAAGGTCCCTGTGTCTTTGAAGCACTTGCATTTCTCCATTGGAAGAGAGAGATTTTTCTGATGAAAAGAAAAATCTGAACTTTTGTGTTTCAACTTTCTAGAAATGGACTTCAATGGTTATGCACTTTTGTTCGGTAAACACATGCCGCTGCAGTTTAGAACTAAGTTGATTTTATCCGATACTTGTATGAAAATTTATACTATCTTTTATTATTTTTATCAATTATTAGTTAAAAGTTAATATCAACTTTTATCACTAGCCATTCATTAAAAAGTTGATAGTGTTTGCTAATGTAAGCTCTAGCTGTGAGATGATTTTGACTAAGATAGTAATGGTAATATAATTTCATCAGGCAATTGTGGGGTAAATCATCTTAATGTCCAAATCATAGTTGCAAGTGTTTACCAAACACTTTTGCATAGCTAAAGGCCACTCCTGCTATACAATAACATCAAATGGAGCCTAAGTCTAGGAGTCCTAAAGATGGCCCCAAGTTGTCTCTTGAACTGATCCCTGCTTTCATGGTCATAGAATTTGGTGCCAAACTAAAGTTCATCAGAATTTCTCTTAGTGACTACATATTCTTGGACCAAGAATTCTTTCTTCTTTTCACCTGTTATTTTCTTTGGTGTTTTGCTACTTTCTATTTGAGTTAGACGACGAACTTCAAAATATGGCTATCTTTTTTAATGTTTTCTTCCGAATCATACTTCTTTTAGGTCTAATTATTTTGTCTGGTGTCTCTCTCCATGTAAAGACTTATTTTTCATGCCTGTATTTGTTTTTAACATGGCTAAACCTTGAGGATATCTGTTTCTTTCTTCTACAGGATGGTTGTATAGTTTGCCCAACAACTGAAAGCACATTTGATCTTCGTACAGGAGCAGTCAGGGATTGGTATCCAAACAACCCTGTGTTAAGAGCCCTCACACCTGCTTTATCATCATTGTATGTTTTTCCTGTAAAAACCGACGAAGAAAATATTTATATCAGATTAGAAGGAGGTGCAAGTTCTGATGCTTCTGCAGAGATAGTCTTTAGTGGGAAAGCTCAACCTGGTGTAACTGCAACGGATGTTAATATCGAAGAGGTAACTATGTGACCTAGTTTCGCTAAATATTGTCCTCTTTACCTGTCAAAAGTAAGAAAGATTGAAGGTCTCTACAATTTTACAGGTGAGAATGGTGGTCGATGAGGATCTAGAGGGATTCGGTTTCAATGTAACGAGTGAACTGATAAATGGAAAGGCTGCTGCAATCGGCTTCCTTCTGTTGTTAGATTTTGAGCTCTTAACTGGGAAAGGTCTGCTGAAAGGAACAGGTTTCTTGGACTTTATTTATTCTGTTGCAGGGGGTTTAAATAAGTAGATTTCAACATTTTTAGCCGGCCACAGGATGAATTTCTCTGCACAAAATGATTCAGTGTAAAGAATTACTCCTAGTTCATAGGAAGAATAATTTTTCTATTTAGTCGTCACACTTTTTGATGTATAAAATCTCTGTACCTTCGAAATATTCAGCTCCTGCGTTGTATATTTGCCTAAAAATATAGCTGTTTGATCTTTGTTTATGTTCAGAATTTGCTATGGGTGCTCAATTTTTACAATAAAAAAAATTTGGTTAGGAATCTTACCTAATCTGGCATTTTTCTTTGGTAGGACTGTAAATTTGAATGACACATCTCCTTGCCACAGTAAAAGGTTTTACTAATTAAATTAGGTCGTAGGTCGTACTCATGCATGTGCCCTAATTCCTACGTTGAAAAAGTCTTGAAAAATAGAGTCTAAAAAATCGATTAAGAAATGGATTTGATTTTTCATATGATAAATTCTTATTTGCTGTTTTTATCTTTTATCATTTGTTTTACTGGTATTTCATAAGAAACCACCTACAAGTCGATTTGTATTTTCATGCATTTGAAAGTAAGAGGTTCCAGTCTCTCATTTGTATTAATCAGTGTGAAAAGAGTTCCACCCCCCACCAACCCCAAAAAAAAGAATATTTAGACATGCATGTAAGAGTTGAGCATAGGCATCCGAATTACATCACGACAAAACTGATATGGGTAGGTTGTAATCAAAATTTAAAGCAAAATGTCTTTTATCTCAAACTCATGATAACGGTGAAAGTACGGGCTTTTAAACTAAATCATTTGCTGATGAGTAATAGATACAGTAACAAGTATTATTTTTGAACAAATAATTTATATAAATTGATGTGGTATTATTATTATTAGTGTTATTAATTGAATAAAAAATATAATAAAGAATAATATTATTATAAATTTAAAAAGAAATCTAAGAATAAATAAATTACAAGATTATGTTATACCAATACACAAAAGTAAAAACTTAGCAACATTGAAACTCAAAGTGTGATGAATGACAGTCGTATATTAGAGGTGTTCAGGATCTAACTTGATCCATTCAATCCATCTGATTCGTAGAAATTTGATCTATAAAAATTCGATCTGTGGGTTGGTGGATTAGATTAGATTGAAAATATAAAAATTTGTAATTGATGGATTGGATATGTAAATCCATAAAAATCTATAAATCTATAAAAAATAAAAATATTTATTTAATTAAAAAATTAAGTTATAAATATGATACTAGTACTTATTATTTAATTAAAAATTAAGTTATAAATATGATATTAGTACTTATTAATAAAAAAATAATTTAAAATATAATTACATTAACATCATATCATATATTATTTGATAATAATATAATATAAAAAATAATTAAACAAACAAATATAACTTCTTAATTAATTAATTTTTATTTACTGATCTAAATAAATCAGATTTTTTTGGTTTATTATATTTTGAAACTTTAAATATATTTTGTTGCTTTATTTGAACAAATAATTTATTTAAATCTTATTTAATTTTAGGTTAATTACCCTTGGGTGATATATGTTTTGATAAATTTTAAAAAAAGTGATACATATTTTAAAAATACTCGAGGTTCTGACAAACCATTAACTTTAAAGTGAATAGTAAATTAATTATAAAATAACATCTTTATCCCAAAAATTAATTATAAAATGACATTGTTGCCTCCATAATAGCTAACAAAATAACATTTTTATCTCAAAATTAGTTACAAAATATATATTTACCCCTACACAATTATATTTTATTTTTTAAATAGAAAAAATTATAAAAAAATTACATCTAAATATAATTAATGGTTTTTTTGGGTTAAATCATACAATTTTTTTTAAATTTTTTTAATCAAACAAAATTTTCTTATTCAATTTAATAGCAAATTTTGATTCAACAAAAAAGATTTTTTAAAAAGATTTGTTTAATTTAACCAATAAAGAAAGTTTGTTAATTACACTTAAATGAAAATTTTTTATAATTTTTATTTAGAAAATAAATAATAATTCAGTAAGGACAAAAATATATTTTGTAACTAATTATAGGGATAAAAATGTCATTTTTTACTATTATGACTTAAAAAAATCATTCTATAATTAATTTTAAGGGAAAATATTATTTTATAATTAATTTACTGTTTACATTAAAGTTAACGAAAAAATTAATGATTTGTCACCCTCTTAAGTATTTTTTAAAAAATGTGTCATTTTTTTTAAAAATTTATCAATCTATGGATTAGATTGTATTAGATTGAAAATTTATAATCCGTAAAATTATGAATTAGATATGGATTGAGTTAAATCTGCATCTGATTTGTAAAGATATGAATTAAATTTAGATTGAGTTTTATTAATCCATTAATTAATTTAAATTAAAAATTTATAATTTATAAAATTATAATTCAGATATATATTAATGTCTAATTTATAAAATTTGATCCACGAACTTCAATATATTAACTTGGCAAAAGCTATCGTCCGAGTTTGGACCTACTCGACACCAACCCAAATTGATTTAGCAAATCCCAAAACCTGAGTTGACATCCGACTTTTTCACAAGTGGGCCTAGTCAAGCCAGGATTTTCAGGACATAGGTTTTTATCTCGAATAAGTGAATTTAAAATTAAAAAAGAATGAATTGAGTCAGAGTAAGTAAAATTAAAAAATTATTTAAAATTTCTATTATACTATTTTTAAATTTATTTATTAAAATGAAAAGATTTAACCCACAAGGAAAATCAATACTCAAAAACGATTTTTCTATTAGTAAGGATTGAATTTTGCCCGGACTGCATAGGTCAATTCCGGTCCGATCGGTGCCAGCCGGGTATTCTTGGCACTCCTGGGGCAAGCGTCTAATTAAGTTTGATCCGGTCTTGTGTCTATTTGTCGCACGTGGTAGGGAACGAACCAAAATCGTCATTTTGAATTGGACACGTGGCGTGACTAAATAATTAAACAAATAAAATTTGTCATGTGGGCATGTGGCCGACATTGGTTTGAAAAGGCCGTACCCTTCTGAAAACTTCTCCAGCAAGTGCTTTTCCCATCCATTTTTCTAGATAACTTTTTAATTTGTGATGGCGATCGATCGCCGTTAACAAAAAGAAAATGATGAGGAGCACCGACAGCTGTACAGTTACGATAAAATTTTGTTGTCGAGTAAGATTTTTTTTTAATTTAAGTTTTTTGTTTTCAACTTCTAAAGGTCTTATTCCACCTATTGTCTAGTGTAATGTATAATTAAAATTTAATTATTGTCATTTTTTTATTTTAATTGACTAAAAAGGGTGGTAATAAATTTAACTCAACACGAGTCGGATTATGAAAATATCTTGATTTATAAATAATATTGCCTATGATTAAAATTAGAATATCAATAACCTTTAAGTTAATATTATGATCTTTATCATATATAATGTCTTTTATTTGTGCTCTCAATAAATTTTTTTCTTTAAAAAAATAAAATAGGTATTATTTATGTTCATAAATTATACTCTTATTTTATGTAAAAGAAAAAAAGATTTCAATATTTAAGTCATTGTTTGAATCTTAATTAAGGTAATATTTATTCAAAATCTTAATTTTTGAGTTTTATTTTGATTTTTCATTAAAAATAAAATTTCAAAAATAAAATTATAATTTTATTGGTCAAAGAGGGGCAACCGTTAATACATCCCGTTAATTATTCATGAATGCCTTTATGGAATTTCCTCCAAATCCTAACTTTAAGTTTGAAGAAATGACAATTTTTTGTCAATTCGCTCATCAGCTATACTCATGAAGCATAAGATAGGGAATTAACACCCTTGATTACCAAAATAAATTTATATTTTTCTTCCCGTTTAGTCTTTTTGTTTATTTATTTATTTCTTCTTTCCCTACGTTGAAGTGGACCAATTAAATATATTCTCTGATCATTCGTCCTTTTAACCTGAGGCAGAAGTTGCTGCATGACATCATGTTTTGGCCTGTCAAAATTTAACTTTTGACATTGACCTAGCAATTATCTTATGGCCGAATTCATCATTTAATTTCCTCAACACAATTCTGTGTACAACAAGTGGCGAATGAGCTTTTCACACACGTCTAATTTGGCACGTCAGCTCTTCGAATAATCTAAAAGTTGTGGACTGTTTTTTCTGCCACCCATTAATTATATCTCCAACTTGTACATGTCTACCAAAATCTCCGTCCAAATTCTCATTGGATAGAACTTCCTCTTCTCTTACTTTGACCATTGAAAATTTTGACCTGCCCCCCGTGAGTACTTCTTCATGCACTTAGGATATGGCAATTAGCCTATAATTATAACCCGCTGACTTTCCGAAATCTTCAACCTATATAAGGAAAGTATCACCTCCCCACATTGATTCAAAATCACGAGCCTGTTTACACACGTCATCTCATTTTATTTGGCTCTCACACGAAGCACTTCTTCACAAAAAGCACTTCCGGCAAAGGGATGGGAAGCAACATAGAAGAAGATGCAGCCCATCAAAAGAAGTACAAAGGAATCAGAAGGCGAAAATGGGGCAAATGGGTGTCGGAAATTCGAGTTCCCGGCTCGCAAGAACGGCTCTGGTTAGGCTCTTACTCGACGCCGGAGGCGGCGGCCATTGCCCACGACGTCGCTTTCTACTGCCTGCGGAGGCCGCAATCACTTGACGGCCTCAACTTTCCGTCAATGTTGCCGGCTAGTGTCATCCATGCAGAGTTGTCGCCAAAATCTGTACAGAGAGCAGCTTCGGATGCTGGCATGGGGGTTGATGCTCAGATGATTTTAAACAAAGACGAGACTGATGAAAATGAAAATAGTGGAGCCATGCAAGTGCTCGATGAGAAGCAGTTTTGGGAATATGATTACGAGTTTGAAGATTGTGGAGAATCGGAAGCGAAAGACTTGAGCATTTCTGTTGAAGATTATCTCGATCAAGTAGATCATTAGGTCTTGTTTTTTTTTTCCTTCCTTTTCTTTTTTTAGATAATAATAAATATATAGTTTGAAAATACGATTTAACAGACCGAATGTTGTCTTAACAGCAAACATGCAGTTTGAAAATTCTTCCCAATAGTTGAGATTGTTATAGAATAGAAATAAATTTCTCTTGTAAATTGTTAGTGAGAGTAAATCTTAAAGAGTTAGATTTCTAGATACCATCCGGAATCCCAATAGACCCTAGTATTGCGGACAAGTGTCGTCTTCAATTTTGGAGCCATTCTGCAAATGTACCACCAAACGCTCTCGTTCACAATTTTATCAAATGGACTTCCACCAACCCCCGCCCCCCTCTTTTTCAACAACTTTGTGAACCATATGCACTAGAATTCCAGCAAAGTTACATGCAAGTGGTTTGAGACATGAAGTGGCAGTCCTCGCAAGCGGTAATGTTGACTAGATTCAGGTCCCCAAAATCCACCGGCCTGTCAAGATTCTGCTGAAGCTGGAAGATTATATTAATTTATATTGTATGTATACCAGTCAAAAAAGTGAATTTGGCTGGAAACATGTCCGGTCAATTGCTTTGAAGTACTAAGATCTTCTTTCAATCTGAATTTACCCTTTCAAAAACACCGTTGACATTTCTACAGAACCTTGTTATTATTATTATTTTTTTCTTTGAACAACAAATAATGTAATTAATCACTCCCATCTCTCAAACCATTGCCTATTTGCATTTAGAAGTATCATCAACAAATTTATGTATACGCGAACAAATTTTTGTCTACATGTGTCATGGTTCAAATGGAATTGTTCTTGTTAGTTAGAAGAGGCTGAGGCAAGCTGACGAAGTTCTTTATTATTTATTACTCAACAGGTTACAGAGGCAAGTTTTATTTATTTCAAGTAAAATCAAACGTTACAAAAATCAAAAGATGTAACCAAAACATTAATTGTAAAGAAAGGATACCTATAAGATGATAAACAAAGAGGTCTCTTCATGCCATTTTTCCAGATGCTAGGGACTATATTGGGAGAACGACGAAGAGGGACTATACTGGAAGAAGGATGAAGAGGGACTGCTGAGAACTTGCCGAGGAGATGTGCCCTCCAACTGAGGCCTTGCCGGTGGACATTCCAAAAGCGGTCTTCCTGTCCCTATCAATGAAGTTCTTCTTGGACCTTCTGATGAAATAAGCAGCTGGAAAGTCCAGTTGAGAACATTGGGAGCGAAGACACGGTAAAGGAGGAATACGTCATACCACCTCGGGAACTTTACATATGTATTTCCTCGGCAAGCTCCAGATACAATTAGCCTTGCAAAATCCTCCACTGGACCACCGGTCACATGTACCTAAAACAAAAATTCAAGGAGGCATCGTGACTTCATACATCCTGAACACACAAGGTTCTACATTGATTGCGGCATCTTGCAAGGTAAGAAGCATAGGGGTAATGGAGAAATTCAAGAACTTACTTCTCTTTCTTCTTTCCGTTGCATCTCTGCACCGTCCTCCAGCATGAACTTGCCTCTGGTCATCTCACTTCCAATCCAACCATGAGTTGCAATCGTTATGCCAATTTCATCATTCAATTCAAATCTCAGTGACTCGTAGAAGGTTACAAGGGCTGCTTTTGCGGACTTGGGAAAGAAGAGAAGCACCAGTAAGTCATACACTCTGATTTATGTTGTATATTTTTGTGGCATGAATAAAGAAAGAAGAAACTAAAGTTTGAAACATTCATTATTAAAGTTGCTGTCATGCAGGCAATGAGAATGGCACAGGCAGTTCCCTGATATCACCACATATTTATTTTGAAAAATTATTGCATTTCCAGTAATAATTGCGGAGCAGAGTGTTTCACTTTATACAGATGACGAACGTGGACTTTGTTCAGGAGAAAAACTTTTGTAGTTCCATTAATGCTGTCATTAGCATTTCTGCAGACTATATTGAAACCGGACTCAATCAGGAAAATGAGTCCTACTCATTTTATTTCCCTACAGCATTATCGTTGAATCTGCTTTTGAACTTTAATATCTATGTCTTTTAGGCTCTTATTTACAATTAAAGTCTCCATTAAAGGAAGCAGAAGAAGAATTCAACTGAATGAATATCAATGACGAGATGAAAATTAAGCATGCCATGCTTATATATACTCACAGCATATAGGCTCATTCTTGGCAAAGGTAACCAGTTCTCCACCGATGCATTCACAATGACTCGACCATTGCTCTCGTGCAGGTAAGGCAGAGCAACAAATGTTGGATAAACATTTCCCCAGAAATTTATGTCCTTTGTGAATTGACAAATTACAGAAAACATACTTAGCACTATCAACTCATAACAGACTTTAATATATTAAATAAAAAGTTAGCCAAATTCAAATCAACTCCGTGTATGAGATAATTCTGAAGAGTTTGCTAATTCAGCCTGTACACCTTACCAACAGACGGGGAAAAACAGAGGTGTCTGTTACTTCCTCGAAGAAAAATGTATGTCCCAAACTTGCTGTGTTTACGAGATGGTCCACTGCAAGGTTGGAGATTAAGTTGAGGAAGAGGAAAGAAGCAAACGGATAGATAACTAGAAATTCACTAGAATTCAACTTGGTAACTGACAGGACACTAGTTTACTAACCAAAGCATCATCCAGCAATTATTAACCTAATGCATATGATGCAATGTTGCCTTTAGAGCAAAGCAGAGGCAAGGAATCTTTGAATGATGCTAAGATTAACTCAAGAGACTTCAAAGACCAAATCAGAAAATCCATCAGGTTTCCGTGAATAAGGGCTAAGTAATTGGATTCAATCAAGAAAAATATAATAAGCTTATGCGAAAACCTGCTAGTAATCGGGTAAATTTTACAATGGGAAATGCTGCAATGTTAAAAGAAACATTAAGATTTCCCATATGGTAGAGGCAACATTGCAACTGGCTTTTGATTTTTGACTCTCGGGGGAAACTAAAGTAACTTTGTAGATTGGATTATATTCATCTATGGTCTTTGTTATCTAATGACTGTGTACAGGTTGCTAACTATTCCAAGTAATGTCCATTCATCAATCTAATGAAGGCGAGATGACATACCACGTCCGAAGACATTTATGGTCTCAGTGACAAATCTCCTGCAATCTTCTTCCTTGACAACATCTGCAGCTATGGTTATAGCATGTCTGGCCCCCATAAGTCTTGCGTTCTCACTGATCCCTCGAAGTCGGTTCTCTCTCCGTGCCACGAGTACAAGATTGGCCTTCCTCTTTGCATATTCATATGCAATTTGCTGCAATCACAAACACTTCTTCTATAACGAAATTGTTTGCAATTTCTCAAGTTTGTGGGACAAATGATACGCAAAAAGATAAACAAAAATAAAAAATGGCATTTTTGTAGCATTTTCACTCTGGTTTTTTCCATTTTTAGGTGACACCTTCTCATACTATCATGTATTGCAAGTGAAACTCCAAAATCTTGCACTTCTTCATTCATGATCAGTAACCACATAGCAGTTCATGCATTATAAATGTGAGTCGCATCCTCAAGGTAGCTACAACCAATAAGAAAAATATGACAAAATATTATTTATCTAACCACATATTAATTGATTAAAGTAAGAGACGAAAAGGTTTCATCCCCAAACCACATATAAATAAGTAAACATTTAATGAAACAATCATGCTAAAGTTTAAAAGGAAAATGAAATGAAGCCAACACATTTTGAACTTCCGCTAAATGATTATTATCTCAAAGTTCAAACAACCAGTGCTTTACTAATTAAAAGTTTCGGCAACGATAAAATTAACAAGACTCATTATTGAATCATGAATAATTAAGAAAAAATTAAGGGAAGATAAAGAATAATTATTAACAAATGAACTTGCCTCTCCAATGCCAGAAGAAGCTCCAGTTATGATGACAACTTTATCTTCCACATTTTCACTGTAAAAATTGTTATAAAGCCACTCGCATCCATTGACAAAGCACAAAGCTGGCCATGCAAAAGCTAGCATAACCAAGCTGGCCGGCGGAACCACCAAATTCAAGAAAGAGTTCAGCAGATCCATTATTTTTACCAAATGATCAAATTTATAATTAATATCTTACGGAGCTAGCAGGATTCTGCAGAAACTGGAATATAATAGACAAAACATTATTTATTTATACTGAAGGGAAAGGGCAAAATTTAGTGAAATGATAAGGAGAAAGAGCTTAATTTGGCGTTTTTGGATGGGTGGCTTAATGAACAATGATGATCTTCCATGCATGAGATTTTGTGTTAACACGTGGTTTTGTTGGAGAGCCGCTATTGTGACGAATGGAAAGAGTTTTTGGATGTTCTTGCGTGAAATTAAAAACTGCCCAACTTGAGCTAACCCATGAAACCAATATATATATATATATATATATAGAGAGAGAGAGAGAGAGAGAGAGAGAGAGAGAGAGAGAGAGAGAGAGAGAGAGGGATAGGTTTCTGTTCTTACCTGAATTAATTTTAAGAGGGAATTGAATATATATATATATATATATATATTATGTCCTTGGAAATTTATACAATGAGTTTATTTTTTTAAGAGAAGTCTGATTTAATCAGGCCCATAGTCTCTAAATTAACCATTAATAAGAATTAAAATAAGGGAATGAATATTTCCTTAATATATTTGCTGCTAAATCATAGACCACCCTTTAAGATTTTAAAAAAAATGCTTTGATAGTAATCTAATAACTGCTTCACTTTAGAAATAAATTATAACAGTTCAGTGTGAAGAGTAAGCTGATCCAAAATTAATTAAACATCTTGAAGTGAATCAGACTCAACAATTAGTATTAATATAAAAAAAAAAATTTACGTCACGTATAATATTTCTAGAAGAATTTTTTCTCGTTTAAAAAACGATGTACCATTATTATCAAATGCAATGCATATACAACTGAATTATTATTTATTTAACTAACCAATCATCTCTTATTCAACTTGGGAATCGATTCTTCACAAAATTCAGGTTTGAAAAATCTCTCTCCATATATATGGTAGCCGTAGCACTAAGTAGAAACAATGTTAATTTGACCAAGAAATGAACGTATACATATACTATAACCAAGCTCATCTCTCGTAGACTTAAATCATTCTAGCTATGTGGAAGATAACCCATTCTAAACGCTGACCAATATTAAAGAGAAGTAGTATCCTTCATTTAAATCTCAATCTCAAGTGCCATTAATTAGATGCATCGGAAAAAATTTGTTTCTTAATGAAACTTAAATTATGTGTAACAAATTTTGTTTCTTAATTTTGTTCATTTTGAGATAGAAGCAACCAGTATTCAACTTACCAAAATAAAATAACAAAGCTTAATTATTCGATAACATTAACTAAAATTATTTTAATGTTATATCGATATTTTCTGTAAATTTTAAATTCAATTTTTATGTTAATGAATTTTAAAATTTATGTAATAAATTTCAAATGCAGATTGACAATAGTTTAATATTAAAAATAGTTTTTAATATAAATGTTATTTGTTAATTATATTTATTTTAATATACTACTTTATTTTATTTTATTTATATTTTTATCTTGACATTATATTTGTGTTTATTACAAAAGTCTTGGCTATAGTATTTTTAAATGGATTTGTGTGATCATTTCCGAAAATGGAGGAGCCTATTTGATCATTTAAACAAAGCTTAAGAGTCTTGCTATCTTTTTTCCATGCTATATTTTAATTAATTATAGAATGGAATATTTCCAGCATTCAATTTGTATGTATCTACCCTACTCCAAAAATTAATTACAAAAAAAAAAATCACATTATTTTTTAAAATTTTAAGAATTTAAAAATTTAAAAACTTAAAAATTTAAACACTTAATCAATTAGATCATATTCTTTACTTATGACTCTTATCATTGTTGATCAATTGTATCATTTTATTGTAATTATTTAATACAATTATTCTATCTTTATAATATAAAATAACCAAATTGTCCAAAATATGTGCTAACTATTTTTAGGTGCCTTAGGGGAATGATTTTTCAATTCTTCCTAAAATTTAAGGTAAAACATATATAGTAGCTATATTTAAAAAATCGTTTATTTAAAATAAATTATTCTAACTTTGTATGATGTAAAATTATTAAATAAATTTTTTAATTCTAATATTGCTAATATATGTTTTAAAATAGACAAAAGAATTTTCATTAATTGTTTCGGGGTCTTTTAGTTCAATTGTAACATTTTCACTTATTGACTCTTCACTCAAATTACATTCCTTGACCACTCCTTTTCTTAGAGATAAACTAATTTTTCTATTCTTCTATTTTTTATAAATCAGTTCGTTACCTTTTTTTTATTCAAATTGATAAAACAATCACATAAAAAAATTATGAAAACAAGAATATTTTAAAAAGAAGCAAGAACAAGTGAATAACACAACTAATTAAGAGAAGAATGAAAAAAAAATTGAGATGCAATCGCAAATTAGCTTTATCTTTAATATTTCAGATTAACCATAAAAAATAAAGAAAACTATTGACTTTTTTTTTCTTGAGCAGAAAGTAGAGAAGTAATTTTTTGTTTTATTTTTTCTTAAGTGCCAAAAGCAACTCATGTCTTGCTTGTTGGAGGAAAAATTTTAATGGGTATGTAACAAAATTTCGTGCTTCTATAGAGGTTTAAAAGAAAATATAACTTCTAACATATCTAATTTTTGGTGTTAGATAACTAGTTTTAAGTTGCTATTAGAGATAATGTATATCTTTGTAACTGAGTTACTTATCAGTTTTAATTGGTAAATAGAAATTATGATATTAGGAGAAGAGTCAAGGTCTCTAACCAATTTAAGTGATTGTTAGGTTAATAATATATAATTAATGTAATTAAAAATAAAATAATATTAAACTATAACTTGTAATATAAGGACAATAATTTGATAGCAACTGAATCTATCACAATTTTAAAATGTTAATATATCTAGCTAAATATTCGTTAGTTAGGCTTTATCCTTAGCTATATTTGTATTCAAATTTAGGAAGATCAGTAGCTATATTCGATATTTGTGTTTAAGGATATACTTATATTTCAGTAGAGATTCTACTGAAATTTTTGAAAAATGGTAATATTCAAATTTGTTTCTTTCTCTCTTATTTTTTATGTTGAAGGGAGAGAAAAAATAAAATTTATTAAGGCCACAAACTTAGGGGGAGCGTACATTTATAGAAAGTAAATTTGTATAAAAGTTTGTCATAATAAAAAAAGAGAATATTATTAACAAGTATATATTTATATATTTTTTATTGTGATGATAACAAACTTAATATGTTGTTTTGATTAAATTATTGAGAGTTTTCATTAATAAATCCATTTATAAAATTAGTATAAATAAGTTCATAATTTTTTAGATAAACATTATTTGTCAAATCAAAGAACATTTACAATAAACTATTTATTTAGAAAACGGTTAATTGATAAAAATAGTATCTTTATTCTTTAAAAATAGTTTTAGTTTTTATGAGTAAATGGATAACCGATTATTATAAACTATTAATCGATATGCTCCAAAAAGAAATTAATCTTTTACCTTTAAAATTGTTTGGCAAAAATGAATAAACTCACTTTGTTTGTAGAAAACGACTAACCAATTATTCTCAAATGGTTAATCGATAATATCTAGAGAGTGATTGATCATTTACCCTTAAACTATTTAATAAAAAAGGACAAGCTCATTTTGTTTGTAGTAAACAACTAGCCAATTATGCTTAAATGATTAATTGATAATATCCAGTGAGTAATTAATTTTTAACCTTGAATCGTGTAACATTAATGGAAGCTCAAGTTATTTTTTACAAGATAAAAATGGTTAACTGATAATGTTAAATGGTAACCTATTTATTTAAATTTCAGCTCAACGGTTATTTTGACTAACCAAAACAGTGAACTGATAAATGTTAACAGTGAATTGATTAGTCCTAGAAAAATCAATAATGGTTAATTTTCAGCTTCAACTATAAATTGGCTCATTCAAATTCAAATAAGAGTTGATCCAACATTGAGTATTGAACTTTCTATAGAGAACACAATCTATATTGAGCTTTAAATCTTTTCTCATTTCAATCATTCACACATCGAGCTTGTATTTATTGTCATCTATATTGTGTGAAAGAAATCATTTTTATAAACTTTGTTTTTGAGTGATTGTAAATATTAGAATACACTTAGGGTAAGAGATTGGGTAAAATCTCTAATTGTAAAGATTCATTGACACCTTAAAAGTTAAGTGTATGTTCTTGAAGCCTAGGAGATTAGAATAGTGAAATTCTCAAGTTCGTTGTATTTAGAGGTATGTATTTAATTTAATTATTTCGTATTTGATTGCTTTGCTTAATTTGAATTTAGTTCAAATTTGCTTAAAGATTTTAAATATCCAATTCACCCCTCTTTTGGACTGCCTAGATAGTATTTCAATCTCATGACCTTGAGTATATGATCTTGACCCAAAGTTATTTATAGTGGTTTCAAGTAGATCATCTCAACTGGGAGATAATTATAATTATCTCGAGCAAATGGGTTGCGAGGATATACTTGACGAAGTTAGCAGGAAGCAAGAATTAGTCAAAATAAGCATACTTATCTTATCCTAAATATATGATGAGATATTATTATATCTTAATTATCAAAATTTAAGGGATTTAGAAATTATAATCTATAATAACTAAGACTTGAACCTCTGTAAAAATCCTTAAAGAGGATTAATAAAGAAGAAAATTGAACTCTTCTTTTCAATTTTCATTTTATTTACTTTTCTTTAATGATCTAAACTTGAATATTTCCCAATTACTAAAAAGCCAGACTTTATTACATATTGTTTCAATGAAAATCTAAAATTTAACTTGAGTATTAAAAGGTTAATATAAAAAAGATTTTCCTGGTGCCTTTCATTATTTTTTGTGATTTCAAGTGTTCATAAATTATTAATGTCAAAAAAAAAAGTGTTCATAAATTATTGGTTTAAGATTGGAGGGTATACTTAGAGATTGACAGACATTTTTCTCACCAAACAAATTTAATGCTAAAGTTGAGATGCGATATCAAAATGTTAACCAACTCAATCAGATTTCGGAATCATCATCAATTCAATTTTTTAACGGTGGAATTGAAGCCAAGTTTATTATAAAATTAAGCAAACTGAAACAACATCAGTACGCTTAAATCTAATTTTTACAACTCTGTTTTATCACAAAATAGTTAAATAGAGGAACAGTAAAAGACTGAGATAAAGATTTGAAATGTTCCTAAACTGCACGCAACCAATTTAGAGTCAGGAGGTCAATTTTTAACGACACAATCATTACATTTCATTAATGTCAAGCCCACTAAGAACTAATTAAAGCAATTTCATTCAATCTTAAGATGCGTTTGATTTTATATTCTTTTGTCCTCTCTTACCTCTCATTTGTCGGAGAAATTATCCATTGGAAATCCATTTTTGTTCTTGATTTGATGCAACAATTCAATAACTTTTGCATTAGTAGCATAAGATCTTACGTGGAATTTAATATTGTGTGGCTGAAATTTATAATTTAAAAGATAAAATACTTTTATAAATACTTACCTTAGTGTTTTCAAAAAATTAATTATTTTTATCATATCCAAAATAATAAAAACTAATAAAATTTTAATATTTTTATCAAAATTATCATATAAGAAAACGTTTGTATCTAGCACACGTGTTATTAATTTTTATTTTATTAATATAATTTTTATTACAATAACTATGACTTTTGGGTCACCAGTCTCTTAAAATCAAACTGTGCTTAAATTTAAAGACTATGTATATGACGTTGCCACACAGGAGCATAACAATGGCATACAAGAGAAATTAAATGGCTCTTAGCCTTCTAACATTGATGGGCTTGATTTGCCGTACAAAGATTTAGAGTCGTTGTTGGGCCGCCAAGGGCTTTCACATTTTTCTGTGGGTTTGTCCTGGCTTTATGCATGCGCTTGACTTGATGGGCTTACTGCAGATAATTTTACCGACGTTTAGAAATGAGAGAAATATTGATACACGCCCTAATGGTGACACACGGTAGCAGTGGGTATTTGGGTTGGGTAAGCCTTCGGGTTTTAGTTTGGTTCAGTTAGCCATAAAATTTATTTGGGTGGAAATTTCAAAACCAGTCTGGTTGTATTTCCGTTCGGATTAGGATCAAACGGTCCAGTAATTTTAAAAGAGTTCTAAGATAAATTTTTTTTTATAATCAATTGATTTAAGTTATAATTAATTTTTTTTATCATTTATCACTACATGAATAATTAAAATTTATTTTATTATAAATAAATTCTAACATAATTATATAAATAATTTTATTTATTTAAAATAAAAAAATTAAAAAAAATAAAGTCCTTTAATAGTTTAATCCTAATTAAACGCTTCACACAAATGTAGATGCACTCGCAAATACAGCCACTGCCAAAAATTTGTCCTTAAACGCCCACCCCGCAGACGAGTAATAGAAGCGATGTCACCGTAGCATGTAGTAAACAGTGCATCATTTTGTCTAGCATTGCATACAGTAATACAGAGAAAAAAATTACTTCTGCTTTTGGGTGAAAATAATTTCACTTGATTTTGTTTTCTTTCGCTTTTCTATTTATCCCAAAAAAACTGTGTTCGGTCCACGTGCTTTTCTCCAATGCTGTTCAAGTTCTAATTAATTAATTAGTAAGTATACAACACAAACGTGAAATCCCTTTCCCCAGTTTAAACAAATTAGACAAATAATCTTTATTTTCTAATTAAGTGATTCATTGTGAACAATGAACATATAAGAGAAACGAGAAGCAGAGTTGGGCTCAACATCGCCGACTAGATCGCAAAGCTACTCACCATCGCTGCGGCGATCGCCTTCATGGGCTCAACCACGTCCTCCGCACTCACCGTGGCCGCTGCCTTTTTGGGCTCAACCTCGTCCTCCACATCAGCTACAGGTGAACTGTCTTTATTTTCTCGTGCTTTCGTGTAGATGGCTACATGTGCTATATTGTTTTCCCGGTGAGGTTGCTGTTGAATTTTTTGAATTATATAGAATAATGATGTATGTAACTATGTATACTAATTTTTTTAAATACTAATTATATATTAGATTATTATATTATACATATATTTACAACTGCTAGTAGAATATGCATATCAAATATATATAATTGAGACTTATATTATTATATTAATTCTATAAAGTATATGCTTAGACATATAATCTTCGTGACAATAAACGTCTCTACTCCACTCGCATTTTGTGAGGGAGAAAGATTTATAAATTAATTATATATAATTATTTTACTTACTTGAAAGAAGTTGAATTTATGAAGACTCGAACCTTAACTTTGAGAGCAATGATTCACCATTGAACTAAAATCCAAGTGATAATTATGTATACTAATTAGTGTAACACGAATGATTTTTTTTGGCCCAGTGGTGAAAGTCCAAGTGACAACTATGTATACTAATTAGTGTAATGCGAATGATTTCTTTTTGTCCTATAACGATGATGGGCCGTAATAAGTACTTCATTATTCATTACTGACTTATGTATACCATGAAAATAAATTTCACTTTTAGTTCGCGAGTACAGATGATCAAATTTATACATAATTATAGTACACAAATGCTCTTTAAGTTCAAAGAATAACTTGTATAATACAAATATGAAAGTGCTTGGAATATTGTTGTTGTTTTCTTCTCTAATGAAATCAATAAATTTTTTGAACTTAAAAAGAATTTTAGAGACTACATTTAAAGCGGAGTTGAACTTTAAAGCATTAATAGGTACTTAGAAACTTTTAAATATCATTTTTCTGAATTTTATTCTGGAAGGTCAATTGATCATAGAATTATCTTGTTTTTGAAGCTATACTCACTCCTGTAATTAAGTTAATTTTTAGTTGCCTACCGAATCATAATGAGTTTTATTCACTTTTTTCTATATAGGTGTAACACTCCGCCTTTTATGTTTGTACCTAAAGTAACATTAAATATTTTGAACAAACGATTTCAAAATAAGTATTTTATAAATATTGAATAAAAAGGGTTTGTTACATAAAACTATATAAAAGGGTTTGTCACACAAAAAAAAAACTTGTTACAAAAGTCACAACTAATTCCATAAACAAGTCTATTGTATTTATGCTTAGGTAGGAACATAGTTAAGCTCGTTGTGCAGCCTAAGGTCTGTTATGTCCATATGCACCTCGCCTTGATGGAGACTTGGCGTCAGCTTTTTCCTACTCAGTTCCTGCAATGTAAAGACTACGTGAGCTAATGCCCAGTAAGTAAACACTTGATGCATGTATTATCTATCATGCCTATGAATGACTTTATAAAATAAGTGCTAAAACTTTTTACATGAAACTTTAAAATATGAAGAACAATGTTAGGACCCTAGGTTTGTTGTACTACAAGTTTAGCATTCTATAACATGCCCTTGGGTTTAAATTAATTGATCTATTGGGCGTTACTTATCTTCATCCCCAAAAGATATCTTTTCTTAACTTAGAGGGCTTGCCCTCTTTATGAATGCTTGCCACCTAGTAGTATAACAACTCCATTTCTTTAAAATCATTAAAATGCCTATTTAACAAATCACTCGTGAAATGCATGAGATCAATGCAACTTATGTCACAGCATATAAATTCTCTAAATATATAATAAAGCATAACATGAAACTACAAGATATAACATAGGCGGCAGTGCCGTCCATATAGAAATCTAAAGAAATAGAATTATAATATAGACGGGAGGGCCAACCATAAAAAGAGTCATAATAATATCATATATTAGGCGGTAGTGCCAACCATGTAGAGAGTTATACCAACATCATAATTTAGGCGGCAGTACCGATCATGGCATAATAAAATAAGAGCATCACATGTTAGGCGGCATTGTCGACCATCCAATCACATCCTAGGCGGCATAGCCAACCAAATAAGGATGATATCATGATGTAGGCGGCAGAGTCAGCCATTGGGATTTAATAATAATTAATCACATCACAATAATAATCATTATAAGACAAGAGATTATTTAAAACTAAACCTAACATAAGATAATTATTACTTAAAGCTAATTAAACATATTGCCCTTACATTGCAGTTGAAGTGAAGTGTTACTTACCTGTTTTTCTTTGATTCCTCTAAACCTTCCTTCCTAAACTTGAGAATTTCTTCACTAGGGATGCTTTGGCTTAGAATGGGACAAGATGAGATTTCTAGGGTTTATGGAGAAATGCAAGGGCTAAGGGGTATTTATAGAGTTTCCTAAGACTCATGAGTGGTTAGGATTTTGCCACCACATCATTTAATTAATGGTGGAGATTTATTTCTCTACAAATATCTTGGTGATTTCTAGAATGCTTAGGATTTTGCCATCTAACACTTAATTAATGATAAAGATTTATTTCTTTATAAATATCTTAGAAATTTCTAGAATTTCTAAATCTCTACAACATTTCTTATTACATCATCACTTATATCATTACTTACGTCACTATTAGCTTTAATTATTGATTTATCCTTTCATAAATATCTTTAGTAATTTTTAAAATTTCTAATATCTCTACAATATTATTTTATGTCATTATATTATTATACATTATTATTATTATTATTATTCTTATAATAAATGTTTAAGGGAGTTTGTTGGGTTGATTATATTATATTCAAGTAAGAAGCTTGTACCTCACAATAGGACATTGACTTAGAGTGGATCTTCGCGATCACCAACTTTGTCCTGGAGATTCCATCGGCTGTTTTTGACCAACTCTCTTCTGCGTAAAAACCTCAGTACGTGCTTTTGAGTATGTTGATGTCATTTGCAGCCCTTGTTATATGCATTCTAGAACTCGTTTACACATGCCAAAAGCAAAAAGTTGTATGGAGAAGGAAGGGTGCATTACCTTGGCCTTGGTTCTATTACAAGTCGCGTAACAGGCCTTTAGGTAACTTCAAGGATATTATGTCAGTGCATTTTTGCTGCGGTTAATTATAGTTTTGCTCACCAACATGCTGATTCTACGTTAAAAATTTGTTCTGGGCCTTCGGTGTTTGCCTTTGTTCTATTATGTTCTAAGGGCTTAGCCAAGTAAGTAATCTAAAGAGGGATATTTCATTGTGATGAGACGCTCGCTTCAGTATGCATGTTCCATCAGACAACTAATTGGTCCACCTTTAGGCATTTTCGTGTGTAAGCTAGCTCTATGACTTAATCTGTTTCTTTTTCTATTGAATTGGTGTGGATGTCAACATGGGTTTGCTTTTTGATAGCACAAATTCAGATAGAAATTTTCTGCTCTTTAAAAATCTACACTAAATTGCCATAGGTATCCACTTTAAAATGACTGCTATAAGTAGTTGAATGCTGGAATTGGGGATCAAGTTTCTTTTAAAATTAAGCAAAAAAGAAACACCGTGAGTACACTGAAATTTGATATTAAAATCTGTTTTATCACAAAATAGTCAACGGGAAGACAATGCGGGACCAGGAAAAAGATTTGGAATGTTCCGACGACCCATTACATTTAATCCATGTAAAGGCCACGAAGAAAAAATTAAAGCAGCTTGTTTCATTCAATCTTAAGATTCGTTTCATTTTAGATTCTTTAGTTGTATTTATTTCTCATTCTGTCGAAGAAATGATCCTTTTGGGAGGCGCATTCTCGTTCTTGGTCTACCAAAATAGATGGAAACTTTTAAGTCTCCGTGATATCTCAGTACCGAACGGTATTGTAATTGGGTAATTGCAATTTAAGAACTACAACATTCTTAGTGAAAACTTACGGCTGTGATTTGAGAAATTAAATTACATTTATGCTATACTTATACAATAAAAGAATTCTATAAAATCTGTACTGTTTTCATCAAAGTTATTATTTAAACAATAAATTTATCACACACTATTTATTTTTATTTCATAATTACAATTTATAACTTTTAAACAATGTCATCTCAATAACAAACCATGCCTGAATTTAAGGGTCGTGCATTTGTTGTTGCCTCACAGGAATAGTCATAATGAGATGCAAGAGAAATTGAAATGTCGTTTGTCATTTATGTGGTTGATTTGCTGTAGCAAGATGTGCACACTCCTTGCTCCACTAAGGCTTTTACTTTCTACTTTCGATTTCTTTGGAACCCATTACATTTTTGTGCCGTTCTGTCCTAGCTTTATGCATGTGCTTGGGACAAATTTTTTAACGTCAGAAATGAGAGAAACTTGAATAATGTGTCTTAACAGTGGCATACGGTGGCTGAGACGAAGTCACAGAGTAATAGGTAGTGCATCGTTTTAACTCTTAACCGCTGAATAAAGTATCGAAGAATCCTCTCTGCAGCTCAAAGATGATCTTCTTTTGGAATATATCTGCTAATGGAACTAATTGCATGCATTATGTTAGATCAAGTAGCCATTAAGTACATCAAGCTTCCGACAATCTGTTTGTAAAGGTGCTATCAATTGTTCTTTCTGCAAGATCCTTTACAAGTTTCAATCCTTTTTCAATTGGGGTAGTGATGGAATTGCAGTTCTTCATTGAAATCTTTCTAAGATCTCTTCCACGTATTTCTTTTGGCATCAGATTGTATGGCTTCTAAGCCAAGAAAATAATGCAGCAAACCAAGATCAGACATATCAAATTCAAGCATCATGGATTCCTTGAATTTCTCAAACATTATAAATCAAATCATCCACGTATAAGCATGCCATAAATATTTTCCCACCAATTCCAACTTTTGTATATAGAATATGCTCATATAGGTATTTTCAAAAACATTCCTTCAAGAAATAAGTATTTATAGACTATACCAAGCTCTGGGTAATTGTTTTAGTGCATATGGAGCTTTTTTCAATTTATATACTTTATTCTCACTGCCTGATTTCACATATCTAGGAGGTTGATCGATAAATACCTCTTGTAATTCCCCAAGCAAGAATGCTGATTTCACGTCTAATTGAAAAAGGCCATGAATTTTGTGCTGCAAGAGTAATAATCAATCTGATTGTGTCGAGTCTTGTAACAAGAACAAAATACTTCTTTGTAATCCACTCCGAACTCTTATTGTTGCCTTTGGCGACTAGCCGTGCCTTGTATTTATCAATTTCACTATTTTCCTTCAAGTTTGTCTTTAAACCCACATGACTCCGATTGTTCTCTGCCTCATTGGAAGTGCTGTTAACTCCCAAGTATTGGTTTTTTCAATGGATGCAATTTCTTTGTCCATGGCTTTTAGCCATTTTTGTTCTTTGACAGCCTCTCCAAAAATTGCAGGACCGCATTTTTTAAACAAGGCAAAATGTGTGAGGGGGTTCTCAAGAGTGTTAAATCCTATTACCTCGTAATCTGACATCCATGTAGGCCTCCTTCTAACACGTTGAGAACGTGAATCTGTTGGAGCTTCAACTTGTTGATCAAGTTCATTTGTTACTGGTGGAGTTTCTATTGAGACTTTATTTTGAGGCTGATCAGGAGTGAGGACTGTGGAGGCTAAATTTGCTATGAATTTTTTCTATTTCACTATCAAAATCTGCTAGAATTTGTTGCCCAACAGAACTACATCTCCACATCCATGTCTTTTCTTCATAAAAAAATGACATCACGACCAATGATGATTTTCTTGGTGATGGGATCATATAATTTATAGGCCTTTGAATGATCACTAACACCAAGGAAAATGTACTTTAACCTTTGTCATCGAAGTTTCTTCTTTTCTCATCCGGTACATGGGCATATACTATACATCCAAGTACCTGAAAGTGATCCACTGCCGGCTTGCATCCACTTCATATTTCTTCAAGAATTATATTTTGAATAACTATTGCGGAGCTTCTGTTCAGAATATAAACACTTAAAACAAGTGCTTCAGGCCAAAAGCTTTTGGGAAGACTACTCTTTTTCAGAAGGCTTTGTACCGTATTAAGAATTTTACGATTTTTCCTTTTGAACACACCATTTTGTTGAGGTGTATAGGCTGCTTCCAGTTATCTTCCAATTCCATGATTTTTACAAAAGCTCTCAAATTCTTGCGAGTTGAACTAGAACGCTCAAAGCAAAGATAAATGGATGAAAGTACTACATATTTTATTCATAATGAGGTTGCCTTTTATAGGTGTTACATGAACAAACTTAACAAAATAATAGCAGCCATCATCTAGCAAATGCTGCAACTTCTTTCCAGTAATTACAGCCTAAAGATTAGGTAAACACAATCTTACAAATAACATTACCAACAAACTTCCTAGAGACTAGGACCACAAAAGCACCTTATTGATACAAGGAATTTCCAAAACAATTTTCTATCTAAAATTATAATTTAATAATTAATGGAGCCCACCAAACCTGTTGATTGGTGAAAATACCGTTGCACCCAACCCTTTTTCTCCCTTTAAATTACTCTGCTCCTTAACATTAATATAAATTTCAACTTAATCGCAATGTCAATAATGCATCCAATTATTAAAAATTTAAGGAATCAAGCCAAATTGGATAGAATCATGCTCATCTCATGCTCTCAAAATGTTTTAGAGAAAAATAATACTAATTTGAAGAAAAAATTTAAAAATAATAATAGTCTATCTTTATATTATCATAAATTATAGAAATGGGTAATAATACTAATTAATAAATTTTATTTAAGTAAGAATGAAAATTGGTTAACTAGATAAGGGTATTTTAGAAGAAATTTTTTTAATAACATTATGCAAAAAAATTCTAAAATCAAGAAAGAATAATTTTCAAGGATAAAAAATGTTGAGTTAACAGAAAAGATAAATCTAAAGATAATAATCTGAAATATTATTGATGAAAAGCTTAAATGTACTATAATAAACTATCAATAACGAGCCTATATACTAATATCTAACTTAACCCTAGTCCTTCTCAAATAAGATTAATAATCTAAAATCCAATATAGATTAAAATTACATATATTACTTAAATAAAATTAATAAATTAAGATAAATCTTAATAAAATATTAAATACTAAATTGGCTCACATATTGTAATTTCTAATATATTTTATCCTATATGTTTCCTACATCAGTCTCTTTCTCTTTAGAAAAAAAAAAAACTTGTTCATGAGTTTTACTTATTGAAAACTAAAGACAGTCTAGAGAATTAAACTTAATATAGAGTGGCAATGAATCTCGTAGCTTAAATTCATAGTCTTGCATATTGGTTTACCTTGAAACTCAAAATGCTTCATACTTCATCCTCTTCTTGATCTTGTTAGACACTTTGTGAAAAGGCAAACTCTTGTATGAATGAATAACTTCGATGTCTTTTAAGTAGTTTGGCAAACCTTGCTTAATTTTCTCGCCAATTAACTTTATCTTGGTAATTATATCTTCTTCATGAAATAACTCTCTTGTCTCCATTATGTATAGGCAAAACCATACTTTTTTTCTAGCAAATTATTTTTAAAAATAATTGGTTCTCTTCAACTTGACCTTCTTGTACAATTTCAACCATATTGTTAGAGTAAAACTCAAATTAAGAATATATTGTACCTTTTATTGAAAACTTTAGTCTTATTTAAAATATCTTCAAAAGAAGCTTTTGTGATATTCTTTTCTTTCAATAATAAAGCTAGTAAACATAATTTTTCCACAATCTTCAACTTCAAAATCTTGGAAGAACTCTTCATCATTAATTATTGTGTGAATCATGAATATTCAACACATTTTTAGCAACATTAGCATCAAGCACAATATCTTATTGCATCTCTTGACTATTGACTTCATTAGAGCAAGGATAACTTTTATATTATCTTTGTAGAATCCATATGTATTATCTTTCCCATAATGTATTTTATTAAGATCAAACTATCAGAGTCTCTTAAGTATCATGAAAGAAGCACTCATGTCAATAAGATCTCAGGTTACTTTATCTTTGTATCATCAAATGGAAAAAAGAAATGTAAGTTTGTTCTATTATTTTAGCCTGTATAACATTTTATCCATCCAATACAATACGAAAAATGTGCTTACAAGTTTTAAGTTATAACTTGTCAACCATGGTCTCAGAAGCTATATTTTCTTTACTACCACTATCAATATAAGAACAGATAACCTTTTATTGACTTTGCATCTTGACTGGAAGATATATCTTTAAACACCTTCTTTCTTCTTTAGTTTGTATAAAAAACTTTGTATTACTAGTGATACTCCTTTATCTGTATGTTTTCGCTTTTCATCCTCTGCATGTCCTTATTGTCTTTATAAGGTTCATCCTCAGGCTCTTTAATTTCCCTTGTATGAGTTACTAGATTGACTACTTGGGGTCTTCATTTAGACATTGTTTTGATATATGTCGTAGTTTGGAACAATGAAAACATTTGTCATCTCAATTAATTGTATAAAGATTACTATAACTTGGCATATCTTTTCTGAGACATATTATTGAGTATTAGAAAGTATATATTTATAAAGGAAAAATTGTCATTTTACACTTCAAGTCTCACTAACATTGCTACTTTTATTTATTTAAGTATTTACTTGTTTAATTATGTGTATTTTATTATAATTATGTATTTTAAGTATTTTAGGAGCATCACGATGAACGAGTGATCAGACAGCAAAACGAACGTCATATTTAGACTCAGGACGATCGAAAACCTTAGGAGGAGTATAAAAAGAAAAATGTTATTGTTCACATATACGGTACTGTTCATACATATACGGTACTGTTTATACATACGGTACTTTTCATGGTACTGTTCACGACACTGTTTATATATATGGGTCGATGATGTGGGATTGACCGATGATGTGTCACGATCTTATTGGGCTAAATTTCTTATGTACTGTGGATCGATGACGTGGTAGTATTTCAGTGGAGCAAAAATTGTGTATACGGTACATGTATATACATGGGATTACTTACTATTCAAATCACGTTACTGTACAAATAGTATTACTGTGTAAATGGTGGCCAAATAATGTTACTGTTTAAACGGTGACTGTTGACTGATGATGTAGTGCAATCTTGAGCGTCTGAACTGTTTTTAATCCGATGGTCACGATTCACTCAATGTATCTATAAAAATGGGGCTCTCCCCTCCTAATTTGATATCCCTAAATTCATTTCTAAATTTAGATTTTTGTAATTCCTTCTCCTTCTTGTATTTTCTACGTATTTTAATAAATTTTTATTTTATCCCTAATTCAAAAATGAGTAGCTAATTTTCTTTTAAGCTTGGGTTGAAGGTGAAGTCTCAACATGTCTCATAGGCTTAATTTGGTAAATTTACTTTCTCTTCACCTCTAATATTTGTGGTTGTTTTGACTTTTCATCGACAACTAATAATAGTCTTGTCTAGATACCGGCTTGGTTAAACCGGCACCCTAGTACAAGGTTATTATTATTTGGCACGATAAGCCCTTAGCACCATATTTATTTGAGCGTGGTTCATGAGTTGTGGAATCCCCCCTTATCATGTAATTGGCATTAATATGGAATATTTAGCCTATGGAGCATGTTGATGCAGATCTAGATACCTAAGTGCTTTATTATTAATGTTGCATTTTTATTTATTCTCGCTATTTTAATTCAAAATTTATGATAAATTTACCATAATTTAATTACTTACTTAGAACTTAGAAAGTTAATTCTACACATAATTAAAATCAACCTCCTTGTGGGATCGACACTCGTCACCGTTAATCTATTCTACAATAGATTCGTGTACTTGCGAGTCCAATAAAATTTACACAATAAGTTTTTGGCACCGTTGCCGGGGAGGTAAGTATTTTAATTCGTAGAATTAATTTTTTTCTTAATATTTATTTATTTTCTTGTAATTTTTAAAAAAGAAATTAGAGTAGAATTTTATTTCTTTCTCTCTTCTTTAAATTTGTATAATTTAATTTCCATGTTATTTTTCCTTGTAATTTTTAATTTATCTTGTTATCTTTCTTTGTTATTTATTTTAATTTTAGTTAATATTTATTTCACGTAATTTCTTTTTATTATAGCTATTGAGTGTGTTTTCATATTAAGACTGTAACAACCTTACAAGGTTAGTATCATAATCTCTCTTTCCTCTTTATTTTTATTTGTTTTATTTTCATTTATTTTGTTCTTTGTATGCATGGGTGAAGGTCATTATCACCCAACCTTGAACCTTTAGACCTTGAATTGGAAAAAATACTTCGCACACACAAGCACACTGTTTTTAAAAAGAAATTTGAAATGGATTTGCAAAATCAACAACCAGAACCACAAGAGAGGCCATTTAAGGATTATTTATTCCCTTAGCTAATTTGAGCAAATCATGCATAAGGTACCCAAATGTAGCTGTTAGGAGTTTTGAATTAAAACCTAGTATGCTAAACTGACTCCCCACACTCTATGACCTAGAAAATGAGGATCCATATAATCATCGGAATGATTTTCATGCTATTTGTCAAGCTTTTAAATACGAGAATTTTTCAAATGATGATGTTAAACTTAGATTATTTCCATTTTCATTAAAAGATAGAGCTCGTTCATGATTTAATACATTGCCTGCTAATAATATTACATCATGAGAACAAATGGTAACTAAATTTTTAAATAAATATTTCCCAGTTCATAAAACCAATACTATTTGCAGGAAAATTTTAGAGTTTACACAAAGAGACAACGGGCAATTTTTTGAAGTATGGAGCGATTCAAAGGCTACTTTTGAAATGTCCACATCATGGATATGAAAAATGGCACCAATGCCAATACTTTTTAGATGAATTATTACCAAATGTGCAATAATGGCTAATGGCAACCAATGGAGGAGAGCTAATGTCCAAAAGCGCATAAGAGATTTGGGAATTCTTCTAGCGGCAATCGGATAATTCCCAATAACGGAGTCCATCACTCAGAAATACCAGGAGAATTAAGGGAGTGAATGAGGTTAACATTGGCGAGTCAAGTTCAGGAATTAAAGAAGTCAAAGAGATGGTTGAAAGTCTTACTCGACAAATAGATCTTTGACGACTGCTAAATCGACAGAGCCACATGGCCATGAATCATATTCAGATCAAGTTAATGCCATAGGTGTCATGAGAAAACCACCAAACTACAATCCTTACTCTAACACATATAACCCTGGATGAAGAAACCACCCCAATTTTTCATGGTCTCAAGGATTCCAACAAAATGGACCATCAACTCCACCTCCACCAATGTAACCAGTTTATCAAATTTCTCAAGCCTTTCAACCACCAATTAGACTATACAATCAGAATCCATACCATTCTTAACCCAAACCATGGGAGGATACATTTCAAAATGTCAAAAATCTTACTAACTCTAAGATTGAGCAGCAGAATCGCACCATTGATGAATTACGAAATGAGATGAGAGTGTGCTTCAACTCACAGGACTAATCAATTTTTAATCTCAAGAAAATGGTAGGCCAACTTGCCTCTTCAGTTCAAACCTTAGTAATGACTGTTGAGAAAGGCAAATTTCCAAGTCAACCAATGCCTAACCCTAAAGTAGTGAATGAAGCAAGTTCTAGTTCACCACAGCAGCATGGAGAGGTCAAAGCAGTGATGACCTTGAAAAAGAAAAAGAAGTCGACAACAAAGTGGAGATGCCAAAATCAACTCAGATCGTACTTGTGAATACTAAGGACTCATTATCAGAGGAGAAAGAGAAAACCAACCTACGAGAATATGTTCCTAAAGCTCTATTTCCTCAGAGGTTAGCTAAAGGAAAGAAAGAAAAATCCATATGTGAGATTTTTGAAATCTTCAAATAGGTAAGTGTTAATATCCCTTTAATTGAAGCTATAAAACAAGTGTCATCATATGCCAAGTTTTTTAAAGACCTTTGTACTAAAAAAAAATATATTCATGTTCAAAAAAAGGTATTTTTAACAGAAAATATTAGTTCTATACTCCAACATAAAATGCCTCTAAAATGCAAATATCCAGGCTCCCCACTATCTCATGTAGTATAGGGAACCACGCAATTGGGAATGCTTTGTTAGATTTAGGAGCTAATATAAATTTGTTACCTTACTCTGTATTTGTGAAACTTGGACTGGGCGAGTTACATCCAACTCCAATGGTGTTACAGCTTACAGTTCGATCCACGAAAATACTTTGTGGTATTGTGGAGGATGTGCTTATCCAGATAGATAAGTTTTATTTTCCTATTGATTTCATTGTAATTGACATTCAATCAATATAGGATTCAAAGAAGCACATCCGCATTATCTTGGGTCGTCCATTTTTTGCAACAGTCGATGTTCACATTTAATGCAGAACTGAAAATATGCAGTTGTCATTTGGTAATATGACTATGGAATTAAATATTTTAAACATTGCCAAACAACCTCACAGTACAGATGATGAAATTATAGATGTAGATTTAATTGATGAATTAGTTGATCACACATTTCCTTTAAACCTTAGTGATGACCCTTTACTAACATGTTTAACTCACATTGGTTTGGATTTTAATATTGACAGATCGATTGATAAGGTTAATACCTTATTGGATTAATCGCCATGCATGAACATTGATAAATGGAAGACAAGGATAGATCAATTGGCACCATTAAAAGAAAATCTCATCCCATCATCAGAATTACCACTAAAGATTGAGCTCAAACCTTCACTTGACCCTCTGAATTCTATATTCTTGGGAGAAGAAAAAATATTATTAGAAATCATCTCATTCTCTCATGATGACAAACAAAAAAATACAGACATCATTGACCTCATTTTTTCAAAAAGAAGGATATAACTGGTAAAATCAGAGGAGATTCGTAATGACAAAAATGCTAAAGACTACAGAAAACGAATGAAAATCCTCCGTGACAAGCGGAGCATTAGAAAATCTTTCACACCAGATCAGAAAGTATTTTTGTTCAATTTTTAATAGCATATTTCTCCAAGTAAGTTATGCTCTTGATGGTCTGGTCCATTTATTGATCATACTGTTTTTCCACATGGAGCCATTAAATTTAAGAATCCAAGGAACGATGTAATTTTTAAAGTTAATGGTCAAAAAAGTAAAGTCATATCATGAATACCAACCATGTGGAGAAAACAACGCAAAATATTTAAATAACCTGACATTTTTTTTCCTTTCTATTTCCTTTTGGTGATTTAAAGTTTTCTTTTTTGTTTTTAATTATACTTGTGTAAGTTTGTTTGTTTAACTATTATTATTATTATTTTTTTATCATCTTATCTCATGAATATGTCAACTAAAAAGTATCTCTTCAACATTCTTAGATAGTTTTGACGTATACAATCTCATCTCAGAGGTCAGATACAATTTTGTAAAACACATCATATCTAACAGCTACAACCACTAGAGTTAGTAGCCTATGTTTAGAATTTAGAAAGAGATCTTAAAGAAATTGAGAGAGGCATCTACAACATTCAATTGGAGCTTGAGGTAAATTCAAGAAGAGGATGATTTTAGTTTATTTTATGTGTTTTAATTTATTTTCCTGTTTGTGTGTTTTAGTTTGCTTTGTGTGTTTAAGTTTGTAATCCCAGTCAAGTGGCGGATAACGATACTCCGTTACAATCAAGTCGGTTACTTTAGTTTTCCATAATAACTGATATTCTAAGACGAAGGTATGGACAGAGATGAGATTTTAGAAAAGCTTCACATACGATTCCATTCGCTTCCTCAGAATGCCTTCTTTTTAATTTATAAAGCCCGGTTCGAATGCATGCGATTGCTTATGAAAAATAATATCCTTGCTGACATTCGTTGGTTAATCGAGGTAAAAGTTCGCTTAACAGGTGAGTTACCTCTTAAATTTATTGCATACATGCTTAGTTGTGGTAAAAGAAATTATGTGAGAAAATGACAAGCTCGAAGACTTTTTGTTGCTTGTCATAAATATGCCAGAACGATATGCAATAAAAAATCATGTTTTTTAGGAATGGTGTTTGATAACAGAGAAGATAAGATTCAATTCATTAGGGATGGCTTGAATGAAGAGTCATTGGATAATATTCTTTTGTCTCTTGAAATGCATCCCAGTGGATATGTACAAAGAGCGATTCTCCAGTTATGGCCATTATTCGAGAAAGAGTGTGCACGATACAGTCTCGGGAATCTGACCACAAACAACCTTATTTGCCAGTTTGTAAGATGTAAGAAAACTGGATGGGAAGCCTATCCTCAACCCATAGAGGGCATTCAAGCCGTTTTTGGACATAAAACCAGAGGAAGATGTGAGCTATAATCACAACTATTTGTAAATATCCTTTTACCTCTCTATTCTTTTATTTCACTATTATTTTACTATTTATATTATTGTTTTTAATAATTTCATTTGTTTTTTTTATTGTTTTCTTTTTAACTTTTGAGCCATATGCTTAACACGTTAATTGATGCTGACATGATGGTTCATACATAGCTGTAACCAACAGTCACCAAGGTCTTTAAATACGATTTTTTTATTGAGCACTCACAAGTTGTTTTTTAGCAGTATCTTAATGGCAGCTACTCCCAGTAAACAATTCAAGAATATTTGTGTGCTCTCTAGGTTTCATTATGGCAAACATAAAGAGTTCATAGAGGCAGCCATAGATCTTAGTCTAAGAATAGCAGAGAGAAAATTACACTTAGTGTATAGAGGAGGTGACCGAGGGTTATCCAAAATAGTCTTAAAAGCTGCTTTGTCAGAGGGAGCCAAGTGTTAGGCATCATCCCTCCAATCCTAAAACCTTTGGGTTGTTTGTCTTATTCACCAACTGGAAAAGAGTTAGTCAGCTCAGGTATGCAAGAACGAATAACTGAAATGCTCAATCATACCGATGTTTTTATTTTTCTTCTAGACAATCTTACAACTCTTAAGGCATTAATCACATTAGCATCTTGGCCCCATCTGAACATCCATCAGAAACCTATTGGTTTTTTAAATATCAATAATTTTTATGATGGCTTTCTCGCATTTCTTAACCATGCAATAAAAAACTATTTCATTCCTTCCATAATGAAACAAATCTTTCTTTGTGCTCACATTGCTAAAAGCTACGTGATCTGTTACAAGCTTATAGACCAAAGCCACATACTGAGACATTAATTTTGGGGTGGCCTACTAATGATGGTAGCAGAAGCCGCAGTAAGAAGTGCAAATTGGATTTAATTCTCCGTTTGTAAATATTTTCTTCTGTGTTACAGCACTCAGGCGATGTCTTCTAAACTCTACTTCTTGTTGAGTGTTAGAAAGTGTATATTTATAAAAGAGAAAATCGTCATTTTACACTTTAAGTCTCCCTAATATTGCTACTTTTATTTATTTAAGTATTTTGTTATTTAATTATATGTGTTTTATTATAATTATGTATTTTATGTATTTTAGGGGCATCACGATCGTTTCACAATGAACGAGTGATCAGACAGTAAAACGGACATCATATTTGGACTCAGAATGGTCGAAAACCTTAGGAGGAGCATAAAAGGAAAAATGTCACTGTTTACATATACGGCACTGTTCATACGTATGGTATTGTTCACGACACTGTTCACGACACGGTTCATATTTGTGGTTAAACCGGCACCTTACGACACTGTTCATATTTGTGGTTAAACCGACACCTTAGTACAAGTTAAACCGGCACCTTAATACTGTTCACGGTACTGTTCACAACACTGTTCATATTTACTTAATTTGGTAAATTTACTTTCTCTTTCCCTCTAATATTTGTGGTTGTTTTGACTTTTTGTCGACAAATATAATAGTCTTGTCTAGATATCGCCCTAATTAAATCGGCACCTTAGTACAAGTTTATTATTATTTGGCACGATAAGCCCTTGGCACCATATTTATTTGAGCGTGGTTCATAAAGGTGTGGAATCCCCCCTTATGATTTAATTGACATTAATATGGAATATTTAGCCCATGGAGCATGTTGATGCAGATCTGGATACCCAAGTGCTTTATTATAACAGTTTCATTTTTAATTATTCCCGCCATTTTAATTCACAATTTAGGATAAAATTACTATAATTTAATTGTTCCCATTAAAAAAAAATTAATTCTGCACATAATTAAAATCAACCTACTCGTGGGATCGACATTCGTCAACATTAATCTATTCTACAATAGATTCATGCGCTTGCGAGTTCAATAAAATTTGCACAACACTTCTTTCCTTTCAAACATTGAGGACAATATTTCGTTCTGGTTGGGGGAGAGAATAGTTGACAATTGTGGAATAATGGTTAAGTTTTTACTAATTTTTTGTTGTAGAACTAACCATGATAACTTTTTGAGTAGAAGATGGCTGAATATGGAGTATAATGACTCTAGAAACACATCTTCTTAATAAAAAAATTTGTGTGTTTTTCCTAACTTTTCTTTTGTCTTCTCCTTTATAAATATAGGTTTTCAAGTTTTTAAATCGAAGATGGCTGAATATGAAGTATAGTGATTTTAGAAATACATATTCTTTTAAAAAAAATAATTTTTCTTTAATTTTTCTGCATGTATGTTTTCTTTTTATGTTTAGAATATGTTGGAGGGATAGAATTCCGTTAAAAACAAAAAAACATTTGGTAATTTTGTGTGAGTTTTTGATATTGGATGATATGATGACTTTCGAATTTTAGTATTTGTATTATCTTTGGTCTTGAGTGATGTTACACCATGTTTGCTATTCTACATGTTGATGTTGAAGACAAATATGAGTTGCTTGAAAGAATGCACTTGTCATAATAAATTCCAAGTGAGTTTTTTAGCCTATTAATTTTTTTTGGAGAGTAACCCTTTTTCCCTATTCTTCATGTAGCTTAGCAGTTTACTATTTCATACATGATCTCTAGATTTTCTTTGAGTCAATTCATTAAAAAAAAAGTAAAAAAAATGTGGATGTTACTGTATCTAAATGCCCACCTAATTAGTAGATTTGGAAGATTATTTAGAGTCCTAAAAGACGATGGAAGACCATTTTTGACCCGTTTGAGCCTTTCTAGCCATCCCTATTATGAAATATCTATAGTTAGTCCTTTTGAGCCTTTTAGTTAAAAAAAATATTTTTTTTATTAATTTATTGTCCTGACCCACTCTAATTTAGAGTATTACCCGATATCATATAAGTTCAATCCACCTATTCATGTTTGAGAAAAATGATAAATAATTATTTTTTTCAGTGAAGTTGTGCTATATATAACAAAAATTCAAAAAAAAAAGAAAAAAAGAAGAAAAAAAAGAAAAGATATACAATAGCAATAAATAAGCAAAATGCATCTTGTAATTTTCAAAAGTTCTTGAACTTTTTCTCAAACATATATATTTTGTTTTCCTATTTTCCTTTCTTTGTTAGCCACGTCTCTAGCCTATGTTACGTCCTAATAAAAGTCATTCTTGATTTTAGGGAACTATAGTCTAAAATAAAAGCTAGTTATATGAACAATTAAAATGTAGTGATGCATATACATAAAAAAAATGATGAATATATTGAGTTGACTAATGCTTTATTTGAGATCATATTATTTCTAAGTTATGGGCATATTTTTTCATCTTGGTGAGAGTGTATGATATTTCTTTATTATTTTCTCTCAATCTATCATTTATTGTAGTGACAATTTTTATTGGAATTAATTTCTTTGTGAGAGTGTTATTACAACAGGTGAGAATTTTGGGGTTTAATATGTCATTCTTAAAAGTGGCCTTATTACTATTGCTACAACAAAGTCTGCTGGACTGATGCATATGGATGATTGATGTGGGTGTGATATTTCTTTAGATTAGAGATAATGCTTGTACTTTTATTTAATTGCTATCATTAATCTGATTAAATAAACACGTGTGTTTTTATTAAAAAAAAGGTTTTTAAATTTTATCTTCGCTTTATTTGCTAGAGACTAGTAATAAGCTAGTTGGGGGGTGTGTTGAGTGTTAGAAAGTATATATTTATAAAGGAAAAATTGTCATTTTACACTTCAACTCTCACTAATATTGTTACTTTTATTTATTTAAGTTTTTATTGTATAATTATGTGTGTTTTATTATAATTATGTATTTTATATATTTTAGGGACATCACGATGAACGAGTGATCAGACAGCAAAACAGACGTCATATTTGGACTCAGGATGGTAGAAAACCTTAGAAGGAGCATAAAAGGGAAAATGATACTGTTCACATATACTGCATTGTTCATATATATGATACTGTTTATATATACGGACTAATGACGTGGTATTGACCGATGATGTGGCAACTACCTATGACGTGGTAGTATTTGATTGGATAAATTATGTGGCATTGACTGCTTATATGGCGTTAACCGATGGCGTGGCATTGACCGATGATGTGTCACGATCTTATTAGGCTAAATTTCTTATGTACTATGGATCGATGACGTGGCAGTATTTCAGTGGAGCAAAAATCGTATATATGGTGTATACACATATATGGGATTATTTACTATTCAAGCCGCGTTACTGTATAAATAATATTACTGTGCAAATAGTGGCCAAATAGTATTACTATTCAAATAGTGACTGTTGACTGTTGACTGACGACGTGGCGCAATCCTGAGCGTCTGAACTATTTTTAATCCGATGGTCACGATTCACTCAATGTATCTATAAAAATGGGGCTCTCCCCCCCTAATTTGATATCTCTGAATTCATTTCTAAGCTTAATTTTTGTAATTCCTTCTTCTTCTTGTATTTTCTACGTATTTTAATAAATTTCTATTTTATCTCTAGTTAAAAAATGAGTAGCTAATTTTCTTTTAAGCTTGGGTTGAAGGTGAAGTTTCAACATGTCTCATGGGCTTAATTTGGTAAATTTACTTTCTCTTCACTTCTAATATTTGTGGTTGTTTTGACTTTTCGTCAACAAATAATAATAGTCTAGTCTAGATACTGTCTTGGTTAAACCGGCATCCTAGTACAAGGTTATTATTATTTGGCACGATAAGCCCTTAGCACCATATTTATTTGAGCGTGGTTCATGAGTTGTGGAATCTCTCCTTATCATGTAATTAGCATTAATATGGAATATTTAGCCTATGGAGGATGTTGATGCAGATCTAGATACCTAAGTGCTTTATTATTAATGTTGCATTTTTATTTATTCTCGCCATTTTAATTCAAAATTTATGATAAATTTACCATAATTTAATTACTTACTTAGAACTTAGAAAATTAATTCTACACATAATTAAAATCAACCTCCTCGTGGGATCGACACTCGTCACCGTTAATCATTCTACAATAGATTCGTGCGCTTGCAAGTTCAATAAAATTTGCACAACACATATGTTTTGTCCATTATGACTTTGTGTTGGCTTCCCATAGTTTTCTATAGTAGTTTTTTTTCCTAATAATTATATATCTCTATTCTTATTACTCATTAGGAGAAGATAAGCATGGAGTGGTTGTGTTAAAGAACTTCATCAAGTCTTCTTCAAAGCTTTTTATTTTTTGATTGTGTATAAAAACAAGTTGGTTGTTTCTTAAAAGAAATATTAATTTGAAGGCGAACTAAAATTCAACCGAAACTGTATTGAATTGAACTATTTAGTTTTGTTTATGTTATTATTTTCCTTATATGTCTATTGGTTTTTTTTTTTTGAATTCTAACTAGAACCGAATTAAAAAAAAATAGTTTACCCTAAAATTAAGTTGAACCATACCAATGCCTACCTTATTTGACACTAAAAAAAAAAAAGTTACAGATTAAAAGCATGAAAAGGACTAAATGATGCTACTAGGATTTCTTAATTTATAACTATACTAAGCCCTTAATTTTTCTTGGATTAGATTCATATTGATGAACCATTAAGAACCTCCATGTAACATTCACTTATTGCTTACTTTTAAGACCAAGAATCTAGTAAATACTCATGGCTTGGCAACAGTTATTGTTGGGGTTTATTTTATACACAATTATACTATTGATGGCACAATTGAGCTTACAAAGTTAGAGACAAGTTTGAAGAGTGGAAACCAAGCAAAACTCTTGATGCATGCAATATATTGAATGACTATTTTAAGAGTTTCTTGTAGCTTATAATTCTTTATAATCCGGAGAGTAAAATTTTATGATTTCCATGTTTGAAATATATATAAGTTTGTGCTAACCAGTGCCATATAAGTCCTTTGAATGACAAATAGTTGATAATTTAATCAAACACTAACAAGATAATTTTAAATTAGAATTAACGATATGCAACAAGAAAAAATAAAATAAGAAAATTCATCATATAAGCTATGTAACATCTCTTGATTAATTTGGAACTAATGATTTAGGCAATACAGATAGATTTTTAACTCTAGCATTATTTTCAACAGGATCCTAGATATTTTATTCTCTTCTTTTAAGGAACATTGTCTTTGGAGTCAAGTGGGCTATTATGTTTCTAATTTGTAAAAGATAAATCATTAGCTTCTTTTACATTTGATTGTTTAATAGGAGCAATCACCCGGGATAGTATTTTAGCAACTAGAATATATGACTTCATTACTATTACCCTATCTGTAAATGCATTTAGTAATTGATTTATAATTTTTTTTGCATATTTTATATTTACATTGACTGATACGAGGATCTAAATAAGATAAAGTAAAACTTTTAAGAAAGCTCACGTCTTACTTCAGGAGTTTTTTTAATTCTCCGATGATAAAGAAATTATTTTATCAATATGTCAATCACCAAAGCATGCAATGAAAGATCAACCGTTGGAGTTCAAGATATCTCATAACTTAAAGTGAGTTAAAACTAACATATATTCCTAAATGATATTGAGTTCTCATCTTTATGCATTGACATACGGTATAGGAATATGCACAACACAATCAAAAGTGCATAGAGGGGATATGTTAGGTAGTTGACTAAAAACAAGCTATAATGGATAATATTTATGAGAAACAGTGGGTTTGAAATGAGCTAATATTGCAACATATAAAATAGTAAACCCCATGCAGATATACATAAGTAAAGTTCTTGTAATTATCTACAATTGCTTAATTAACTCTTTTCCCATTCTATTATGTGTATGTACATACGGAATTAGATGTTTGATATTAGTACCAACTAATGTATAATAGTCATCAAATATGTTATATATAAACTTAGTAACTTTATTCAGATGTATAAACTTAATTGGATAATCTGAAAACTATGCTTGTAATCTTATAATTTGGGTAAGCAATCTTGAAAAATGTAATATTGCGTGTGGACAATTAATAAATATATGACTACTGTACAAATGTATCAATCAAAATCATAAAGTAACGAAATAGTCCACTCTATGGATGAATTGATCTAATATATCTCTTTGAATTCTTTGTAAAAATGATCAAGATCATTACCAATCATGATCGAATATATCTCCTTGAATTCTTTGTAAAAATGATTAAGATCATTACCAATCTTAGAAGAGATTTGTCTAACCATAAATTTTTCTTATAAATAAGTAGTACAAATAATTCTATTGGACAATAAAATCTTGTAGTTCTGTAATGGATGTCCAAGAGAATTTTTAATAATTCTATGCATCATTGTAAATCCTAGGTGTCTAAGGTGATCATACCATAACATAAATATTTTTTTGATATGGGAATTTCTAATTCATTATTGTGTAGCTCTCATTTATTTTTGTGATTTTATAATGCAATCCTAATGAGAATACTGAAAGCTTTTCTAATATGTATTTCTTTTTTAATATATGTTAGCCTAATAGGCTATAAATAATATGATTTTGATAATAACAAACATATGCATTAAAGTATTTTATTTTGTATTTCACAAGTTCACTAATTTTGAAGGATAATGAATCAAGTGGAACAAGTGAAATCAAGTTCAAGACACTCAACGGATAACGGCGAAGTCAAGAATAAAATTTCGAGCTTAACAGATAATTTATTGCGACAATTTCTTGTAAAAGCCGATATGATTTAAATTATGCTTGGATTAGCATTTGTGAAGCTCAATTTTATGTTAATAAAATAATTATTTTTTAAACTAAATTAATTTTATATTTATGAGATAAAACATTTTGTGATTTTAAGTTATTTGAATAAAAATGAAATAGCTTTAATTTTCAGAGTTGGACTTATTTGCTAAGCTCTAAAATATTTGGGCTATATTGTAACTTATGATAGATTAGGGGCTTAAGTGAAAAGTTTTGAAAAACTTTGAAGACTATGGTGATTTAGCAAAAACTCAAAAAGGACTTATTTAAAAATATTTTCTTTAGTTTGGGCCACACTATAATTTTAGAATATTTTTTGGAATTAAATAATAATTAAAATTTCTGAGATTGGGTCTGTTTGAAAAGTTTTATAACGTTTTGGGCCATAGCATAATTTGAATAAGTTTTGAGGTAAAACCGTAATTTCGTGAAAGATATTCTTGAAAGAAAATTCAAAATTAACGGTAACTTCACTGTTACGAGCGGGGAGCCGGTTAAATTAAGCGGCTAGCCGCTTGAGCACTGGAATTTGACAATAACGGCTAGTTTTCGAGCTTTAAACATAAAAACTCATTTCCAACTTGGGGTAAAGAGATTAGGGTGATAATCTCTTGATTGTATAGGTCCATTGACACCTTGGAAGTCAATTGTAAACGTTTGAAGCCTTGGGAGGCTTGGATAGTGAAATTCTCAAGCTCGGTTGGCTTGGAGGCGTGGACGTAGGCGGGGATTGCCGAACCACGTAAAAATTACTGTGTTTGCATTCTCTTCCCTTACTCATTTATTTTACAAGCATTATCTAATTTATTATATTGCTGTGAAACTTAATTTTTGTTTACATTAAGGCATTAGATTGAATCATTTGTAAAATAATTTTTAATAACCCAATTCACCCCCCTCTTGGGTTGGTTATTTGTATTTCAATTGGTATCAAAGCTTGGTTCTCTTATTAGGACTTAACCGTCTAGAGTAAAAAATCCATGACAACCCAAAGTGATTCAACCTTTAGGGAAGGACGGTCCACAACTAGACCACCATTCTTTGACGGAAATGACTATCCATATTGGAAAACTAGGATGAGAATTTATTTAAAAGCCCTAGATTACGAAATTTGGGAAGTTGTTTGTGATGGTCCATTTATGCCATTGACTAAAAATGAAGTCGGGGAATATATTCCAAAACCTTCACGGGAATGGAATGAATTGGAAAAGAGAAAAGCTTCTCTAAATTCCAAAGCCATGAATGCGTTATTTTGTGCACTAGATAAGAAAGAATTTCATAGAGTGTCAAGTTGTGAAAGTGCTTATGAAATTTGGCACAAACTTGAAGTTGTTTATGAAGGCACGAATCAAGTGAAAGAGTCTAAAATTAGTAGATACACTCGACAATATGAATTGTTTCAAATGGAATAAAATGAAAGTGTGTATTCTATGTATACTAGATTTACGGACATAGTGAACACTCTAAGAGCCCTAGGAAAGACTTTTTCAAATAGCGAGAAAGTTAAGAAAATCATTAGATCACTTCCTAAGGATTGGAGACCAAAAAGAACTGCCATTGAGGAAGCTAAAGATTTAAATGTCTTACCTATTGATGATCTAATCGGTTCTCTTATTTCTTATGAGGAAGATTTGGCAGCTGAAAGAGGCAACGAAGAGAAGAAGAAAAATATTGCTCTCAAAGTCACAAAATTTGAAAGTGATGGAGAAAGTGAGCCGGATGATGAGGAATTGGCTATGCTTGCTAGGAGGTTCAGAAAATTTTTCAAGAAAACTGGTGAGCGAAGAAAATTTAAAGATTTCAAGAACCAAAAGGAGAAAAAGGAAGCAATTAAATGTTACGAGTGTAAGAAGCCTGGTCACATAAGATCGGAATGCCCTCTTCTCAACAAGTTCAAGAAGAAAGCAATGGTGGCCACGTGGGATGATACTGATGAAGAAATAAGTGATGATGATGAGCATCAAGAAATGACAAATCTAGCTCTTATGGCGATTGGAGATGAATCGAATGATGAACTAGATGAGGTAAATGATCTTCCTACCTATGATGAATTACATGATGCTTTTAAAGAGTTACATGATGAGTTAATGAAGATAGGTAAAAAGAATGTATGCCTTAAAAAGAAATTGATAGATCTCAAAAATGAAAATGAATCATTGAATGCAAAGATTACATATTTAGAACTAGAAAATAAAATGTTGAATGATAAAGTCACATCTTCAAATGAGAAACTTAATACCTTATATGAGCATGAAAAATTACATGTTGAGAAATTGATAAAGGAGAATGAAGTTCTCAAGAAGAAAAATAATGAGTTAAATGAAATTGTGATAAAATTCACAAATGGCCAAAAAATGTTGGATAATTTACTTAACTCTCAAAAATGTATTTTTGATAAAGGAGGACTTGGGTATAAGCCTAACTTGAAGCAAAAGTATTACAAGAATTATTTTGTTAGAGCTACATCCACAAGTGATCATAAAATTACTTGTCATTATTGCAATAGAAATAGTCACATGAAAAATAGATGTCCTGTGAAAAGAAACTTCACTGTTATCGAAATAACGGCTAGTCATGAACAGTGTTACTGTAGCAAAATTCAAAATTAACGGTAACTTCACTGTTACGAGCGGGGAGCCGGTTAAATTAAGCGGCTAGCCGCTTGAGCACTGGAATTTGACAATAACGGCTAGTTTTCGAGCTTTAAACATAAAAACTCATTTCCAACTTCATTTTAACAACTCTGGCAAGCAAAAACAAGTTTGTAAAACATATATTGAGCTTCCATATTGCAAATCACAAGAGATTAAATCATTTTTGTGCTATTATTTGTGAATCTACTCTTATAGAGAGTGTTTTGCTGTATTTTCTATTTTGCATTGTATTGAGAGTGTTCAAGTGAGGGAAACACTTGGGGTAAAGAGATTAGGGTGATAATCTCTTGATTGTAAAGGTCCATTGACACCTTGGAAGTCAATTGTAAACGTTTGAAGCCTTGGGAGGCTTGGATAGTGAAATCCTCAAGCTCGGTTGGCTTGGAGGCGTGGACGTAGGCGGGGATTGCCGAACCACGTAAAAATTACTGTGTTTGCATTCTCTTCCCTTACTCATTTATTTTACAAGCATTATCTAATTTATTATATTGCTGTGAAACTTAATTTTTGTTTACATTAAGGCATTAGATTGAATCATTTGTAACATAATTTTTAATAACCCAATTCACCCCCCCTCTTGGGTTGGTTATTTGTATTTCAATATATTTTTAGTAATGTAGAGATATTCCATATTATTTTCTTTTAAAGTTTGCATATGATATCTATTTCGATAAATATCTTTAAAGTTCAGTAGATTTATTTTAGATCTTATTGAATATAAATCACTTTGGATTATTAGTTTTTTTTCCACTTGCCAACAAAAGTTTAACTTTTATGAGCTTTCTATTAGGTCTACAGGACTAGAAATAGTATTTACTTTTTATTGAAGTAGTTTTATTTACTAGAAATATTTTTTATCTTAAAGAATAGTGCATTTGGTTGCACTACCAGCCAAGTGTATATCCTTAGTTTTTGTTTTTAAAATAGATAATTTATTTTTAAAATCCCTAATCTTTCATTAAATTAAGTTCATGGTAGACTTCAAGATTATATATAAATACTAAGTACATCTAATGAAACTATAAAAATACAAAGTTAACATATTAATAACTTATAATTATAGCATAATAATGAGAGCTTAATTATTGTGTAAGTTTCCATCACCAATAAAGTGATTGACTTCCATTTTTTGTCTTAAAAAAGAATAAAAAATATTAAGATAAGTCAAATCAATAGAATCTGAGTTATCAATTAGATTATTCTCAATATCTCCTTTTTCTTTCTTGGATGCTTGGTAGAGATCTACCAAATTTGTATGACATGTCTATAACCAATGTCTTTTTCCTCTACATCGATAACAAATTTCTTCCTTATCATTTCTAGCATTATTTTTTTCTACAATATTGTTTTCATTATATCTCTCATAGATGTTCCAATTTTGGTGTCATCTATTTTTATTGTTCCATTGTCCTAAGTGTCATGACCACCATAAGGTATATTACTTTCATGATTACATCTATTATTGGTACTTGCATTTGCCTTTGTTTCTAGGAATATTTGAGAACCAGTTAGATTTAATTCATAATATTTCATTAGGAGCTCATTGTTTTATTGACAATAAAAAAAGATTTATTAACTTAAAGTATTTGCTATATCAATTCTTCAATGTTGTTATTGTAGGTCTACATTTGATATATAAAATATGGAAAGTATATTCTCAAGCATATCTTTTTAAATAATTGTTTCACCACACAATATTAGTTGTGAAATGATGTAAATAGAGCATAGCTGTATTAAAAGATTCTTGAATAGTCTTGCAAACTCAAGTTTAACAACTAGTGTTTGATTTTTTAAAGGAAAATATCTCTTTGGTAGTCAAATCTATCCTTGAGGTTATTGTAAAAAGTTAATGGATCAGTCACTATCGCATATTGAGCTTTTGGGCTCTCATGCAAATGATGGCGAAGGAAAATCATACTTTTGATTTTTCTTGCAAGGATGATTCATTTTTTTATGCTACAATGCCTTCCCAGCCTATAGGCTGCAATTTTTTTGGGTGCCCACCACCATCAAATGTCTTTTTTTTTCCCCTAGAAACTTAAGAGGAAATTCCTAGATTTTTTAGATTTGTCATTTTTAAAACCTTGTTAGTAATAATTATAAAAAAAAAGTGTCACCATATAAATATGAAATATGTAAAATAAACAAAAATAAAAAAATTACAAAATATGTAGAATTTTATGCATGTATTTGGAACCATAGGTCAGGTTATAACTTTTAAAATCATAACTTAGAACTTCAAGTTCTCACTTTCTCATTTATATTGTAAACTTCAAACTACTGCAACAATATTCAAAGATAAATACATGCAGGAACAATCTTAACATATTAAAATTAAAATAATTTGATTGGTGATTAAACCAACCATATAAATAAATAAATTAAATCAACTATAATAACATAATAATAATAGTATATTGACAAAACAATAACAATATAAATAAATTAAATCAACTATAAAACCAACCAAACAAATTAAAGTTGTTATAAACAATTAAACTAATGCTATAAAAATATAATAATGATAAAACATAAAAGAAATGAGCATAAATAAATAAAAATAGTAAAAATAAATTATCTATGTCAAAGTATAATATTATCCTCATCAAATCAGCTATTACTCTAATAACATATTATAAATAAAAGAGATAAAAAAAAGGAGTCAGCAAAGCTGTACCTTAGACATTTCTTAAAAAAAATTATATTAAAATAAAGTACTTCAAATATCTTATTAATAAGTTTATTAATTAATTTTTTATAATAATCAACTTGACACATAATCACATAATCACAGGTTAAACAAGAGAAAGAAAATGCTAATTTTCCTACGTGAGACTTGCATCTTAATAAAATGGTGAAGCACCATTTGCGACATTAACTTGTGCCCTCAATAAAGTTGTGTTTTGCACTTTGTAAGACAAGGCTTTAGCGGCATTCAAGGTAATACATGATAAAGTTTCGACGTGTTACCGCCGTCGTTTTAGCAAATCTTCACCATCCATAACTGTCAACAGTCAAGAGACTCGGTCCACTCTATACCGAAGGTGCGTCAAAGTACGCGCCAGCGCACGACACTACCTAACTAACCCCAATCCTCTAACATACGCGGCTTACCACTCGCTCGCACAGCAAAATATTCCGCGTGGTAGCATTTAGTCCCTAGTATTGTTTTGCATTTCGAAAAGAACAATAACTTGTTTGTTTTTATCATATAGATCCTCGAATGCATGTTTATTTATCTATTTTTTTAATAGCACCCGTGTTTAGTTACTTACCCTAATGAGATTGAATTTTGACTTTGACCCTTTCACGAAAAATTGTTTGGCATAGGTTTTAGAGCTTCTTCAGATAAATCTAATGCTGATATAAGTTTTGTAAATAGATTCTTTAAAATTATTTTTAGTTATTAATTATAATTTTTAGTAAAAATTGTGTACCAATTATAGATATATATTTTTAAAAAGTAATTTTATGAGAACATTGAAGCAAGATTTTTAAAGTAAAGTAAGAGTCTTTTTACTAATTTAACTAAAATGCTAAAATTAATGCTTATACTAATAATAAAAGAAAAATAGAGTTTTAAATTATAAAGAAACTATTCTTTAATTACAACTCAATCTAAAAAAAATAATGTGGTAGAATAGTTAAAGTGATTGGGTTTTAAACACATAGTTAAGGTTTAAGCCACAATAATGCTAGAAAGTTAAATTTCTAAATGAAGTTCTAACCAAAACAATGTTAAAAAGTGAAGTATATTGTTAAATTATAAAGAAATCATCTTTAATTACAACTCAATTTAAGAAAAATTACATTGTAGAACAGTTAAAGTGATTTGGTTTCAAACACATGTCTAAGGTTTAAGCCACAATAATGCTAGAAAGTTGAATTTCTAAGTGAAGTTCTAGTCACAACAATGTTGAAAAGTAAAGTAGATTTTTAAATTATAAATAAACATCCTTTAATTACAACTCAATCTAAGAAAAATTATGTGGTAGAATAGTTAAAATGATTTGGTTTCAAACACATGATTAAGGTTTAAGCCACAATAATGTTAGAAAGTTGAATTTCTAAGTGAAGTTCTAGCCATAACAATGTTAAAAGGTGAAGTAGATTTTTAAATTATAAATAAACATCCTTTAATTACAACTCAATCTAAGAAAAATTATGTGGTAGAATAAAGTGATTTGGTTTTGAACACATGGCTAAGGTTTAAACCACAATAATGCTAAAATATTGAATTTTTAAGCGACTCACATCACAAGAACATAACCTCCATAGGACTAAAATCCTAGGTTTGAGCATCATTAGAGAGAAGAACATGAAATCCAATTGCCCTCTAATTGAAGTAAATAAAAATAAAAGAAATAAAATTAAAATTAAAATTATGGTCACTTCTTGATTTAGTAGTGAACATTTATCACCTCTTTACTTTACTATTTTAGTCGAAAACTTGAGCTTTCTCATATGTATTATAAAAGTTGATTTTCTTCTAAATATTTAAAAGTAAATTCAACCTATTTTAACTCTAAATATTTAAACTGCATTATTAGAGAGTTGCTTTATAATACTTCCATAGGTTTTGGATTGTGCATGTCAATGAAATGTAGTGTACTAAAAAAATAAAAATAATAAAAATAACTTTTCATTACTCACAAGTCATACCGAGCAAAAGTTAACATTAAAAGGCACTTTTCTTTAATTCAAAATGATCCTAGGACCAGTTTTATGTAAATTGGAATACTCTATTATTATTTGAGAAAAGATAATAAATTAAGGATACAGACGTTATTACCCCAGGTAGTAATTTATTTGAAACGAAGCATACCCTCTCACTCTTCAAACCGTCGGCCGTCGCTATCATTCCTTTTGCCTCTTTCTCATCTAATATCCAGCGCAGTACAGATTTTCTCTCTCGCTCTCTCTCTTAATTCATCGTTTCTAACGGGATCCTTTTTTTCCACTCTCACAAAATCATCGATCAAAAAGCCACCAATAAAAAAATAAAAATTGAAGTTAGAAAAATTAAAAATTGAAAAAAACAGAATTAGAGTTGTTGATAAGGTTGGAGGTTGTGGAAAATGGATCTGTGGACGGTGCATGTAAAGAACGCGGGCTTAAGCCCTCCTGTTTGGATGAGGAATTGTAAACCCAGTTCCAGTTTTATGGGTAAAGCTGGAGTTTTCGAGATCAATGTCTTGAAACGCAGAGTCATTTCGTCTCATACTCAGAATCATAAGTTGCTTGTTACTTCTATGGCCAAGAAGAATCACGACAGCAACCCTTCTTCGCCTGGTAAATGAATTTTGTGTGTGTGTGTGTTGGATTATTTTGTAATCTGGGCTTGTTTTAGATTCTGTGATGGAGGTTGAATTTTGGGGTTTTAGGGTTATTGTGGCTTTAGGTATTTTTGTTTGGTTTCTGGGAAAATTGTAGTTATATTTTAAAAAATGTCACTGGCATCAGTGTTATTAAGTGAGATTACATGTGTTTAGCAAGTATATATTTGATGATACGGTGAAAAAATTAAAATCATAACCCATGGTTTTCCTTTTAAGCCCACTAAAAGGAATTTAGGGTATTTTGGGATTGAGGTGATGTGAAAATAAATTGGCAAGTATAAGTGAGTGCGTGCCGGTAAATCTTAGCTGCCAAGTGGGTGTTTATGAAGGGTTTTAAAAAATGATGCAGAAACAGAGCGGTTTAGAACTACTCTTAATGGGTTATGACTTGCATTGCTCAATCCTCTTACTTTAAACAATATGAGGAATACTAGATTATTTTGGTAGTGTTATATATCATTTATAGTTGTTTTTAAAGCCATTATTGAGTAGTGACAGTTTTGGTCTGTGCTTCACTAGTCTTTGCTGCCTGCTCTTCCATGGACTCAATGTTGTGTTGATTATGGAACCTGCAAAGACGTGTGTAGCTGCATGGATATTGTATTTCAATTTTATGCATGGCTCTGGAAAGATTGATTTTTATATGCTTTTCATTTTTGATCTTCTTGTTCTTCCCTTTTGTTTTTGGACGTTTTTGTTCATTTTCCTATTATTATTGTTGTTCTGACAGAATGAACAATCAAAGCTAAGCCTTTATTTTTGCACAAAAAGCAGCATTGATGTTCGTTGTTCGGTACATGTTTGGATAGTTGTGCAAAATAACAATATCTTCCAGTTCAATTGCTCCTTCAGCTGGAGATGCGACTTGGGTTTTGAGCCAATCCAGTACCCTTTTTATTGCTTATGCAGTCATCACTGTATATGATAACAAGTTTGATATTTTTGGGGGAAGAAACTGAATTTGGGTGATGACAGTTCAATTTGTTTAGTGATTGATGAGATTCATTGAAAGAGCCTTAGCCATGATTTTATAGTTCCATCCTTTTTCTCTGAACAATAGTGCCATCCTTATCTCTGCACTTGTTCTATGATTTTATGTTTTTGGACTTCATCCTAAACTCGTTCGTCAAGCCTTAGCCAGAGTCAACCATACTTGAAGCAGAATTGTTATAGGAACCAGGCAGCTTGTAGATATGCAGCAACAGAACTCAGAGGAAATTTGCTATTTATGTATCTGCCCAAATCTTACTTTCTTCCGATTGCCATTACCCAAGCTCATATTAGAGTAAATAATACTATTATTCGAGGAGATGTAATTCCACAGACAGTGGCTTGAATCCCAAAGATTATTGAACCATCTATGAATACCTTTTACTTTAGCAAACAGCTTCCCTCATTTAAACTCCTCTGTATATATATTTACATATTTACTTAAAAAGAGACAATTCATGATATTCTCCTTACTACTCATAGTAGCTTATGATAATAAAATCTCTTATCTAAATCTTTTTTTTGTTTTAGGTACTTACTGGTCTCTAGCAAGAAATCTTTATATTTTGACTAGTTTTGGAGAACTTGTGTGAACAGAAATTATCTTTGGGATCTCGAACACTGACTCAAGATTAAATCAATCCTAATAATGTACAGGGTCTTAACTTCTACATGATTCTTGTTCTGGTGGAGCTTGTAGTTGGATATTGACCGGTTTAATAGGTGCTTAAACTTTTAACCTACTTAAACTGTAGTTTAACATGATTAACAACAATTATGATTGTGAATTCAGGAAATGGTGATCGTTCTAGTCCAGAAGGAGATAATATCAAACGAAACAATTCTTCTGACAGCAACAAATCCAATGACACTTCATCCCAGAAGTCCCCTCTTATAAACTTGGACTGGAGAGAGTTCAGAGCTAATCTGTTTGCCCGAGAGCAGGTGAAGTATTTCGTCTATAGTGAGTTGTTTGTCGTTTGTTTGTTACTCTCTTCCATAATGGTCAGTTTTGAAGTTTTAGGAAGTGCAACGCATTTGGGAATCTCCTTTTTCCTTTTTAATGTTTTAGTCAGCTTAGTTCATAACTTCTGATAATAAACCTTAGCTGGAGTTATTTATTGATCAAGCTACACTTGTAATAGTAGTAGATATACTTGGAAAATTCTTGAAGGAGAAGTTGGGATACCTCGATCCTTGTTTTGGAAAGCTAAGTAAAAATCTAATGTAAAGGGCTTAATTTTAGAGCCATTCAATGGTATTCTTTTCTACCTGCCTTATTTCAAAGATCAAAGCAATGCCCCAGGGCTGCGACTTGTTAGGTGAAAAGAATCCAAGCTGAGTGCCATTACTGGTTTTCTTCTTTGGTTCCAACCCTCCCCCCCCCCCCCCTCCAAAAAGAAAAAAAAGGCTGTTTCATTGAGCAGTAAACCAATATCGTCACCTGAGCCCAATTTGATCTGGGTCATAGCCTCATTTTTATTCCTTTCTGCTATGATACAGTAATTACTTCAAGACTTGATATGGAGTGTCTTTTTCACCGACATAATGAAATTTGCGCAGAGTAAAATTTACACTTTCATTATTTTAACAGGCAGAGAAGTCAGAATCTGACTCCCAAAACCAAGGTGGGCTGACTCATGAGTCCAAACCTCTAGGCCTAAAATGGGCCCACCCTATTCCAGTACCTGAGACAGGCTGTGTCCTTGTTGCCACAGAAAAGCTTGATGGGATTCGTACCTTTGAGAGAACTGTTGTTCTCCTCCTGAGATCTGGTACCAGACATCCACAAGAAGGACCATTTGGAGTTGTCATTAACCGTCCACTTCACAAGAAGATTAAACACATGAAGCCTACAAATCATGAACTAGCCACTACTTTTGCTGATTGTTCTTTGCATTTTGGTGGGCCTCTTGAAGCAAGCATGTTTCTTCTTAAAACAGGTCCGTCAAAACTTCCTGGGTTTGAGGAGGTTATTCCTGGCCTGTGTTTCGGAGCTAGAAACAGCTTGGATGAAGCGGCAGCACTGGTGAAGAAAGGGGTGCTTAAACCTCAGGATTTCAGATTCTTTGTTGGTTATGCTGGTTGGCAGCTGGATCAATTGAGGGAGGAGATTGAATCAGATTATTGGTATGTTGCTGCATGTAGCTCAGATTTGATCTGTGGTGCTACATCCGATACATCATCGGAGAGTCTGTGGGAGGAAATTTTGCAGCTGATGGGTGGTCACTACTCTGAATTGAGCCGGAAGCCAAAGCAAGATATGTAGGTATATTTTAGCTAATGGTTGCCCTTGGAATGTAGATATCATTCTGGAAGTTGAAGCAGAATATGTGACCACGGTATTTGAGCAGCCAAATGTACAGAAAGTTCACTGGCTTTTTTAGTCAGTGGATCTTTTTACCATTTTTCTGTTTTTTTCCCCATAAGAACCTTGCTAGTGATAGTTTATGTGTGTAATAATACTCGCATTATCTTATTAAGAGCAAAATATGATCTTTGCTAAATTTAACGAGTCAGTTCATGAAGGAAAATAATAATCATAGAGCCAAAAGAAATCAATTGGTGCTTGCATTTGATGAAATGTGTAGTGTTTTATTATTTGATTAACTTTCATGTAAAGATTTTTTGTTAGAATGTTTTGTCGGGCTCAATGTGCTCTCTCTCTCTCTCTCTCTAAACAAGTCCTGAGCAGCCTTTGCAAGCAAAGAGAGGATCCGGAAAATATTTTGAAAACTTAAATTTATGATACAAAATTTTAAAAGTGGACCGAGAGGCAAGCAAGATAAAGCAGTTGATCAGCCAATTAAGGGAACGAATAGTGAATTTTTCTCTCATAGTAATTGCCAAAATCACTGTTCCATTCAGAGAGTGTCCCTAATTAACGACTAGGCTGTGGAATTCCGTAGGACTAGGCTATGCATTATCTGTATTAATTTACAGCAAATTCCATTCATTTTCTATTGAAGCTCCCTCACGGACTGGTTATTCACGTAAACCATCCCGATTCTAGTGTGAGCAGAATTCCAACTCAAACATATCTTATCGATTTTATCAGCTGAACCAACTAAATCTGATAAAATGCTACGTTTGGTTGGGGAATCTATGGAGGAAGAGGACAGGAATCCTTTTTTGCTTGAGTTTCTGGAAATGACTATCTGCCTTAACTTTTATTGACAGTTTAGCTAAATTTCACATAATGAGCAAGACAAGAGTAAACCCATCTCTTAAATACAGTGAGAGGACAGATATGTTACAGTGAGTACACAAATATTTGTCATCTAACCCAACAACCCCTTCCTCCTGCTATACAAATCAAGCCCCCTCACCCACCAAGTGCAGGAATAAACAAGATACAAGAGAAGAGAAAACTATGCACAGATGCCTCTCAATTTTATCAACTCCAGAACTATTTTTGACTGCCTGAGAATCTCTCATAACCTCCAATCATAAGCATCGGCTCAACATCGGTTTAAGCCCCCAGCCTCCACGGCATTTATATCTCCGGTATATGATGTAATTGCCAAACAATGTTAGCTTCCCAGAGAAGTCAACTGATTTTGCTGTCGAGAATAGTCAGACCCCTGTGAGGATCCAATGCCAACAGGGAAGCAGAGTCAAAATTCTTGAGAGCTACCGTCCATATCTTCCATAATGATTTGGCTGACCGACAACAATACCATTGTTGTTAGTTCCTGACTTCTCAAGACGAGCTTTACGGACAGCATGCTGTATTTGTCTCTCGTGCTCTCTGAGTATGTCTTCCATGTTTCCCCCAGGAGGCATCAATGGTCCAGAGTAATGAATCCTGTTTTTCTTCGGCATGTACCCCTGAAATAACACAAGTTCAATGCAGTTCTATTAAGTACAAAATCATGATAACCACAGAAGGATGCAAAACTTGCCTCAAGATCAATTTAGCAAAATGTGGGCAGCAATTTTTTTCATTTTATCACAGCCAATGGGTAAGAGGGAAAGGTATGAGTTTTCTTTACCATATTTGAATCCCTAATGAACACTCTATCATTCATTCGATTATTATTGTTAGAGAAGTCAGCTGCTGTCTGAGGCAAATGAGATCTCTGTGTTCTCAAATCTGAATTATTTCTTGTAGAGACTGAGCTCTTATTCCATGATGCACTAGGGTGAACTGCTGCATTAGAATGAGAGTTCACATTCTGCCTGCCTACTATAGGCGGTTCAATCCGGAAGCCAGAACAACTATCCTCCTGGTTATGGAATTTGTGGCTGATGCTTGTGGGTTTTGACTGTCCTGATGGTATGAACTCTGGTGTTCGGACTGCACTAAAATCTCTTGAACCTCGTCTAACAGATTCAGGTCCACGCCCTCTAACAGCCTCCGCCTTTTGCCTACAGTTTTTCAAGAGAATGCATATATGTTAATGTCCTTAATAAATTATGACAGGATCTTCTGAACTGGAAACAACATACAAATACACACAGACATATTTATGAAAGAATTAATAGTGTCTGATAGCATACTTTCTTGCTTCCTCATCACGAAGCTTGGCATCTAGTTCCTTGCTCGGAGGATATTTTGGCAAATTTGATGGATCACAAGGAAGAGGCTCCGTTTTAAAGAACTGAAAAATTGAGCCAAAAAAATTTAAAAGAATCATTTCAAAATTTGGAAATAAGAACATAAAATGTAATTTTCGGAATGTCAGCCAAATGAAACAATTAGTTTAATCTGCACTCGTACAAAAACAGAAATACGACAGATAATAGCTGGGAAATATGCTTCATGTTGCAGATAGAAAGGTTAAAATCTCAGGCAAATCTCAACACTTGTGATCATTTGATTTAACAAATTTGTAAGTCAAATGAAATGTACCTCACTTCTTAATGCTGAAGCAGCTGATCCCCGTTTCTCTGGTTCAATTGTGAGTAGTTTATCAACCAGAGACAGAGCTGACTGAGGGAAGTTTCTAAATGTCTCGAGAACTTTACGCTTGTAAGGTTGCTGAGGCTTGAAACTAGTTGCATGTGCGGATTTTGATTTCTGCCAGTAATCCTCAGAGGGTGAACCACAAAGTTTAAATATCTTGTGCATTTGCTCCACCTGAGATTACATGGAACACTATTGTTATAATCACCTAAATGTGACTGCTGTGTTAAATTATTCAATATTCCCTCGCTCATTACTTATAATGCTCATTGCGTCCACAGACATATTAACCATGTTTTTCATGAGAGTTCATAGAAAATAATCTACTGACTTAATGACAGCATGGAAACATTGAACAAACAAAAATGCACACAAATAATGCTCACTGGGTACTAATTCTTGCTTTCCATCTCACACATGGAAATTTAATCTCGAGCAAAGCAGAGTGTTCCTTAAGTTCAGTTATATCTAGTACATGTAAAATGTCCTCTTTAGACAGGACAGAATTTTCTTTATACCAAAGCATGGAAGACATATGTTTCTATGCAAAATTAATAAGATATTTAAAAATTTATAATCAGTTACCTGATGTGCGAGACAATTTAAGAATGTTAGACTATATATAATGTAATTAGAATACCTCTGTTCTTCCGGGCATAATGGGTTTCCCAGCAAACAGTTCTGCAAGGATGCAACCAGCACTCCACATATCTATAGCAGCTCCATACGTTGTAGCACCAAGTAAAAGCTCAGGTGCCCTATACCACAAAGTCACAACACGACTTGTTAATGGCAGATTTTGACTAGGGTCATAAGTAGTCGCCAGACCAAAATCTCCAATCTTAAGAACTCCAGCATTGTTGATCAAAAGATTTGAACCCTTAATGTCTCGGTGCAAGATACCACGACTGTGGCAGTGTTCCAGTCCACGAAGCAACTGTTGCATATAACATTTGATCTGCAATCCAGTTGCATAAATTTCAATATGAGACAAACATCGACTGCAAGATGAGTAAACTATTTGATTTATATGGCCAGAAGAAATACGGAAAGCTTAAGCATATAGCAGGTCAATCTTTCCAGCCGTAAGTTCACCTTATACACTAAGAGAATATTACAAAACTTGGCACCTTAAAACATTAAAATCGATAAAACAGCAATTACCTGTGGTTCGGTGAACTTGATGCCCGGTGTTGTTGCAAGCCCAGCAAGGTCGTGCTCCATGTACTCAAAGACAAGGTACAAGCTGCCTGACCTTGAAGTAACTAGACCCTCAAGCTTCATAACATTCGGATGGTCAAGTTTACGCAGAATATGGATTTCCCTGGCCATGAATCGAACACTTTCTGGATCCATATTGGCAAACCGCACTTTCTTCAATGCTACAATTTTACCAGTCTCAAGATCACGGGCTTTGTATACACTGCTGTAAGTTCCTTGTCCAATCTGCAAATTTATCATAACATTTGGAAATTAGCATATAAGATGACAGAACAAGCCGAGAAATTTCAGAGCCTATATATCCAAGAAATTAGAATTCCAACCAAGCAACCATGAGTTAAATGCAATTAACAAAAATATTTGCCAATGAATCACATCTTAGAGTACCAAAGTATGTACTTCATGATTAAAGTAAATGTCCTTACTGGTTCAATGGATTGCTTTCCAAGTTTTCAATTCATCATCATCTCAAAGTATCAGTATAAAACAACAATAACATTATATCATTCCAACCATTAATACAAGATATTAGACGTAAGCAGTTGTGTCAAATTAAAAGGAAGATAATTGTTATCAACACAAAAGCAGAGAGTCAACTACTATGTAAACTTTCAGCAGAGAGTCAACTACTATGCAAACTTTTCTTTAGCTCTAAGAAAACTCCACTTAAGAGCATCATCTAACCAGACTCCACAAGAATCCGCCAATTACTATGTTCAAGATCATGGCATTATTACAAAATAAGACAAGAACAACTAAAAAAGTTATAAATCTGAGAATCAAATTGAATCCAAACGTCCAAGATAATAAGCAACACATATGAAGGAAGCAATAACAAAAACTAACTTTGTCTATCTTCTCAAAAGCATCTGCCCGTCGGGGCTGCCATCCTTTGATTGCTTCACCAGCAACTGAAGTTAACCATGAAGGCCAACCGGCAACTACTTCGTCTCCTTCAGGCCCTCCTGGCAAGCAAACTATCCTAGACATCTGCGGCTGCAATCCTACAGCTACAACGGTTGTTTCCATTCCCATTCCCATTCCCATATCCATTGTAGCACATCTTTGATGACGATTTCGTTGGGGCCTCTCTACAATCATTGTCCTTGGATTCTCTCCCTCATCAAATGGAACAGTCACATTAACCTTCACAGAACTCACATTAGCCTTTAACCCAGGCTGCTGAGGCTGCTGCCCCCGCCGCACTGATCCTTCATTTCCAACGACTATCCCCCCAGGATGCTCTCTTAATGAAGGAGCTGGAGCTACCAATTGAACAGAGGAAAAGTTCAATTGTTTGTCCCTATCGCTTGCATGAATTTCATCTTCTGGTGCAGCTCCTTTAGAACAAATGCAGCCCATAATCTAACCCACCCTCACAGTCCCTTTTGTTGCCGAAGACGTGTGATTTTTAATTATTCACAAGCCACCCTTTGCAATAATGTCAACATTAAGCAAAAGGGTAACCATGAACTCTACCCAATTTCACAAATATTGAAATTACCAATCTTGGTTCTCCCAATTTGAACCAAATTTCAATCATACTAATTGAAAAAGCAAGATTTTCAACTCCTTAACCACACAACAGCAATGTACAAAACTGTAAACAAAACACTTTTGGAATCAACAGAACTCACAAGAAAAACAAAAGCAAAAAGTAACTATCACAAAACCTTGTGTAACAAAAATCAAGGACTAAGAAGAAGAGATGGGACGTGGAGCAAAAACCAGAAAAAAAATTATTTAAAAACCAAAACCGAAAATCCTAGCAAAGAACATAAAAGTAAATTTTTTTTCAATTGTTAGATAAATTAAAAGACAATATGTCCTGTACTGTAGGAATTCTGGCCGGCCTTATTGGGTTTCTGGGTTTTTGTTCTTTGTAGACATAAGAGATTGACAGATTGAGAGGACAGGAACGGAAACTAGAGAAAAAAAAATTGAAAAAAATTAATTAGATAAAAATTAAATTAATTTTTCATTGATTTTGTTCAAAGTTAGCATATGAGTTGTGTTGTGCGTGCAACAAAGCTAAGAATGAGCATGATTTGCGGATCTAAATTTGCGAAATGCCCTAGATTGTACTGTTATAACGATTAACTTTTATCTTTTTATTTATTTTTTTAATTTTAATATTAATGGCTGCTGACACAGTCACAGGCTTGCAGCTCTTTCCCGTCTTCAATCTTCACTTCCATTCTCTCTTAAAACAGAAAGTGGTAGTTAGTGAAGAGGAGCAATAACATCTAGGTGCCTGATTTCTTTTATTTCTCAAATACGGACATATATTTTGCGTTTGTATCAAATTGGTAACCCACTGTTAAGGGCTTTCATTGCCTTAGATCAGTGTACACATGACAATATTGGGTTGTAATTACTCGTACATTAAAGAAATATATACAGGAAAAAAATTGAAGCTTTTTAGCCGTGACCTTTCTAATAGTGAGAGGAAGTGTTGAAGTGAAAGTCATTCACTTAAAAATAAAATAAAAGCCTTTTGTTTTTCAGTTACATATTCTCACTCTAATAGGGTAATTTAATTATTTTTATAATTTACAATTAAAGGAAGAATGATTACTTTCAAAATAATTCAAAAGTTTCTTCTACTTAATTGATGTCACATTTATTCATAAGATCATTATATAGAATAACAAGTAATTTTACAAGTTAAAAAATTTATAACTTACTCACTTTTATCTATCAGATAATTATATGGAATATTAAGTAACTTTACGAGTAAAAAAATCTAAATTAACTTAAAAAGTATGGTTTTACAATTAATTCAATTTTTCGATGGAACGAGATGAGTGCTTGGTAACAAAATTAAAGGAAAATAATTCATATTCTTAATTTGCAATGATCAAAATTCAATAGTCATTGTAAGGATTTAGTAATTTCAATAGAAGTTACAAGCTCCCTCTCTTTCATTTTTTGCCTCCTCTCACAAAAATCTCTGAAACAAGATAAGAACACTCTCCTTTCATTAATCCATTGGAAAAGATAGATATATCCATCTAGATCTTGGTATGTGATGTTTTTATTAATCTAAATCTTGATCTATGATAGTTTATGATTTTTATCTTGTAAATATGTATGTTTTCTCTCTCTAGTTCTCAAGTTTACATGTTTCAAATCTAAAAAATTAGAAAAAAAATTAACCTTTATAAAAACTCTAATAATGTAAACTAAGTGAAAAAAATTAAAAAAACTTTCAATAATATTCAAATGAGTTACACGCATATTAAGTGGATATATCTTTAATTAATATCTTGAATAGTACACTAATTCTTTCATATATTTTAGTAACATTTATCAATTAACCCAATTCTTCTTAATAATAAGCTATTAATTTGATCATGTTACCTATGGTGTTATAGTGTTACTTCTTCTATTGGAACTAAAAATAAAAAAATAGAGGTTGGGAACTTCTTTAATGGAAATGGACTTTTATGGACATATTACATCCTTCAGAAAATAAGGAAGAAATCAGGGATTGGATTGTTATTACCCCTTAGTCAAGATTGTATTGACACCACAGAATCTTGAACGAGATTGAAGTTTCAGACGTGCGGTGCAATAAGAAGTCAGAAACTCCCAGCAACCGCCACGTGGGCTCATGTCAACTTGTGAACTGGATTGCCGCCAAATTTGGTGGGCTTCCATTTATTTATTTAAAAACAATAACAAATCTTGCATTTCAGATTATTACAGTATGCGAGATTTTTTATAATGTTTAAAATAATATCAATATTAATTTCAAAAAAAATCTATTATTATTATTCTTATTATTATTATTATAAAAAAATAATTTAATCTCGTATTTCAAATTCTATTTTTTTCCCTTTAATTAGTCTGATAATAATTCCTATTGGGCATACTGTTAAGCGCATTTACAAAAATGTAATTCAATGTACAAGAATATTGGAAGTGTTCGACCATTAAAGTAAATTTTTTTAGTTTGATCCTTGAGGAAATGGACTAAACGATTAGTGAAGTATATAAAGAAAACTAAACAGAATAAAATTTCTGTTCACATTCTCTTAATTGATTATAGTCAATCTGATGTGATTTTCATTTTAAAAAAAAGAACTAAATTGAAGTCAGTAATCCTAATTTCAATGTCACGAAGTTCAAGAGGATTTATGATTCTTTTCAAATATCAATAAAAACAAAATTCATAAGATTAAATAATTTTGACCATATGTTAATGAAAATTTATTATATATGACAAATATGCCACCTATAGAGAGAGAGAGAGAGAGATTAGTCTACAATTAAAGATCTTTGACTTTAATAAAATTAGAGATAAATTAAAAATAAAATTAACTAATATTTTAATTTATTGTATTTTGTCATGTAATATATTAAAATTTAATTTTTTTTTGCTCATCTCTTACTTTATTAAAATCAGAAATACCTAATAAAGTTAGAGCTATTTTCACTTTGAATGCGAGGCACAAATATGATACCATCTACTTCAATAAGAGTTGATCAATGGAAGGATATTGGGATTTGTTCGAAGGTCTTCATTTACAATACAGTTCAACATAAAACTTTTTTATCCATCCAATGAGCATAGATTACGACAAACTAATAGTGTGGGAGATCATTTCAGGCTTAGTTTGAAAAGGCCTTGCCGAGGCTGAATCCCTTTCTTAAGATGAATAGATTAGTCGTTTTTTCAGTAGATTTAAGGAGAGTATTGAGATTTATGTGTTAGCTAGGAGGCTAAAGTTATATAATCTGTAATTTGCATCAACTTAAAATCAAGTATTTTATATAACTCAATCGTTGTTTGTCAAATAAGTAGAAGGTTACAAGAATTTACTTTTGAATCAATCATAAATTACATAGACGCCACATAACTTAGCAGCTGCCCAACAACTATAGGATTGGCATGGCTATATGAAGCTGGGAATGCATCTTCGGGCAAAATCTTTATATCAAAAACTGAAGACGATGGGATAAGCAAGGAAGTCAAATGCAAAAGCCATATCTACCAATAAGGCGAAAGGTTAATTCTTTTAATGCAACAGAAAATTTCATCCTGATCATTGTTGCTGATAGTTATTCATAGTATAATAAATTAATATATTCATTTTAAGATTATTTTGAATATCAAGCAAAATTATTTGAACAATATTAATCTATATCATATTTGTTTTATTAATGAAATAAAATAAAGATGACATTTTTTGAATGGAAATACAAACAAGTATTAAAATCAATATAATAAATAAATACTTTACATTTTAAAAATTATTAAAAATATTTTAATAATATTAGTCGGTTATACATATTTTATCATCAATATTATACTTGCATTAATTATATATTCACAACTTTAAAACCATTTCCATTAAATAGTATAATAAAAATGAGTCCAAATATTGTGCAGCCCCCCGAGTACCAATATTTTATTTTCTTGGCTGAGATTAGCTCCAAGATTATTTAGGGAACCAAAATCTCATTTACAGCAACTACCAATACATAATTTACGGGTCTCGCCATGGTGCATAAGCTGCACATGCGAAGGTAACAAGTTTCCCATAATTTATTCATAAGTCACATCTTTTGAAAAATGATAATGTGTCAAAGGAGATTTGTTAGAGAGTTTAAGATCAATCAAAAGCTTTTTATCCTGGAGGTAGAGGGAAATGAACTCGTCAAGATTTCAGAGCAAAGTCGGCTCCGAAGATTCTTCATCTTAGTAGAATGCTCTGTGGCCAAGGAAGAGGCTTCTGGATGCAGTCAAAGCCAACTCAAGGAGTAATCTTTCCGGAGTTTAAAAAAATGAAGGTGAAAACAGAGTACAAATAATTATCATTCCTCAAGATGAGAATCTGAAGGCTGGAACAAAATGGCAGAGTGCTTGCAAAATTTCATCTGGGAGGGAGAGAAAAAGGGATATTCATTAAGGAGGAAGAATTTACAACGTGAGAAGAACACTTACGTGCTGGAACAGTTTTAAATCGTATGCTGACTCTACAAGATTTGGAAGTTGGAATAGAGCAGTGGTTTGCAGAAGATTCAGTATGCCTTCATATTTTGGAGGCAATCACACAGGGGTTACAGGGCAGATTCAAGGCTAACTTTAGAAGTCAACCATTTCAGGATGACAAGATAGTCTTTATGTGCCACAACTTTACAAAGACAGAAGAGCTGGGTGCAACGTGTTTCTGTAATCGGAAGAAAATTTGTACGCGGAATTGAGCAAGTGGGTTCCATCTGTTAACAAAAGATTTGATGTGCTAGCCTGCAACGATGAATGGGTTAGTATTCGTGGTCTGCCATTTCACATGTGAAGAATGGATATTTTTCAGAAAATCGGGGAATGTTATGTTGGCTTCGCTGAAGTTCCTCAGGAAACTATCAAAATGAGGGATTCACGAGAAGCGAAGAAAAAAAACGAGAAAGCAGAAAAAGGTTTCATTTCTGCAGCAGTCTCGGTTCAAGAAGAAGTAGCGGAAGTGGTGGTGGCCATAAGAGTCTTGCTTAATGACATTGAGATTGGGGGAGGCATTGAAATTTAGTGCAGTATCAGAGAGCTAAAAGAAACCGATTGCGCGGCGAAAGCAGAGAAGAACAAGGGTCTTTTAATTCCAAGAGGGGTAGAGTTAGCAAAATACCTGCATGCTACTAGATTCAGAAGTCACCGGAGTCGATAACGTCAGAGACATTAAATGCTAGCCGGAGCTTCTGCTCAAAATTCAAATTACAGAAGATTTACTTCAAATAATATGGGCGTGTTATGAGCCCACTTATGTGTCAAAGACTTCGAGGGAGAAAATGGTGTCTCTATATAGCCCGTCCAATTATGGCGGCACAACACCGAAATTAGTCATCATTAAGGTAATTAAGGTAATACACCATAAGATTTCTAAAACTGAGTATGTGTATTTTGCATAATAAATTGTAAAGGAAAGCCTAAGTTATGATCATTTGTAATTCATAATTTTTATTTTTTTTGTGTATAATTTTATTAAAATCTTTATATTATATTATATTATATTATATTATATTTTATTTATAAATATGATAATATTTGTTACTCACATATATTATTAAAATTTTAATATTTTTAATTTTATTTAAATTTTTAGAGTAATAAATTTATCTCTTATAATTTTTAAAATTTAAAAATACTCTTCATCAATTAAAAATATAATAATTATTATAATTATAATTTATTTACTAATTTTTTAAATAGATTATTATTATTATTGTTATACATTAATAATAATTATTAATAATTTTTTAATTAAATTAATAATAATAACTAAAAATAATATTATTAATAATTAATTTTATGAGATAAAATTTCATAGTATCATAAAATAAATATATTGTAAATATTATAAAATATATTAATTTTCATAATCATATTTTTATGGTGTATGAATTTGTCTGTTAAGTTGAAATCAACAAGATTTTACACATTTCACAAAAAATATATATTTATTTTAAAATATATTTATTTTATGATATTAACCAATAATAAAAAATTATTATAATTAATTAATACATTAATAATAATTAATAATAATTTTTTTATAAACTATTGATAATAATAACTAATAATAACTATTATTATTAATAATTAATTTTTAATAAAAAGATTAATAAAATAAAAAATAAATTATAAAAATATAAATAAAAAAATATTTTTAAATTCTAAAAATACTTTTTATTTAAATTAAAAATATAATAATTATTAAATAGATTATAATTATAATTATTATATTGAATTATTATTATAACAAATAACTTATAAAGTTATTATAATTAATTAATACATTAATAATAATTATTAATAATTTTTATTTAAATTATTAATAATAATAACTAACAATAATTATTAATAATTAATTTCTGAATAAAAATTTAATTCATTTTTTTACACTCTTTTTTGTTTACTAGTTTTTGTAAGTATCAAAATAATTTATATTTACAATTATGACATATTAATTATAATAACACACTAATATTAATAAAAAAATTATTTAAATTAATATTAAAAAAAATACTATCCTCTCTTAAAAACTTATATCATCTCATTTTTCATTACTTCATCAATAAAATTTTTAATATTATTATCATTCATCTTTTTTATAATACTATCTTATAATAATTACTATTTTCACAATAAAAAAATTAAAAAATAACTAAAAAGATGAATTAAAATTTTTTTAAAAATTAATTAATTATTACTATTGTTAATTTAAATAAAAATTATTAATTATTATTATTATATTAATTAATTATAATAAATTTTTTTATAATAATAATAATTTAATACAATAATTATAATTATAATATATTTAATAATTATTATATTTTAATTTAAATTAACAATATTTTTAAAATTTAAAAATATTCGTCATTTAAATTAATCTTTTATAAAAATATTCTTTATTTATATTTTTATAATTTATTTTTATTTAATAATTTTTTATCAAAATTAATTATTAATAATTATTATTTATTATTATTAATTTAAATAAAAATTAACATTAATGTATTAATTAATTATAATAAATTTTCATTGTTATAATAATAATTTAATATAATAATTAAAATTAAAATTTATTTAATCATTTTTATTTTTTTAATTTAACTAAAAATATTTTTAAAATTTAAAAATTATAGAAATTAATTTAATATTTTAAAGATTTAAATAAAATAAAAAATATAAAAATTTTAATAAATTTTAATAATATATATAAATAAAAAATTTATAATATTTATAAATAAAATATAAATAATAAAAAAATAGAGATCGAAATAAAATTTACTGCGGAAAAAATAAAATCCACGTAAATTACTGTAAATTAAACAGATCCTAAATTATAATTGATGTGTATGTCAAATAAAATATAATAGATATAATTAAATATGGATCCTATAAATAAGTAATAAATTATTGTAAAAATTAAGATAACTTCAATAAAAATTTAAATTTATCTCATTTCAAATTTTGCTTACGAATCTGAGCAAATTCTCTTTCTGTATCCCTGTCCATCACCAGCAAATTGAAAAAAAAACCACCACATACCAAAAACACTACAGTCTTCCTCTGTCATGCCCCCTGTATTTCCATCACCATTCTGCATTCACAAAACCATCAAAAAAAACCACGAAGGCTCCAAATTGAAACATAAGTCCTATTTCCAGCCTCCCGTCACCAAATCAAACAATTCTTTGTAGTTTTTAAAAAAAAAGAAAAAGAAAGAAATTAGCAGAAGAGGAAGAACTGAAGAAGAAACCATCAGAGGCGAGAAGAAAGTATAAGAAAAGGGGTGAACGGAGCATTTTTAAAAAAAAAGGTCAGTGTGTTGTGTTTTGTGCCGGAAGTGGGAAGGAAAGAAAAGAGACGAGAAAGTCTTAAAAGAAAAAAAAAGGTGTGAGGCTAAAAGAGAGAGAGAGAGAGAGAGGGAGAGGGAGAGGAAACGTGAGGGGTGAGAAGAAAATATTAAAAACGGGGTGAGTGGAGTTAAAAAAAAAAGTGTGAATTATTTTTTTTTAAAAGTTGTGAGTGTTGTCAGTTGTGAGTGTTGTGGGGATATTAAAAAAAAAAGGACGTGATTAAAAAAGAAAGAAAGTGTGAGTATTTTGTGCATCAAGTGTGCATGTCAGTGTCTGTGTATAAGTTTTGAAAATTGTAGTTGCTTTCTAAGAAAGGAGAAAAAAAATTATAAAAGAAAAGGGAGGCAAGTATTGTTGTGTTTTTATATAAGAGTCATGATTTCGTTATAGATTTTTATATAAATTTATTTTATAAAAATTAATTTAATATTAATTTATTAATTAAATAAAATATAAAATAATAAATATAAATTATGTAAATAAAAAATATTTAATCTAACTAATTAAATTAAATTATATTAATTTATAAAAAATAAATTTATTAAAGAATTTATTATTATATTAATTAGTACTTTTTGCGTAAATGTATGGATGTGTTAGTTTAGTTTCTTGTGTGTAAGGTGTTAAAAAATTTATTTAAAAGGAAAAAGTGAGGTGTGTGTGTGATGTGGAGGGTGGAGAGACATATTGGGAATTCTAAAAGTGTAAGAATAATGTGTGCATGAGTTGGGAAGAGAGATTAAGCGAGAGTGAGAGAATGAAAACAAAAATTACGATATAAAAAAGATTAAGCATGAGTGTGAGTATTAAAAAAAAGGTGTGTGAATTTTTTAAAAAATTTTAAGTGTTGTGTTGAAAAAACCCAGAGAGAGTTTAGAATATTTTTTCAGAAAGGGGTAGAATTTATTTCAAACTAAAAAAGAGAGTTTTGGATAAGTTTATTATGGATTAAAAAAATCAAAATTGTATTTTGAATTGTAAATAAAAAAGGAGGGAAAAAAAGAAAAAAATGTATAATGAAGAATCCAACTAGGATATAGGCACATTTGCAACAAAATATCAGTGGATGCTCTGGAAAAGAGATTACAACTTTTGAAAATAATACTTACAAATTTAACTTAATATTTTCTTGGTGGTCAAAACAATAATTTCCAATAACAAAGGCAAGTTGAAGTTAGAGCAGAAAAAAATATTCTAAGACAATCAAATATTTCTCAAGGGAATTTTAAACTACACAAGAATAAACTTTTAAATAAAGATTCCAGTGAAAAACGATGGAGGACTGGTACCATAAAAAAATAACCAAGGGCCTTGATAAATTGACTGACGAATGAAAATTGAAATTTCACAATTTGATGGTTTATTCATGATCGAAGAATTTCTTGATTGGTTGGCTGAAGTTGAAAAGTTTTTTTTTATTATTAAGGGATTAAGGAGCATATGAAAATCGATTTGGTGGCTATCGACTTAAAAGAGGCGCGATTGCATAGTGGGATCAATTACAAACAATGCGAATTTTATAAGGAAAGTATAAAGTTCTAACTTGGCAAAGTATAAGAAATTAATGATTGAGCATTTTCTTCCTCTAGATTATGAGCAATCACTTTTTAACCATTATCAACATTGCCAGCAAGCCTACGGGACAATACATCAGTAAGTAAATAGAATTTCACAAATTTACTGCCTGCACGAATATTCAAGAGACTGAAAATAAAAAAGATTTTGAGATTCATTGATGGACTTCGCACTAATATTAATGATGAGGTATTCAAGCAATCACATTACACTCTATCTAGTGTAATACAATTGACATTAAAGATTGATGCATAACTCAAAAAAATATACACTCAAATTTCTTCGTAATATTCTACACCATTACAAAAATCATACTAAAACAAAGGAAAGACAATAGCAAAATCATGTGAAGAAGTGCTTAAGTCAAATTTCTCTTAAAACCAATTGGCGGGATGATCGCAAAACAGTGAACAAACCAAAATCTACCAATCCTTATGCAATTCTTAGGAGAAACAAATGTTACCAGTGCGGACAAAGGAGTCATTACACTAATCAATGTCAACAAAGTAAACCAGTCAACTTTGCTACACATGATGATGATATTGAAAAAGAAGATTATTCGAAAGAAGATGTGCGTAGAAAAGAAGTCAAACTGAAGGAGCTAACCAACGAAAATTAAAGAGTATCTTCAGTAATAAGATGATTGATGTAATACCCATTTCTATTTTATTTTTTTTACTTTATTAATTAATTGTTGTTTGTGTTAGCATATACATGTTTTATTTATTGATTTTGATGATAACAAATAATTAATCTCTGTTGATAATGTTTGTTGAAAATTCAGATATTTTTCTTAAAAGTTAAAACTCTCTGCATGTGTTTCCAAATCTTAGAGAAATTTGGAACATTCTGCACAAAAATATGATTTTCTGGGTATAATTGGCAAACTGTTAATTTTAACGGTTAACCGATAAAATGCAGAGAGGTTGTTTTCTAAGAACTTTAACAAATCAAACACTGGAATTAAAACGGCTAACCATTAACATATAACGGCTAACCGATAATATCCAGATTCTCTTATTTTGTTAATCTTTTATCGTTTAAAGGAAACCGGTTAAGCTTTCTGTTTTATGAGTTGTTGGAAATTAACAGTACACCGTTAACATATAACGGCTAATCGATAATATCCAGACTGGCATTCTTGTTAGTTGGTGGTATATCTATTGATTTTGATGTAGAATTTTTGAATACCGTTATTCTTGGGATTGAGGATGAGGGTACTACATTTTATACCTCTAGAAAACATTGTCCTTTGATGATTTTGTTCATAATGAGGGTGTGAGAAATATATATCGTCGTAGAGAACTCAGTGATGAAATATGTGGTCCACCTTTCTGGGTTCAGTTATTGCCTCTTCAGGTTCGCATTCTTCATAGTATTTTGCAGCATATAATCACACCTAGGAGGGGTCATTCAGATGAGGTTACACGTATGGATGTTGGACTGTTGGATAGTTTACTTAGAGGGCGATCTGTTAACTTAGGATATATTATTGTGCGTCATATGTTAACCACTTCAGCAGTTACCCATCATTTGCTTCCTTATGGCAGTATCATAACTAGGATATTGCAACATTTTCATGTTCCATTACGGGAAGCAGTGTACAAAGAGCCCAAGAAAATTGGTCGAGATGCAATGAGTAGTATTGGTTTCACTAGGAGGAACAACCAATGGCACAAGATTGCCAAAGCTAAGAATCAGGACACCTTAATTGCTCCTGAGGATGATAGAATGCTTAATGATATTTATCCTCCCGATTAACTTCCTGATTTTCGACTTGGAGCTCGTCCTCCACCTCTTTCTCATCGTGTTCCTCAATCATCAGCTCCCTCTGGTTTTGCCATGCCTGAGATGGATTCTGATCATCCCTCGGTCTTTGCGGTACCTCTAGCTCCTAAGCAGCGCTATGCTCTTGAGCAGCCTCCAGCTCCAGCACAGCTCCCTATCTCTAATATTTTGCATCAGCTGGTTGTTGATGTTCGCCAGATTTCTGAGACCCAGCAGATGATCCTTGATTGCATAGATGTTATTTCTCAAGATCAGCAGCAGCTTCGAACTCAGCTTCAGACCCTTCAAGAGGTGAGCTTCGATCATCAGTATGAGATCATTGTTGGATATCGATAACTTTTGAGGTATTTTGGGTATGACCCTAGAAGAACCTCTGCAGCAGCTTCTCCTCCACGACCTACTTCTTCTCGACCTTCCACTATGAGACCTATCTCCTCGCGACCTACTTCTACGCGACCCACATCTACGCAACCTCCTTCCTCGCGACGAGCCTCTTAGTTCAGTTTGTTTTGTTGTTTCGCATTAACAGTTCATATTTTGACTGATTTTCTCTTAATTATATTTTTTTATGGATGCGCTATGTGATTTTATACATAATTATTCTTCTTATGACTGCCTACATTATTGTTCTGCATTATATGGCATTGAAGTTGTTAGGATATGTATTTTTTATTTTGGAAGTGTTTTTAATCTTATTTGGCATTGGAGATGTTGGGATATGCATGTTTGATTTTGGAAGTGTTTTTGTTCTTATGTTGTACTTAAGGATTTCTCAACTTTTAAGGGGAGACTCTGCCAAAATTTTACCAAAATTATGTGTACCAACTTGCTTTTTATTCTTTACTCTTATGTTATTCTTTATGTTGCTTTTTATATATTCTTTTTTATGATGAAGGGGGAGAAAAATATAAAAATCTTGAACTAAAATTTTGCATCTGAAAACATGTTTTTTTGACAGAAATGTTTTTAAGTCATATATATAGGGGGAGCATATAGTTAGAGGGAGCACAATATTTTTAAAATTGTTTGTCATCATCAAAAAGGAAAAGAATGTTAACATATACATGTTTTGTTTATTGATTTTGATGATAACAAACAATTAACCTCTGTTGATAATGTTTGTTGAAAATTCAGATATTTTTTTTAAAAGTTAAAACTCTCTGCATGTATTTCTAAACCTTAGAGAATTTGGAACATTCTGTACAAAAATATGATTTTCTAGGTATAATCAGTAAACCTTTAATTTTAATGGTTAACCGATAAAATGCAGAGAGGTTGTTTTCTAAGAACTTCAACAAATCAAATATTGGAATTAAAACGGCTAACCGTTAACATATAACAACTAACTGATAATATCCAAATTCTCTTATTTTATTAATCTTTTACCGTTTAAAGAAAACCGGTTAAGTTTTCTGTTTTATGAGTTGTTGGAAATTAACGGTATACTGTTAACATATAACGGCTAACCGATAATATCCAAACTGGCATTCCTGTTAGTCTTTAACCGTTTAGCAAAAACGGATAGAGGATTTTTGTTATGCAGGTTCTTGGATTTTAACGGCGAAAGAGCAATTATTAACGGTCAACCGATAATTTGAAATCAAGGCCAACGGTAACATTGACCAGCGAAAACGGTTATCCGTTAACGACTAACGGTAATCCGTTTTCTGTCAAAAAGGTTGAATAACGGCTATTTTTCGACTCTAACTATAAATAAGTTCATTTAAGTCAAATCATTGGACAACAACAACACATCTACTGAGCATATTCACAGATATACAAATCTACATTGAGTTTAAGAATAATTTCTTTCTTATTTCATCTATTCACACATTGGGCATTAGGCATTAATTTGTAATCTTGAAAATTGTGTGAGAGAAAAATCAAATTTGCGATCTTTGTTTTTGAGTGATTGTAAGTGTTGGGATACACTTAGATTAAGAGACTGAAAAAATCTCTTTTTGTAAGGGTTTATTAACACCTTGGAAGTCAATTGTAAAACTTTGAAGCCTTGGAGGCTTGCTTAGTGGAATCCTCAAGCTCGGTGTGCTTGAAGGCGTGGACGTAGGCGGGGATAGCTGAACCACGTAAAAATTATTATGTTTGATCTCTCTTACTCTATCTCCCTAGTTTTATCGTTCATTTATTTATTTATCTCAAATTTAATTGCTTAATTTATATCATTTTTAATCTTTTGTTTTCTGAAATTTCAAAAATCCAATTCACTCCCCTCTTGGGTTGTCTAGTTAGTATTTCAGTTTGTTTATTTATTTATTAAATATTCTATTTTAAAAAGGTTTCCTAAATGAGTAAGAGTTTTAAAAAGAATTGGCCTATAAAAACCTCCTTTGCATTCTTTTTGTTTTTTTTTAAAAAACCTAGATGCTAATAAAGAAAATAGTATAGCAGCTGCATGAGAGTGAATCTATATTTTCTCAATACGAAAAAAGGAAGATCTTATTTGTGTTCTTGTTCTTCATTAAAGGTGTTCTTGAGTTTGGTTTTATCTTCAAGGTATGAGTGAATTTATAAACCTTTAAACTTTGATTTTGATTGTGATTTTTTGTGTGTGTTGATTTAATGATTTTATATGTGATTGTATTTATAAAAATCATGATATATATGATCATGTGTTAATTAATGTGTATTTGAGTGGAAATAATACTGTTATAATATTCTAGAAATGGTAAACAGTATAGATTAAACTTGAGATTACTGCTAATTTAATCAAGTTTCATGCATAAAACTTAATAGATTATTAAACTAGACATCTTTATCTTTCTATCCATATATTTGTTATTCAAAAACTCATTTTATATAAATTGTTTTGATTTTTCGAAGTTAGAACATTGATGCTGGAAAATTTCGATTTTCAGCAGTAATTCATGCTTCCATAATTTATTTCATAACTTAACGACTTCTGAAAATTCTGGGAATTTTTATTGTTGCATACATATATGTCTAGTTTCTGTGTTTTAAATTTTGTAATTTTTGGATTTGTGTAAAAAACTACTAAAAATCATGGAGCTAGGCTGCCGCTTGGAATCTGTTTTCCAGAATTGCGACGGCTGATATTTAGGTCAGTTTGGGCAACGTTTTTCATTAGTAAATATTTTGTAAATTTTAATTCTGATTCCTTTTTGTGTTATCTAATTTCTAAAACTGAAATCACTATTTTTGAATAAGTATAAATAAAGTTATGAATTTTTGAGTCAGCAGTTCTTGGTATATATAGTCACTGGACAGTTTTGATGTTTTTGTTGGAAAATCAGCCTTCAGCGATGATTATTAACTTTGACTAATATTTTCAGTTTTGTATTGGATATCAACATGTTACGATTGCTCTTTATGATATTTATAATTTTCCAACATAATTATAGCTTAATAGAAATCAGCTCTTGTATGATGGTCTAGTATATTTAATGAATTAATATGGTTAAGTAAGAGACATGGTTTAGGGATTTTTTTTTTCTATCTAGGTTAGAATTAAATAAGATATTGATAAGAATTTTATCTTGATAATTATAGGCCAAGAGTGAGCTCGTGTGATTGGAGTTACTGTTGATTTTATTGGATCAAGGTAAGTGAATTCATGCATAATGAATTTATAAGTTATGGATTTGAAGCTATTTTAAAATATTTTTTAAAATTAATTTAAATAAATACTCATTTTTCTATAAAATATTTTCCTTAAAACTATTGATAAAACTTTACTAATTTAATGTCTTACAAGTGTTTTATCGAAATATTATTGAGTAATTGATATTGATAAACTAAAAAAATTATTTTAAGTTTTGGCTCATTGTCCATAGTTATCGTTATTGATATTATTGAATAGCTAGCTATATTGTGCGCACCTATTGACGATTATTGTGGGGTAAAGTACCCTGATTGAACTATTGGCCGGGTCACCAGGAGTACAAGTGATATATTGAACTATTGACCAGGTCACCGGGGATACAGGTGATACTATGTGACATGAGTAAATTTAGTAAAAGAAAAATTTTATTGATAAAGATTTCGTATGCAATTATTTATTAAAAATGTGTATATACTTTTCATGTTACAAACTCTGTGAATGAGTTTGCTTACCGAGTTGACGGCTTACCTCTCATCTCTAATATTTTTGCAGATTGAATTTTTTTTGGAGATGTACACTTTTGGTCTAGCGGAGAGGATTTGTTAGCTGAAAACTTTGGCATTTTCTGGAAGATTAATTTTATCTACTTGGACTATTGTTTAGAGATGGACTTTTATTTTAAAGGATTATTGATTCATTTATTATTTTGGAGACTATGTTTTGTTCATGGATAACAGTAACTTTATTCGGGATGTATTTATAAAATGAGTTTTATAAGATTTCATTCCAAATTCCTCTTGAGTTTTTTTTTGGATGAATGTGGGGTGTTTCAATTAATGTGTACTTCAAGAAAAGAATAGGACATTCAACAACATAATATGTTCAAGACACAGTGCACGATTAACTAACATATATGTGACCTTGTAATTAATAGCATCAGCAGTGAGAACATAGTATCCAAGACTATAGTAGATAAATTGTAATTAATAACTTAGCCACACCTATCTCTATACCATATTGGGTGTGGATCAAAGATGTTAGCAAGACAAAAATAAGATAATGTGTGATGTTGTTGATATGGATGCTTGTCATATGTTATTTGGTTGTCCTTGACAATTTGATTTAAATACAATGCATAATGGCAAAAATAATACTTGTACTTTTTATAAAATAACATGAAGTTTATTCTTGCCTCATTGAAGTAGTTTAACAATCCAACATGCACAAAGACAAAAAAATAAGCTTCTTTTGGTGCCCAAAAGATGTTCCTATCTTATAAAGTGTACAGGATTTAATTTAATATTGATTGACTAAATTTGCTAATGCTGCTCCCAATGAATTACCTGTCTGACTACCCCCGCATATAGATATCCAACACCACATTGATCTTATTCCTAGATCAATCTTAACAAACTTATCACATTACTTTATGAGTCTTAAAGAATATGAGATTTTGCAAGAGCAAGTCGAAGATCTTCTCAAAAAATGCCTAGTTCAAGAAAATATGATTCTTGTAGCTATAGCCACATTTCTAACTCCAAAGAAAGAAGAAAGCTTAAGGATATAGGTAGATAGCCAAGCCATTAATAAAATTATGCTATGATATCAATTTTCTCTTCCCCGATTAGAAAATATACTTGATAGATTAGAAGAGTCAAAATTATTTTCTATAATTGATTTACAGTGTGGGTACCATCAAATTTGAATTTATTCTGATAATGAGTGGGAAACCGTGTTCAAAACTCATGAAGGACTGTATGAGTGGTTAGTTATACTTTTTGGTCTAAGCAATACTCTAAGTGCTTTATAAGATTAATGAATCAAGCATTTCAACCTTTTAGTGAAAAATTTATTGTTATTTATTTTAATGACATCTTAGTTTATAGCCATAACGAGAAAGAACATATTTAACATTTGAAGGAAGTAGCTAAAATGTTAACGAAAGAATAAGTTGTATGCTACTATAGAGAAATGTAACTGTATGAAAAATAACTTAATGTTCTTGGGCTTTTATGTGAATTTAGATAAAATCAAAGTTAATCAAGAAAAGGTAAAGCTATTCAAGAATGGCCAACACCAAAGATAATTTCTAAAGTCTGGAGTTTTCGTGGCCTTGCAACCTTCTACAGATGATTTGTGAAGAATTTCAACACCTAGCTACATCACTTACAAACTATTTGAAGCAAAAACAATTTGTTTGGAAAAAGGAAGCAAAAAAAAGTTTTATAGCCTTGAAGGAAAAACTTACAAATACACTTGTCCTCACATTTCTTGACTTTGACAAGATAATTGAAGTTGATTGTGATGTTTTAGAGTGGGGATTGGAGCTATTCTACCTTAAGAAATGAAACCAATTGCCCTTTTTAGTAAAAAGCTCAATGAAACTAGAAAGAAATGGTCAGCATATGAGTAAGAATTGTATGCAATTGTTCGCACTTTGCAATAATATGAGCTGCATCTAATACAAAAAGAATTTATCATAAAAATGAATCATCAAGCTCTTAAGTATTTTAATAGTACTTCTAAAGTCAGTTGAATGTATGTGAGACGGATTGCCTACATTCAAAAGTTCTCTTTATCTCTTAGATACAAGCCAGGCTAATTAAATAAAATTGTCGATGCATTAAGTCATTGAGTTTTGTTATTAAATGTTATTCATACTGAAATAATTAGTTTTGATTATTTGAAAAACTTGTATACATATGATGAGAATTTCAAGAAAGAATGGCAAAAATTGCGCTAATAGGGTTACAAGTAAACACCAAATACATAATAGATTTTTGTTTTTTAAAGATCTTTTGATATATTCCACGAGGATTATCAAAAGAACACACCATTTGAGAGCTAGACTTTAGAGCTTTAAATGGTCATATGAGATGAGACAAAATCATTTTGTTGACAGAAAGCTTGATATTTTTAGTCACATCTTAAATGTGATGTCAAGAAATTTATCAAACGTTGTTATACTTGCCATATTGCAAAAGGACAAACTCAAAATATCGAATTATACATGCCATTTTCTGTTCTTCATGCACCTTAAGAAGACTTGTTTGTGGATTTCATTTTGGGATTAGCATGAACACTGAAAGGTTTGGATTCTATCTTTGTTGTGGTAGATCATTTTTCTAAAATGACTCATTGTATTTCATGTAGGAAAACTTCAGATGCTACCTACATTGCTCAACTATTCTTTCAAGAAATTGTCTGTTTACATGGATTATCAAAGACAAGGGTTTTTGATCAAGATAGCAAATTCCTTTATCATTTTTGGCGTACTTTGTGGAAAGAACTTGATACAACCTTACAATTTAGTAACACTTATCATTTATAAATAGATTGGCAGACTGAAGTCACCGATCACACACTGGATAATATCTTGCGATGCTTAGTTAAAGAGAATCTAAGATAATGGAAGAATGTTTTAACATAAGTTGAATTTGCTTACAACAATATGCCTAATCATTTTAGCAATAAATCTCTATTTGAAGTAGTTTATATTCATCCTTTATTGCACACTTTATACTTAGTTCCTTTACCTTTCTAGAAAGAGCGTTATTGTTGATCATCTAATCAATTGAGTGATTGATGTGCATGGAGAGGTCAAAAAGAAGTTGGGGGAATCTATTGCAAAATACAAGGCCATCGCTGACAAGCACAAAAGGTTCAAATCATATAAAGTGGTTGATTATGTCATGATACATCTGTGTAGAGAATGAGTTCCCATAGGAGAATACAGTAATCTCAAGTAAAAGAAAATTGGTCTTTTTTGCATCCTTCAAAAGATTGATGATAATGCCTATATCATCGATCTCCCCGAAAACTATGCCATTTCTAACACTTTTAGTGTTCAAGATTTGTAAGAGTATCATGGTCCAGAATGAATTCCTTGAATAAGTCAAGGATGAATTGTTTTTAAATGGGGGAGAAACTGATGCACTATAAGATATAAGGGCTCAAAATAGAGGAATAGAGTAGGTGTGTTTTGTATAGTCGATTGTATTTGGTGTACCTATTGAGTAGAATGTAGTAGATATAGTTGAATATGAATACCATAAATATGTACTAAATCTGTTGTGAAAACTAAGTTATCTTTAATCAAAATTTGAGTTTATCTCATTTCAAATTCTAATTGTAAATTTGTTATACTTTCTTTTTTTTCGTGAGAACATAAATTAAAGTGAAATTTAACAAAATGCTGTGTCAAACGATTCAGTCCAAGACATTCAATGGATGGGCAAATCAGCTCAATAAGGTTCAAACAAAATCCAAGTCTAGAAAGGGAGATAGGTAGATTGAGGAATAAGCTTCTCTCTTGGGGTTGTTAAATAAAGTCGATATAAATGAAATGAAAGAAGACAAAAGATTATAGATTCTGGAGACATCAGGACATTATTTTTGCAAATTTTATCTTAACCGGTTGATTAATGATATCTTCTTGGCTGGTTTTTTACTTCCAAAATGATCTGGAAGGCTAGTATTCCTCCTAAAATTCAAGTCTTTTTCTGGGCCGTGGGTCAAGGAAAATTAATCCCTTGAGGAAGTAATTCAAGGAAAGTTTCTTACTATGTATCTATCTCCATCTTCGTATGTGACGTGAAAAACAATTGCACTTCATGTTTTGTGGCCTTAAAGTTGTGGAATAGGTTGTGCAGAAAAAGGCTAACAGTCTGTGGGTAATTGCGGGTTCTTGTCACTCTGTTCATATGGAGAATTCCTCTGCTTTTGTGTAAAGGAGAAAAGGCCACAGCTCTTTGTATTTATGCTATGGCAGCTCTGTTTTGGGTATATGGTAGGAAAGAAATCTTCTTATTTAAGGGAACAATGCACATAATATTAAATAATTGTGGGATAGAATCCATATTCTATCTTTGTTTTGGGCTTCAGTTTTCAAGGAGTTCGAAGATTCATCTTTTTTCTTCATTTATTAAAATTGGGAGAGTGTTTTGAGATAGATGTCTAGGTTGTCTAGTATTGTAGAGGGGGATTGGCATACTTCGTATAACACAGAAAAGTTTTCATTATTTTGCTTTTCTTAACGGATAGCCGGTCCACTTCTTGTAACAATCCTTTATCATTAATATAATTTGTTTTGAAAAAAGAAAATAGCTTGGCTCTCAATAAATATTTTCTTAGCGTTTTTAAAGTATGGCTCCTACAATTCCTCACTCTACAATTTTTGGATTATACAGGTCATAGATATAAGATTATCCGAATTCCCTTTTTTTCGGATAATATAGTTGCAATGTTCAGTATTCACTTCAGATTCAAGCCTTCGATTTTTTTTACTGTGGGTGAAATTCCAATGACCAAGTCAAGACTCACCAGATTATTCGGATCTCTAGACAAAAGATATGGTTCTCAGGTTTCCTCTATTTGAACCTTAGCAGAATCAAGCAAAAGAAAGTTATTTCAGAATCGGCAAACAAGAGAGGCTACCATGGTTAATGTAAGTTCTATTTTGTCTCTCATTCTCAGTTTCAGGAACTAGTGTTTTTAATCTTTCCATGAGAACGAATATTATTTGATGAAAACACTCTTTTGTTCCCAGCAAAGTATTGAGAGTGGGGCACTGGGAATTGAGCAAACACAAGGAAAAGATCTGAATGACTGGCTTCCCATTACAGCTTCTAGAAAAGCAAAATGGTGGTACTCAGCTTTTCACAATGTAACTGCAATGGTGGGAGCTGGAGTTCTAGGCTTACCTTTCGCTTTTTCTCAACTCGGCTGGTAATGTATCTATCCAGTGCGGAAGTTTGCACATTATGAGAAACTATGGATTTGCCAATATTTTATAGGTGCTAAACAACATCATGAAGGGTCAAATAACATTTTTATATTGTGCAAACATTGCACTGGAGAATTTGATTTTTCTAATTAAAAAAAAAATAGCCGGCCGGATGCAACAGCTCAGTACCATAACTGAGAAGTTGTAGGACCCATTAAATTAAGAATAATATTTTTGCTAGTCTCTCCATGCGAGCCACTAAATCTGCTAAAAGGCAGATTCTGATTGGTTGAACCTATTACCCTAGTGTGCTAAGGTAGAGTGCCAAGGTAGTGGGTTCAACCCACGTAAGTCCTCCTGTATTCGAGTTCCAAAGTTCTTTCTTAACTAATATCACTTTTTAAAATTTTTTTCCAGGGGGGCAGGGTTCGCTGCGATATTCGGTTCATGGGCAATCACATTCTATTCACTATGGCAACTTGTTGACTTGCATGAAGTTGTGCCTGGAAAGAGATTTGATCGATACCCAGAATTGGGAGAACATTGTTTTGGCCCGAAGTTTGGATATTGGTTTGTGATGCCGCAGCAAATGCTTGTTCAAATTGCAACAGACATAGTTTACATGGTCACCGGAGGAAAATCGTTGATGAAATTTGTGGAGCTGCTCGATTACAATGTCGAAAACATTAGACTAACATATTTTATTGTCATCTTTGCTTGTCTGCAGCTTGTGCTTTCTCAAACTCCCAATTTCAATTCACTGAAAGGAGTTTCCTTGCTGGCTGCTGTAATGTCTATCTGGTAATTACAATTTGGCCTTCAATTTTTATCATACAAGTTATGTACTTTTTTTCTTTTCTTCCACAAAATAAAATAAACAAATAAAGCGATAATTATCAAAAATACCCCAAGCTGTTTTAATAAAATAATCATTCTTTCTCATCGTCATTAACAAGATTCCATTACCTTTCGATTTTTTTTTTAATCTTTTACTATTTTATTCTTAGACCGGACTTATTAGCAACTGATAACAAAAAGTTAGGCTTAATGCCAACAGACACTATAGATGTTTTCAACTCTTTTTTAATATATAAATATACAATTGCCATGATATCATTAGATGTACTAAATTTAATAAATAAATATACACTTGACATAATATCATTTAATGGCTGTACTAAATTTTTTCTACGTCATTACAGCTATTCGATGGTTGCGTTTATAGCATCAATAAGGAAAGGAATTCATCACCGTCCTGAAAGCTACGGAGTCCGGTCCCATACGGAGGTCGGAAGAGCTTTCGATTTCCTAAACGGACTGGGAACAGTAGCATTTGCATTTGCAGGGCACAGCGTTGTGCTTGAAATTCAAGCCACAATCCCATCAACCCCAGAAGTTCCTTCAAAAAAACCAATGTGGAAAGGAGTTGTTATTGCTTATGTGATTGTTGCATTTTGCTATCTCTCTGTTAGCATTTCCGGCTACTGGGCTTTTGGTCAATACGTGGAAGATGATGTTCTCATTTCTTTGAGAAAACCTGCCTGGCTTATTGCCATTGCAAATTTCATGGTTTTTTTCCACGTTGTAGGAAGTTACCAGGTATGTTTTCCGCTCTTTTGATTTTTGTTTCTGCTTTTATTTTTATTTTTATTTTTTTTAAGATTTACTTTTTGTTTATTATAAGAGATAAGGTTGATTATGTCTCTTATGTAGTTCCATTTTTTCAGTTGATTTTACTTTCTGAATGTAAGAACTTTGGTAAGTCGATATCATCTGAAAAAATAAAAATAAAAATAATATTTTCGAAGTCACTGCACATTGAATGATTGTATAAGTTTCCTTTTCTTTTCCCCTCCCCATTTTTAGGTTTTTGCAATGCCAGTGTTCGACATGATTGAATCATATTTGGTACAACACATGCACTTTACACCTGGACGACTCCTTCGTTTAGTTGCTCGTAGTTTATATGTTGGTAAGTTTAGCCAATAAATAGATGCATTGATTAGGAAAGTCTACACAACCTCTTATTTTATAATAGCTCTTTGTACCGAAAAATCTTATTATGAACTTTGCATAACTATATTGCATATCTGTAGAAGAGATTGCCTCTACGCAAGGCAAAGCTATGTTGTGGCCTGGAGGGTCTTTAGACCGTAGGTCGGAAGAACTTTCAGGAAAAAGAAGGGACTTAATTGAGATTTATTCAATTTCTTTGAAAATTTTATATAATTAACCGCATCAAATTTCTTTTTTTTTTTTTAATTTTAAATCTAAATTCCATGGCTCTCAAAGTTTATATACTCTTAAACTCAAAGTTTATATACTCTTAAACATCGACGCATTCTGCTTGTACTTATTATTTTTGAGAAATTTTAAAGCTTAGACAGTTATATGTTGAAAAAAGTCATTAATAAAGAACATATTACATCAAATGATATAGGTAAATTTCATATTATCTCCTTGTGATCTGACTATTTGCAAATCACTTTTTTCATTTACGAAAACTCAACTCACACTCATTTTTGTTCGAAAGATAAGAAGAAAATGTGACTGGTTGATGAATATATATATATATATATATATTGGTCTTCTCAACAAAATTGGGGTTGAGTAGTGGTTTGAAAAACAAAAGAATAATAATAATTTGAAGATGGCCATCCATTATCATGATGAGATAATCCAAATTTAACCCTATATGATATATGTGTATACACTTTCCAACATTGTAAGTCCTTATTTTGTTATTTATTTTATGGATACGGTGACAGCTATAACAGGATTTATCGCAATGTTGCTACCATTTTTTGGGGGGTTGCTAGGGTTCTTTGGAGGACTTGTCTTTTCATCGACATCATTCTTTGTAAGTGATTAACGAATTCGATTTAATAATATTTTGTGTGTGTGTGTGTGTGTGTGTGTGTGTGTGTACAGCTACTTATAAATTATTACCAAATAATTGATGGATGTATTGGATGTCAGCTTCCTTGCATTATGTGGCTTATCGTCAAAAAGCCCAAATGGAGGAGCTTTCACTGGTTTGCATGTTGGGTAAGTTCGTCTTCTTCCTTTTATTTATTTATTTTCTATTTTCTTAAATTTTATTTACCACGAACCCTGCAAAACCTTATATTTAACCCACCTTCCGTAAGTTTACAATAAGCCAACAGACAAATAAATTAATAAGTACAAGATGATACGTAATAGAGTAGTGCACACACATAGATATATATATATATAAAGAGAGACACCCACTCCACAAAATCGGCTCCAAGCAGGCCCCGAAAGTGTAATTATCAATTACTTCATTTTTTCTTTTTCAAAAAATTGATACTTACTCCTTTTTGAGCCCGTACGAGGCTTATTTTCCTGGTAAATATCATCTTTAGTACACAATCTTTTCTACGCCAATACCAAAATCTGATCGGCTAAAAATATTCATTGCCGATTTGATCACTTATCCTTCTGACAATTCTCCACGGATTAATTCCTTTAAAATTTCTAGGATACATCTCCCGTCATTGAAAATTTTAAGGATCTCACTCTCAATCAAACATATTCCAACGCCTTCTTTCACCTTCTCTCAGCTCTAATTGGTAGATTGAGTATTAGGATTGAAAGTCTTTTAGTTTAATTTTCTTCTCACATGCCTCAAAGAAATTTAGAACGAAAATGCAGTTCAGTTGAGTAATTGAGTTGCAGATATTGGAAGTGCCATCGGGAGTGAGGGTCAAATATTTTGTTCAAAGGAGAAAGAAGAAAAGAAAATGGAAAATTAATTGCAATAAAAAAATTATAATAGTAATAAAACATTGCCACATGATTGCTAAGTGTGACAAAATAAGTCCCCAACACCACCATGTCAGTAGGTGATCTGATAGTGTTGGACACTAAGACGACTTTTTTTTTTTAATAACTTTCTTACACAATTTTTATTTTAGGAAAATGATAGATAGACAAGATGGTGACAAAACAGTCAGTAAGCCTATGTCGGGTTATAATTTTAGTTTTTATTAAAATTATTATTCCATAAATACCCATCGCTGGAGGTCTTTATTGATGCTCGTATGCAAAGATAAGTGACCCAACCTATCATAAAATTCCCTTATTACGAATTTGAACGGATCAGCAATTCAAAGTTGGATCGAGTCCAATGTCAGAGTTGTCTTGCTACAGCAGTTTTTCCGCAATAGCGAACCGTCCAATCAGTGGCGGACCAATGCGTGGGCGAGACCTTTCACAAAAAATCTTTCATATCCCTTATCTTTTTATTAATTTATAACAATAATAGAGTTATTATTTTATTTTCATATATATCCCTAACTCAGTACCCTTATTTTTTCATTAATTTAGTACAACAATAGAGTTTTTATTTTATATTCAAATATGTTCTTAACTTAATTATCCTTATGTTTTTATCAATTTTATATACATTTTCAAATATGTCCCAATTTCAATTATATTACTTTCAATTGAAATTAGTGACTTAATTTATAAAATGATTAAATTGTAGATTTATTGAATAGATTGTAACCAATAGTAAGCTAAAATTTTATTACTGCTAAAATTTATTTTTAAAAAGTTTTAATTGAAAAAAGGTATGTCAATATAATATAACATCATGACTAGTATTAAAAATACTTAAAAAAACAACATATAATACCAATTGTCAAAATTTTCATAAATTTTTATGTAAATTTTCAGATTTTATTTTTTAGTTACATTAACTAAGAGGACAAGTTAGAAAATAAAATTTAAATATTTTAATTAGCTTATGATAGAAGGATCATCGACATCTTACTCTTTAAAGAGAGCTAGAGTATCTGATAAGGAAATAACTACACCCAAGTACCATTTTGCTGAATTAAGTTTAGCTTATTATTGAAATTTCTGACGAATAACACTTTTATAATTTGAATAGATGAATAAATTTTAATTGTTTCATTTATTAATTATAGTAGTTTACTACTTGATTTCAAATAGAAAAGTTTTAATTCTAATTTTTAATTAATTATAGTTACATATATTAATTTATTTTAGTTTAAAATTCTTAATTGATTTCTTAATCCATATATAATTAGATATTATTATGGGTTACAATGCTAGATTCCATAAATTAAAAATAATGTTTTGATATTTTAATTACTTTTTGTTTTCTATTCTTTTTTATAATTATTTTTGTATATATTACATATTTAGAGGGATAGAGTTCTTAGTATTTTCTCTTATTAAATGCACTTCTTTCTACTTATAAATTTTTAATTTAACTTCAAAATATAAATTTTAAAATTTAACCTGAGATAATATTAAGACTTGAGTCTGCCCTGCATCCAATCCAGTGGAGGCTATACAGGCATCTTCAGAGCATTCTGAAAAACCTGAATAACAAACTTGCGTGCAGGACTGGCAGCTGTCTCGCGCAGCTTGTCCAGGTCCTTCGAAATCTTCTGCCACTCCTGGTTGTTTTGGTACCTGATCCATTTCGATATACATGGCTCTCATAAGAACGACCCATATTTAGAGTCACCTAGCCTCCTATCACATGTTGGTTTTCAATATTTGAGAAATTTTAGAATACATCAACACTATCAACCAATCAATAGTTTAATTGCAGGGATTTTTAAGGTAGTTCTAAAATTATGGGTTATTAATTTTTATTCTTTTTAACTTATTTTTTTAACGTAATGTAATTGCACTAACCTATTGAGGAGTTAATTATTAATTTTTATAATATTATTTTTATAATATAAGCACTACGTACTCTTTTTGTTTTTAGTTAAACGTAATTTAACTTTTACCCAGAGATTTTTAAAGTAGTTTATTATTTATACCTAAGATTTTGATCAATATTAATTATATAATTCTTATTGAAGAACTAGAACTAACAATTGAATATTTCTATACAAAAATTAAATCAACATTAATTAAATTGTCCTTATACGTAAGTATATTATTGGGCTTTAAATAATTTACACATTTGTATTCTATCATAATTATTATGTAATTCTATAATTTAGCAATACAATAGAAGGCATGTCACTATATAAGACTCTATTTGGTATAGCTTTTCAAATAGAATTTTAAGTAGAGTTTTTGTTAATAGATTTTATAAGTAGAGCTTTCATGAAAAAGATTTTAATTGTTTAATTGTCAATTAGAATTTTTACTAAAAATTATAAAATTACTTTAATAGACAAGTTTCTTTGAAGTTATGTTATAAAATGACTAAAATAAAATTATTAATAAATGAAGAATATTTTAAATAGTTTAACACTTTGAAAAAAATTTTCAACATTTACTTCAAAAAGCCTAAAATTTCAGAATTAGTGGAGTAAAAATAACTTATTTAATTTTAAAGAACTCTACTATAGAAACAATTAGACAATAGTAAAAAAATTTAAAAGTACTTATAGGATTTAATAAGTATTTATATATAGTCATTAGATAAACCATACCGACAGTTACTAAGTATAATATATTATTCTTTTGGACAAATTATCAAAGTATGTCATCTTATTTGGTTAAATTAATATATTTCCTTCATGTTTCAAAGTTCGTTAAAAAAAAAAAAAAGCGAAGCTGTTAAAAATATTCTATCAACTTTCCATTTGATATGCTTTTTACTATTTTACGTGAAAATCAGACTTAAGATTGATTTTTGTAATTGATAATTATTGAGTTTTGTTCGGTAGTCAGCAGAAATTATTTAATAACTCTTTTTTTTCTTTTTTGGGGAGTCATGGGTCTAATTCTAGTTAAATATGATAGACAAAATTGTTGATAGTTAACAAAAGAATTCCATTGAAAAGAGGGTTTTGATGAATCTTGAAACATGAAGAAAATTTGATTAATTTAACAAACGACAGGAAAATTTTAAATGTTCTCCTATTCCTTCTAATAACAGAATGTTGATTTGAAATTGTTCTAAGTTTAGCTTCCTATTTTTATTGGACGTTCTTGCTTTTATGATAGTTAATATATGCTTTCATTTTCACACTTTGATGCCAATATAAATATATCATTAACTTGTTTATGTCTGAAATAGAAATTAGAAGGGGAAAACAAGCGAAAAGAGATTTCTTTCACTTTCTTTTCTTGTGTTTTGATTGCAGATCTCTATCATCGTCGGGGTTGGGATAGCTATTCTTGCACCTATTGGAGGAATGAGACAAATTATCATATCATCAAAATCCTATAAAATGTTCTCATGAAAATTTCAATTCTTTGCCTCTCTCTCTCTCTCTCTCTCTCTCTCTCTCTCTTAGTGAGAGGGAAATAGACGTATTTTTTGGAGTGAATTGTTTGGAACTGAATTGCTTATTGAGAATTTCCCTTACAACTATTAAGCAACCCAAAACAAAAAAATGTTCCTAGGGCATACTTGTACATTACAAAGATCAAAGATTCTAGAACAAAGGATAATTTCGGAAAAATAGAGGTGATTTCAAATTTACCAAAATCTCCACACAACATCATTAATTTTAATTTTTTTTAAAAAAACATATTTAGTTATTAAACAATAGCTAGCCAGTTAAACAATTGTTTTTTATCTATAAAAAGATAGAATGAAGATTTATCGTGCACCTTTTTTAAGCCAGGGCAAGACATTAAATATAAAAGTCTCTTCTATTTTCGGATTTTAATTCATTTATTTTATTAGATGCATTGGTTATTAAAGTCCACATAATTTTTTATATTATATTAACACTTAGTATACAAAATCTTATAATGAACTTTGCATAACTGCATTTATGAAGAAAAGGTTGCCTATAAGCAGGCAGGCCTATGTTGTCGCTCGAAGATCTTTGTTGTCAATGTTTTGAAAACGAAATTTTCTATTATGCTATACGATTTTTTACGTTATTGATAATGGACTTAGTGTAGATATTTGAATTCAAATATTTTAATCTCTATCAGTAGCTTATTTAAGTGGATATTTAATTAGTAATTAATAGGTAACCTTTAAAATTAAATTGCAAGTTAAATAAAGTTACTTATGAATTCAATGTGAAAAGAGAGAGGCTGTGATCCATTAAAATTTTTTCTTTTAATTTATAAATAATATTTTTAATAATTTGTTAACTTGTACAAAATTTGAAAAGAATTTATATCTTTTTATTTATACAATATTTTACATTGTTGATCAAAATTTAAAGATGTAGATTTATTAAATTATTGATGTTGTAGAAAAAACAATAGCATCGTACAAAGACCCATCAGGAAATAGGAAGTCTTAACTAAAATTTAGGTGTTAATATTTCCACCCGACAAATTTTCTAAGTCCACTCCACTTCTAAAAAAATAATTACAAAAAATTCACATTATTTTAAAAATTTTTAAATAAAGAAGAATTTGAAGAATTAATCAATTAAATCTATATTAATTTATTTTATTATGACTTGGATTTCTTTAATTATATTTGACTAATAAGATTGCTTTAATCTAAATTTAAATTGACTATTTTACATTAAAAGGTAAAATACCAAAAATTCACTTTAACTTCAACTTTTTTTATTTTTTAAAAAATTCATTCTTTCTAAATGGGTCACTTCTACTTTATTAGTATGATTATTAACCTTTAATTAAACTAACATAATGCCTTTATGAGACAATACTCAAGTAAATTATTAAGCTATCAAATTTATGTCATTTACATGTAAATATTGAAAATTATTAGACTTCATTTAAAAAGTTAAAGTATAAGTCACAAAATTAAGTATCCAAAGTATTAGATACAATGACACATATTTTTTTAGGTAGTTAGGTCATTTTATGCCACAAAATAAAACAATTATATAAAAGTACAGAACTTATATTAAAACAACTTTAATAGTAAAATTAAAATAAATTGAGAAAAAATATAATAATAATTTAATTGATTAATTATGCAAATATTCTTCTAATTCATATTGATTAGAAATAATATGTATTTATTTTAAATATTTTTTAGAACTGGGATGAGTTTAGACAAATAATGTGGTAGAAATAGCTTCTTGCTCAAAAGTTAGTCAATGAGTAGGATTATTAGCACTTCTCTAAAGTCCTACTGAAACCCCTTTTTCAACTATATCTCATTTAATGCCAAAATACTTTTTTTTAATCTAAATGAACACTATTTTTATTTAAGAATTTTTTTAGTTTCTAATAATTGTCTCGCTTTTCTAGTTTTAATATTTGCATTCCTCTCTTGAAACTTTCTCTATTATTTAATTTCGAAAAGGAAAAAAATCTAAAAGAAAAAGTAAGAAAAACGTTTTACTTAGAGAAATAATGAATATTTTATGAGTCTCATACAATTTTAAGCTACTTGTAAATTCTTTTTCCAAAATTCAACATCTCTATCTATTAGAGCTTCGTTATAACTAGTGGGATCTTGTATATGTTCATCCGAGATAGCCTTATAGGTTTCTCCCAGTAACATGTATCTCGCAGGTAACCTAGTTACCTTCCCACTTCGACGAGATTCTAAAAGAGATTGTTGTTCAAGGATAATCCTGTGTTGATCTTCTAGTTGTTGTTGTTCTTCCTGTTCTATGATAGGTTTGGAAAGTGGAGCATTAACTTGATCAGCTGACAGTTCTTCAAGTATTACCTTACTCTTAGGTTTGAAGTTATTCATATAGTCTTCCTCGAGGGAAGTGAAATGTGTACTCACAATCACTTTCCTATCTTGAGAACTATAAAATAAACCTCTCATTGTCCCTTTAGGATACCCCACAAACATACAAACCTCAGAACATGAATCCATTTTGTCTGTCTGGTGATCCATAAATACGGATATGTCACAAACTTAGTTTGCGACTTGACCATAATTCTATTAGGGTTTTAGGCACCGACTTAGATGGAACTAAGTTCAAGAGGTATACTGCAGTTTCTAGTACTAGTCTCCAAAAAGAGATTGGTAATGACGAATAACTAAGCATTGATCTCACCATATCTAAAAGAGTTCTATTTCTTCTTTTAGCTAGCCCGTTTTGTTGTGGTGTGCCTGGTCAGTTAATTGAGAAATAATCTAATTTCAACCAGATACTCCTTGAAATCTCCAGAGAGAAATTTACCACCTCGATCAGATCGAAGTTTCTTTATGCTCTTATCTAATTGCTTTTCTATCTCAGTCCTATACTCTTTGAATTTCTCAAGAGCTTTAGACTTATGACGCATTAGATAAACATAACAGTATCTCGAGTAATCATCAGTGAAAGTGATGAAATACTTATAACCTCTTCTTGCTTGTACATTGATTGGTCCACATACATCTATATGCACTAATTCAAGTGGTACTGTAGCACGCACTCCTTTGGCTGAGAATGACCTTTTGGTCATTTTACCTTCTAAACAAGATTCACAAAGTGATAATGATTCATTTTTTAATGGACCCAAAAGCCCATCTTTAATCATTCTCTGTATTCTATTCTGGTTTATGTGACCCAAGCATAAATACCAGAGCTAACATTGGTTAGAAGAAATATTTCTTTTCTTAGATATATGCATATGCTCATCATTATTGATTATTGTGTCATGCATAGAATGGATCATAAGACTTGTATGATATAAATTATCTCTCAAGTACCAGAACAAACAAGTTTCTTATTATAAAAAATAGAAATAGAAGATCCAAAATTTATAGTGTACCCTTGCTTTGACAAGTAAGCTACTGAAATTAAATTCCTCTTAATGTCTGGAACATAAAGATAATTATTCAAAACTAAAGTCTTATTATTAAAAGATAATAAAATTCATCCAGTCTTTACTACTGACACGAACTACCATGTCCTAACTGCAGCTTGACACTTCCTTCACTTAGTTTCCTCGTTTCCTAAAACCAATAAAGTGAATTACAAATATGATTAGTTGCTCCTAAATCCAACACTTGAGTGTTATTAGGATTCTGAACTAAACAGGCCTCAATCACAAAAAGATTTCACATACCTAATTTTACAATCTTAGGGCAATCCTTTCTCCAGTGACCTTTTTGTCCACACTTGAAGCATTTGCCTTTTGGCTTGCCATCTTGCTTGATAGACAATTTTTTTCCTAGCTTTCTTCTTACCCTTGCCTTTCGACTTAGGTCTAGGAGAAGAACCTTTTTCAGCAATATTTATACTTCCTAGAGATTTCTCAACACGATAGATCTCTTCAGCAGAATGGAGTTCGTTCATCAATTCTATTAAGGTCATGTTTCTTTTATTCATATTATAGTTGAACTTAAACTCCTTAAATGTTTCTAGCAAAGATTCTAATACCATGTCAATCTTTGAGTTATCATCGATTTATGCTCCCAGAATCTCAGCCTCATTCAAATAGTCCATCATTTTAAGGACATGATCACGAACTCTTGTGCCCTTCCCCATTTTACTATTCATAATACCTTTCAGTGCTGCTTGTCTCGCAGAGCGAGTACTCTACCCAAACATTTCTTGGAGACTATTTATTATTTCAGTGGTGGTCTCCAATTTTTGATGTTTAGTTTGCATAATATTAGAAATCGAGACTAAAATATAGCATTTTGCCATTTCATTGGCCTTTTGCCATTTTTCATAAAGCCTCCTTTGATTTCTATGAGCATCTTCCGCTGAAACTGGGGGGCATGGCTGGGTTAAAACATATTTGTAATCTTCAGCAGTTAGAATAATGAATAGATTTCTTTTCAAATCTATATAATTCTCTCTAGTGAGTTTGTTTTGACTCAAAATAATAGTAAGTGGGCTTAGGGAAGACATTTTCTAAAAAATAAAACATCCATGCATAAATAATTTGATAAAAAATTTACAATAAATGATAAAAATGCAAAAAATCATAAAAGCATTTTAATTTATTGCAACGATAATCTAGTACCGTTTTGACAAGTTATCCGTTGGGGAAGTTATGTCTACACTTACTAGACCCAATTATTCATTGGATTATTTACTTTCATGTGGAAACATGATAAATAACTATCGTTATCCTTTTGGGCCTAAATTTGTTAACAGAGCTTCGTTGGGAAAGTTAATAACAAATTTTAGTTGAGTGTATAACCATTGTTTCAATCTTTATACTTCTCATATCAATAGTCACCGTTGGGGTGAACAATCGATTAAAAGATATTTCAATTTTATCATTAAAGAAATTTATCAAATAAAATATCTAATATATATACCCTCCGTAGGGAGCATCACCGTATCATGAAGTCAAGGTATATATATAATTTTATTATTGAACTAACAAAGGAGTCTCTGGGAAAAATTATCTTGAATTTTCCCTCTCCCACTCAATATTTTAAAATTAATTTTTTTAAAATACACATTAATTATATATTGTTAATTGCATGCTTCCTATAATATTATCTAGATTATATATAATATTATTAAGCATTTACAAAACTTCAAACAATGTAATAATATTCATAATTAATGAATGACATATATCATTATGTATAGAGTGGCACTATCCATTCTATATGACATGTTATCATGGCATGTTATCATCTAAACATAACATATAGAAAAATAATTAAATAATCTTAATTCATGGCTTTTCTAAAATAAAATAATTACATTAACCCTAAGCCTAATTGTTGTGCAAATTTTATTGAACGTGCAAGCGCACGAATCTATTGTAGAATAGATTAATGGTGACGAGTGTCGATCCCACGAGGAGGTTGATTTTAATTATGTACAGAATTAATTTTCTTTAATGGGTGAATAAATTTGTGGTGAAATTAATGTAAATTATGCTTAAATTTAAATTACAATGGCAGGAATTAAATTGAATTGGAAATCTATTGAAATGACGTGCTTGGGTATCCGGATCTGCATCAACATGCTCCATGGGCTAAATATTCCATATTAATGCCAATTAAATCATAAAGGGGAATTCCACACCTCATGAACCACGCTCAAATAAATATGATGCCAAGGGCTTATCGTGCCAAATAATAATAACCTTGTACTAGGGTGCCAGTTTAACCGGGGCAGTATCTAGACAAGACCATTATTATTTGTCGACGAAAAGTCAAAACAACCACAAATATTAAAGGAAAAGAGAAAGTAAATTTACCAAATTAAGCCCATGGAACATGTTGAGACTTCAGCTTCAACCCAAGCTTAAGAGAAAATTAGCTACTCATATTTTAACTAGGGATAAAAAGGAAATTTTATTAAAATACAAAGAAACTACAAGAAGGAGAAGGAATTTCAAAAATCTAAGCTTAAAAATGAATTCAAGGGTTGTCAAATTAGGGGGGGAGAGTCCCATTTTTATAGATACATTGAGTGAATCGTGACCATCGGATTAAAAATAGTTCGGATACTCAGGATTGTGCCATGTCATCAGTCAACAGTCAACAATCAACGTTTGAACAGTAACATTGTTTGAATAGTAAATAATCCCATGTATGCGCATGTACTGTACACACAATTTTTGCTCCACTGAGATGCTGCCACGTCATCGATCTACAGTACATAAGAAATTTATCCCAATAAGATCGTGACACATCATCGATTGAGGCCACGTCATCGGCCAACGCCACATAAGCAGTCAATACCACATAATTCGTCCAATCAGATACTGCCCCGTTATAGGTAGTTGCCACATCATCGGTCCGTATATATGAACAATGTCCTCTTAAGGTTTTCGACCGTCCTGAGTTCAAATATAATGTCCGTTTTGTTGTCTGATCACTCGTTCATATGATCACTTGTTCATTGTGAAACGATCGTGATGTCCCTAAAATACATAAAATATATAATTATAATAAAACACATATAATTAAATAACAAAATACTTAAATAAATAAAAGTAGCAATATTAGTGAGATTTAAAGTGTAAAATAACGATTTTTTTATTTATAAATATATATTTTCTAACACTCAACACTAATCTTCATTGGGCTTCTTGTTAATGTTCATCTTCTATGGGCTTGTCTTTGATTGTGAACTATGGCAAATAGAGCTTTAAATTTATTATTGGTCTAATTTTAATTTTAAATGAAAATAAAAATATTTTTATTTTATAAATAAAAAATAAAAAATTTTTGTACCAAAAATAAATTTAATATGTTAAAATTTTATTTATGCATTTTAATCCATTAAGCCCAATTAAAATTGGATCTAAATCTAGGATTTTTCTAAGCCCAAATTTATTTTTAGACTTTAATGCAAAAAATTAAAACATTTTTACCCAAAAGGAAAAACTTAAAAACTATAAGGGTCCAAGTGATAAAATCCAACCAAAACCCTAAAATCCATCTTTTCTTCTTCGTTTTCTTTCTCCACCCGCCGCCGCCGCCACCACGATAACCAGCTGCCGTTCATTGTCTGCAGCATCTCTGGTGCTGGATTTTTGCTGCTGCTGCCTCCCCATGATGCCACCACGCCGGAAGCAACATGCTGCTCGTTGCAGCGCACGCTGCTGGCCGCGTTGGCTAAGCGCGCACCTGGCTGCAGGTCCAGTGCAGCGCGCGCTGCTGACCACGCTGGCCGGCGCGCTGCTGGCGTGCTGCCCAGCGTTGCTTGCCGCGGAAATTTCCAGCCTTCGTTATTTGATTTGTCTTCCGGTTAATCTCCAGCAATTTACAAATTTCGTAAACTAATTTTTGGCATACAAGATTTTTATTACAGCAAATTAAATCAAGAGGGAAACATGATAATGAAAAACTACCCCTCTTATTACAGATTTAAAAAAAATATATAGTAGATTATCTAACCATGAATTAAGATAATTCTTAACATGCTTTATTCATGCATTAAACAAATAATATATATCTAAATAAAATTATGCCACTCTAATGCATAAATATCAAGATTGATTTCATATGATATTCTTATATATGAATATGAGATAGCTCTGACACTAATTGTTGGTGAAAAATTAAAATTTTTCTCATAAAAAATATTTTAGGACCGATTTCATATAATATATAAAAAATTCGTAATTTAAAAACTTATACCTTGATAATCTCAGAAGATGAATGACACCAAACAATAAATCTGTCACCCAACGATCTTCTAGGTTATGACTCAAGTTTGATCTGCATTGAACGTATGGGCGTTCGTTTCACCACTCCAAAAAATCACTGGTTTCTTTTTCTTCAGTGTTTTCTCAAAAAGCGTCTCTCTCTTTTTTAAGAGAAAAGAACACTTATATATAATATTTCCTTAGTTGAAACCCTAATTTGTATTATCCTTATTATATAATAATTCAAAATATTAAATATATTATATTTAATTTTTTTTCTCCACTTACGTAAAAGTAGAGATAAAGTGTAATAACTTTGGGACCTACCTTGTAAAATATCACAATGTCACATTTACACATAAATATAACACATAGAGTCTTAACAAATATTATATTTAGGTTTATCACCTAATATACCAGTTTTATTATTTTTGAGTCCAGTAGTGATGTAGTGAATTAAATGAAATTTAAGGGATCGTTTGAGAATATACTGATAGTGTTCTGATAATTAAGCCTGTAATTAAATTAGCTTAGTTATTTAATTCTAATTCTATTCCACTATAAGATTAGAACGGACCTCCATAATTGTATGTTCGAATAATAATTCATCCAAAGCCACATTGATCTCTTTACCGCACAATCCTTTACACCACATCATTAATTAAATTGATATCTCAACTGTCCAATCAATTTAATAACATCTTATTTCTTGATACTTATCGATTTTCTCTAATGATCATTTTCAACATATTAAATATGTCAATACACTATGACCAAAGAATTCTATGATCAAGTACCGAAAACCCATCAAGAGATGTGTTGTACAAAGTCTATATTGTTAATCTATAACTTCAATACTTATAATTGCTCCCACCAAGATACCGAGTAATTTTAACTACAAGTATGTGTCTTGCCCATTGGTAACTCAAATGGAATGACAACTATAATCATAAAATTATAACTAACTCAAGATTAAGATTACAGTAAAATCAATGCCTATGAAATTTAATAAGTTTGACAGTTATTATAAAGTTAATTAAATCTCATATGTGATCCTATTCAATGTAGTCGTGCTACATCAATAAATTCATACATGATTAAGACAAATCATTTAATGAATTTATTACAGTTTATACCTAAATAAAGTACCTAACTTTATTTATCAACTGCGAACTCAATTTATTAAATCATAAGATAACTTGTATTTATGTCTTCTGTGAATCTATATAATGATCACATAAATACATATAATATGATTAAATGAACTTTAATAAAAATTAATGCAAATAAGATATTTGAATAAAATACCTCAATTATTTTATTAATAAAAAAAATATTTATTACAATTAAATAAACCTATATATTTTTAAAGAGCATATTCTCCCAACACCGTTAAATGCCTAATAGAAACACATGGCGCGTGACATTCGTCAATATTCAGGCCATTCTAATAAGTTTTCTTCCCCAACATTTCCGCTTTAAAATCCGGACAAAAATATGTCTTAGTACCGACTGGATCAGGCCTTTCTTGTAAGCCATCATCATTATCCGAAGCAACCAATTTAATAGTCAGATCTCAACTTTTCAAGTCGTTTTTGAAGCCTCCTTCAAAGTAACCACTACTATAACAACGCCACATCGACATCGAACCCCCACACAAGTACCAAGGATTCGCCGAATGCGTTTATAGGAGTTGCACCAGTTATAACGTTGGCGACTGTGAGAATCTCAAGGTCTTCTGTGAAACCATTCCATTGTTTTTCGAAATTTAGGTTGAGGACGATACAAGCCTTGCCCCTGGTGACGGTATCATCAGCAAGACAAAGCTTGTCCGTATCAAAATCCTCAGCAATGATCAGTAAAGGCCTAGCACGTCCAATTGCCTTCTTAACGACATTCTTGTTCAAAATTTTACCCTCATGGATTAGAAGAGCAGGATCATACAAACAACATGTTTGGTTCTTGTTGTCGACAAAGTACGTGGATATATAATCCCAGTCCAATAGCCTTTCATTGTCGGCAATTTTTTTTATGTTGATCATTCGTGCTCCGTGTACCAAGTGTTTTCTCAGTACCAACTGTGCCATATGAATTCGCATCAATTAGACGATTCTTGAAATCTTACTGCAACTCCTGGTTGTTTCAATACCTTTTCTAATTGAATACGCATGGCTCTAATAAAAACGGCCTTTTATTTACAGCCATTTAGCCTCCCATCACATGTTCGGATACGAACATCCTGCAGAAAGCTTGCACCACAGCAAGGCACAAAATCATTATCTTTGTTCTGCAGCATGATTGGACTTACAACTGGTTGTGAATCTGGGATCCTGAGGGATTTTTTGGAACAAAAATTTCCTGAACAATCGGCTGCATGCTACTCTTAGCCAACAGAAACATGGGGATATTTTGGATTTCTTTATAGAGCTGGAGAAAGAGGGTTTTGAACTAGCCACCTTAAACTTTTCTTAGTTTCAGAAGGAGGTTAGGGTAGCGGAGTAAGTTTATTAAGTATTTATACCTAAGGATCATACCATAATACGTGTAATTATGGTATGATCCTTATCGGTGCTCTTAAAAATATATTCTCAAATGTTAAACTGTCAGCGGATGTGGACGTGGCCAAGGAGACATGACATGTTGGTCCAAGTCCATCAAAGGAAAGTCTATGCATGTTTCTGCTCGTTTTGTGTTGTGCCCGTTATACATTTTGTGTCGTGCTGCGTCGTATTTAATTTTTTTTTTTTTTTTTGAGTTAGGCTTGGTCTGACACATATGTCGTGCTTACTCGTGTCATGCCATGGGACATGTTGTGTCATGCTTATGATAAAAAGCTCACTAAGTTTTTTTTTTCCTTTCTTTTTTTAGAGCGCACGTTAAGTGATTTTCTCAAATTTAGATTCATGTGCCTTTATTCAAATTTAAAAAATCAAAAATTCAAAACACACATCCACATTCAATAATAATAAATTATTAATAATAAGATAATGTAATATTACTTAATAAGTTTGACTCTATGGTATTAGAATTCTTTTTAGTATTTAACAATAATAATAATTTTTTAACTTAATTATTAATTTAAAATTACGTTGAGTCATAGATAATAGTTTATAATAATATTAATACGTATTTATAAAATTATGATATTTATAATTTTATTTATTATAATCATGATATCAATTATTTATTTAATAAATTATAAACATAAATCAATTATAATTTTTTAAACTAAGAATTAAATAAATTTAAAAAATTGAACTAATCAAATATATTAAAAGACTCAATTTCAGGTTATTTATAAAATCATAAAATTTTAAATTTACTTTTATAAAAAAATGAAAGGTGCTTATTGTGTACTTCTTCGCGTACTGTGCTTTAACCCATCTCTAATTTTACCATACTTTTAAGGCCCATGTATCTAAATTTCTAAACCCGACCCAACCTACATGCATGTTATGCCATGTTATGCGACGTGTTCTACCAAAATGTACTCGTATCGTTCGGCCCATTAGCAACCTCTAGGCAAGAGTTTATATTTAAACTAGTCTCTGGGCAGAGCTATGCTTTAAATTTATGTATCTATTCAACAGACTATATATACACACAAACACACAACACATAGATTATAACCATAAAAAAATAATAATAATACAGGTGATAGCCTTCATATTTTTATAAAATATGATTTTATTATGCTTATTTTACAATTCTATTATTAAGTGATACAACAACAGAAGGCACATCAACTATTTAAGTATAGTAGTATTAGTCTTTCGGAAAAAATGGCATGCTTTCATGTTGTTTTGGTAAATTAAATTTTCTCTTCATGTTTAATTCGAAGTTCATAAAAAGTCTAAGCCGTTAAAAATATTCTATTAGCTTTCCACTTTTTTTTTTTGGTGGTTTTCATGTTTGTTACTATTTTATCCCAAGAATAAAATTTATGATTGATTTTTCTAATTGATTAATTATTGAATTTTGTTTAGGCAAATTGAGTTTTTTTTAATCATAAGTTTGTTCGTAAAAATAAAATAAAGGCATAAAGTTAACAAAATTTTTTGTAACACAAAATGGTTTTGATGAATGTTTGAAACATGAGGAAAGTTGATTAATCTTAACAAACAATAGGGGAGTTTTATCATTCTATTCTCTCTAACAGCTCAACGTGGGGTTGAAATAATGCTATATTTGGCTGTTACGAACTGTATTAATTAAATCCATCATATGGATGCTCCTATATGAAAATTTGTATATATATGAGTTTTCAAAGTTTCACACTGTCATGCATGCATCTTGTTTATGTTTTACAGTAGAAGTGAAAAACAAAAAGGGGCTTCTTTCACTATTTCTCGTGTCGGGGTCGAGATTGCTATTCTTGCACCTATTGAAGGAGTAAGACATATTACCATGTCATCCAAATCCTACAAAATGTTCTCATAGAAATCTAGATTCTTTGTCTTCTCTCTTCTAGTGAGGAAGAACTAGATGTATTTTCTGTAGTGGTATTATGCTTGGGACAGCAGCAGACCAATGCCTGGGTTAGACCGGGCTGCTGTACCCTGGTCTAGTTCACATAGTTCACAAAAAAATCTTTTATATTCCTTATGTTTCTATTGATTTAGTAAAATATAGTTGTTATTTTATTTTTATTTATATCGTTAACTCAGTACCTTTATATTTTCATCAATTTAGTGCAACAATAGTGTCATGACCCGTCCTGAACCCTGGGACGAATCTTGACTAATCCTCGAAATTTAATTAATAATGATTCAATAATAATAATAATATCTAGACCGAAATTCCAGCAGAATTTCTCCTATGGTTTTGACACTACTAATTCTACAATTAATGAAAATAGCACTCCCAAAATAAATTTCCAAATACCACCAACTCTGTCAATCAATATCCCAATAAATATCGAATATTATCTGAAATATTTTAATACAAATACAGTAAGTTATTCTTAATTATAATATTATACAATCTGAAATATTTTCACACAAAAACTCTACAACTCCTAGGATAATTACGTGGCCAAAATACAGATACCTATCGTTGCTGAGTCAACTGTTGTACCTGCAAATCTCTTATGGAGAGAAAAATATAATAAAAATGAAAAAGAATGGGGGTGAGTATAAAACTCAATGAAGGTCAGTGAATGGATAGTAATTTTCGAAAATAATTTTATTTTTAAAATAATCACATCACTTTTAAATACACAATTTTATCAAACCATAAACGAGAAATATTGATAAATCACTTAACATTTATAATCAAATCACTAACTTCAAAAACATATATAATGCCATGTGAAATAACCAAGAAAGAATATGTCATAATATCGTATAAATGCTTAATCTGAAATTATCACAAAATACTGTGTAAAACCAAAGAAAATTCACAACATATGATATCTTTATTGAATATTGAAAACTTTCACCAAACGAGTACCCGGGGAAATAATCTCATCATATCCGGACCTCAACAGACGAGTTATCAAGAAACGATCATGCCTTGGAGCTACACGGATATTCCGGACCTCAGCAGACGGGCAATCAAGAAACCATTATACTCTGGAGCTACACAATAGATGAGGAAATAACATCTCATATGTCATCACATCTCAACATATCTCATCATCATAATTATGCATACATAGTCCCCAAAGGACAAAAACGTCCAAGCACACGGCCCAAAGCCTCTCACATATCCTCTTATCACAGTGTACGAGGAAGGGTACTGTCTAATGACTTGTAAACAATCAAAAATACACATGTACATAAATATCCAATAATATCCTAAATCACATTCTCATTTATTTTCAACAACATTTAAAAATCCATTTTTCTTTTCTTTAAAAATATTATTAATACACATACATTCAAAATAAGAAATAAAATCATTTATCATACAGAATTTCGATAATAACAACATTATGCAGATAAAATCTATTTTTCATAAAATCATTAAATCAAGCATTTAAAAAATTCATTTGCAATCATGCTTTATCATAATTAAAAATCATAATAATCCACAAAGAAAATATGTTTTGTATATTCCACTTACAGTGACGACGATCAAATCCGGTATCGTCGACGTCCGTGAGTTGGTTCTCGTTTGCAGGTCTCCCTAATAAAATAAATCACATAATTATTATTAATCACATAAAGTATAATTAATTGTACTCATTAAAACTCGAGCTCACATAATATAACTCCCGAACATTTAAAATTACTAAATTATCCTTATGTTTAAAATTATCAAAATACCCCCGATATCAAAATTTACTTAATTGCCCTCAAAAATATAATTTAATAATTTATCCTTAAAATTCTTAATTACCGAAATATCCTCAAATCCTTTGAAATTACCAAAATATCCTTGAATTTAAAATTATCAAAATATCTCAAAAATCATAATTTACCAATTTAATCTCAAGATCATAGATTACCAACTTATCCTCAATTTTATCAATTACTAAAATACTCACATATTAGGAATTATGAAATTACCCCTGAAGTGTAAAATTATCAAATTATCCTAGATCACTTAAATTACCGATTTACCCTCGATATCTCAAATTACTTAACTGTCCTTGTCCATAATTATCAAATTACCCATAACTTTTAAAAATTATAGAATTAGCCCTAAAATTATCAAGCTTTATCAAATTGCCCTCACCGGTCAACGGTGATCGGACTTCAGTCAACGGTGACGGGAAGCTTAGATCTTGTAGTTTCGACTTTGGTGAGTTCAACGGTGTTGGCAGTGTCCTCCCACGCACGGTGACGGCGGCGGATCGAGCTTCCTAAAGTCACGGGTTGTAAGTGACAAGACCGGTCGAAAATGGAAACTGGAGGTGAGAGCAGTGGAGCCCAGCTAGTTGCGTGGCCAAATTCTGGCGGAATCGACCGCAGCAAGAATGGATTTTTGGCTAAAAACTTCGAGCTTTACTGGTGTTGTGCAAATTTTATTGAACTCGCAAGCGCACGAATCTATTGTAGAATAGATTAATGGTGACAAGTGTCGATCCCACGAGGAGGTTGATTTTAATTATATGCCGAATTAATTTTCTTTAATGGGTGAATAAATTTGTGGTGAAATTAATGTAAATTATGCTTAAATTTAAATTACAATGGCATGATTTAAATTGAACTGGAAATCTATTGAAATGACGTGCTTAGGTATCTAGATCTGCATTAACATGCTCCATGGGCTAAATATTCCATATTAATACCAATTAAATCATAAGGGGGGATTCCACACCTCATGAACCACTCTCCAATAAGTATGATGCCAAGGGCTTATCGTGCCAAATAATAATAACCTTATACTAGGGTGCCGGTTTAACCAGAGTTGTATCTAGATAAGACTATTATTATTTGTCGACGAAAAGTCAAAACAACCACAAATATTAGAGGGGAAGAGAAAGTAAATTTACCAAATTAAGCCCATGGAACATGTTGAGACTTCACCTTCAACCCAAGCTTGAAAAAAAATTACCACTCATATTTTAACTAAGGATAAAAAAGGAAATTCTATTAAAATACAAAGAAACTACAAGAAGGAGAAGGAATTTCAGAAATCTAATCTTAAGAATGAATTCAAAGGTCTCAAATTAGGGGGGGAGAGCCCCCTTTTTATAGATACATTGAGTGAATCGTGACCATCGGATTAAAAACAATTCGAATGCTCAATATTGTGCCACGTCATCAGTCAACAGTCAACAGTCAACATTTTACAGTAACGCCGCCTAAATAGTAAAAATCCCATGTAAGCGCATGTACTGTACACACGATTTTTGCTCCACTAAGATGCTACCACGTCATCGATCTACAGTACATAAGAAATTTAGTCCAATAAGATCGTGACACATTATCGGTCAACGCCACGTCATCCAATCAACATTAACATATAGATCAATACCATATAATTCGCCCAATCGAACAAGAATCGCCACGTCATAGGTAGTTGCCACATCATGTCCGTGATATATGAACAATGTATCTAATGCGTGTCCAAATAACAACCAATTTGTATATGTGAACTAAAATGTGACATTTTTCCTTTAATGCTCCTCTTAAGGTTTTCGACCGTCTTGAGTCCAAATATGACGTCCGTTTTACTGTTTGATCACTCGTTCATTGTGAAACGATCGTAATACCCCTAAAATATATAAAATACATAATTATAATAAAATACATATAATTAAATAACAAAATACTTAAATAAATAAAAGTAGCAATGTTAGTGAGATTTAAAGTGTAAAATGATGATTTTGTCCTTTATAAATATACACTTTCTAACACTCAACAACCGGCGGCATTCTGGTCGGTTTTCGGCGGTGAGAACGACAAGAATATGACTAGCGTCTCGAGGGCTTCAAATTGGTATCAAGATCGTCCGAAACGGTGGCCGAAATTGAGAGATTGGGGCAGATCAAGTTCGCGGGTCATGGGTTCGGATCCGGGTCAATTGGTTTCTCTCTTTCTCTTTTCTCTATCTCTCTCCCTCTCCCCCTCTCTCAGCTTCTCTATCTCCATTTAAAGAAATTGAAATATATGTGTGTGTGTATATATATATATATATAATTTATATATATATATATATATATATATATATATATTTTTTTTTTTTTTAATATCGATTAAATCGATATCGGTTCCGTAATAACAAATATCTGACTAACCGGCTTTGAAATCGCATCTCGATTTTGTCTCTATTTTTTTCATCATAATACAAATTTAAAATTATTCATACGTGATTAATTTTATAATGCGTTGAATTTTTCTCACGATAACATGTAACGAATTCGAAATTTTATGAAATGGATACCGAATGGAAAATATATAATTCACTTTAAGAAGTAAAAATGCATATATTACAAATAGAGTTTTTATTTTGTATTCAAATATGTCCTTAACTCAATTACCCTTATGTTTTCATCAATATTATATAACAACAGAATTTTTAATTTATTTTTAAATACGTCCTCATTTCAATTATATTGCTTTCAATTGAAATTAGTGACTTATTTTATAAAATAATTAAATTATAGATTTATTGAATAGATTATAACCATTCGGGAGCTAAAATTTTATTACTGCTAGAATTTATGTTAAAAAACTTTTAATTGAAAAAAAAAAGTATGTCAATGTAATATAACATTATCTCTAATATTAAAAATACTTAAAAAAAACAACATATAATAACAATTATCAACATTTTCATAAACTTATATGTAAATTTTTAGATTTTATTTTTTAGTTACATCAATGAGAAGGACAAATTAGAAATAAAATTTAAATATTTTAAGAAACTTATGATAGAAGATCATCAGCATCTAACTCTTTAAAGAGAGTTAGAGTATCTAATAAAGAAACAATTGCACCTAAGTACTCTTTTACTGAATAAAGTTTAGTCTATTATTAAAATTTTTTACTAATAATACTTTTATAATTTGAATGGATGAATAAATTTTAATCATTTGATTTATTAATTCTGGTAGTTTACTACTTGATTTAAAATATAAAATTTTTAATTGATTATAATTACAATATTGAGCTATTTTAATTTGAAATTCTAAATTGATTTCTTAATCCGTATATAATTACATATTATTATGGGTTCCAATGCTAGATTCCATAAATTAAAAATAATGTTTTGATATTTCAATTGCCTTTTATTTTTTACTCTTTTTATAATTATTTTTGTATCTATTACATATTTATAGGGATAAAGTTCTCAATGATTCCCTTATTTAATATATTTTTTTCTACTCATAAATTTTTAAGTTGACTTCAAAATATAAATTTTAAAATTTAACCTGTGGTAATATTAAGACTTGGGTCTGCCCTTGGCTTGGGAGTGAATTCTTTATGATTAAACAATTAACCAACAAAAAAGGGGGGAAAAAAGTTCGGATATGTGAATTACAAAAGATCAAGGATTCTAGAATACCGGATAATCTTGAAATGATAACAATGGCGATTGATATAATGAAAAATAGAGGTGATCTGAAAGTTACTAAAAACAATCTCCACATGAAATCGTTAATTTAATTTAATTTTTAATGTTTTTATTTCAGTTAAGCCAGTTAACTTAAAAAATTGTTTTTCTTTGAAATATCGAAGTCACTAAACCCCACTTCGTAATTTTTTTGGCACACATCACAAGTGCTGCACTTATTTCATTTGATTAAAATAAATGTAAAACACTAAAATAATCTAATAGACAATGTTGCTTATGTTTATGTTCAAATTTTCTATCAATGCGCCTTTAGTTTCCCACGCTTTCATGCAACTGCTAAAGCAATTTTTTCGCCTTAGGGTTAAGGTTTACTTCTGGTGCTTGATTGACTTAAAAGTCTTCGTCAACTGCAACTCAACCACAATATGAACAAAATGACTTTTTGAGTGCCATAAATAATGGAAATTTTACAAGAGTAGTCATATAATTTTTATAAATTACAAAAATATCATTTCGACTTTTTCTATCAATATTAATCAATTAATATGTACTTGAACTAAAATATCCTTGTGTACTTTTGTATATTACTGCAAGATATGAGATTAATTTCTCAGCAGTCCTCCTATTTATTTTATTTGTATTTTTAATGATCATTTCTTCTATTGTCATGTCTACACCTATTTCTCATTTTTTCAAATATCTTTTTTATTTCCTTGTATAAATATAAATGTTGATCAAATTCATATAGATCAATGAATTCTCCATACACATGTTCACCCATATTTATTAAATTGGTTCTTTCATGTTCTATTAAATCAATTTTTTGGTTTAAAAAATTTATATGCATATTTATTCTATTTTCCCAACCTAAGAATATTTGGTCTATACACGAAGTTAATTCTTGTATGCGATCTAGACTTTCCTCTAATAAAAACTGTTGATGATCCATAATATTTTCAAACTTATATCAATATATTAATATATTTATTTATAAACATATATATTCTTTTATTAATATAATAAAGTTGATAGGTTCTTTACTGGCTCTGATACCATCTTCTCTGCGGCATAGCCTTTAATGATAATAAAAATGATAATAAAATAAAAAATTGTAATTAATAATAATAAGTTTTGTAATTTATTTATTTTTCTTAATATTCATAAAATTTATTATATTATATTTATATAGTTTTCAGCATTAAATATATCAAAATTTTCATATATATCCCATATATTCTTAATTTCTTTTCTACAAAGTTTTGTACTATAAGATTTTTAAGATTTTCTAATTCTATGTCGTGTATAATTTTCCTTTTTATCTCTTGTGGTAGATCTGTGCTTGTAACTGCTCTTAATTCTGTTTTGTTTATCAAATCTTTTACGCTAAATAGTATACTTTCATACATATAAGTCTTACATTTAAATCCTACCATTAAATTTTTATCTCCATAAATAATTTTTGTTTCTTCATTTAACCATATTTTCTTAGACATATTCATCTGTTTACATAATTTTTCATGATATTCTTCCATCAATCAATATCTGAAATATATATTTTAAATTCTATTGTATCTTTTATAAGATTTAGTACTCTTTTTTCCAATATTAATTGTTCATGATTTACAAAGTTTGGATTTATGTTTACTGGATCTAATTGCCAACATAAGGTTTGAATTTTATCATCTAACTTGTTTGCAATTTCTTTTAACTGATTTATGTTCTCAAAATTTATTTGTTCTACAGATCTGATAATATCATTTGCTTTTTCCATAAAATAAAATTCTCCTCCTCAGTAAAACATTAACATCAACAACCTCCCACCAAGAGATATAGATCGAGAATTATTACCTTCAAATCTTCTGGAACTTTTCCAGATCTAGCTCCTCATCCTGTCGACTGGTCACCTTTTCCCTGTAGCTGTGCCCAAAACGCCTCCACGCCTCCACGGCTCTTATGGCTTACACGGGCTGTTGCAAGTGGGATCACTGTGCGTCTATTGAATCTTGGAGTTTTGATCTTGTTAAAGTTCTAGTTGATTTTTCTGGGTTTCTCTTTCTATTCTTTTGGGTGAGTTGTTTTTGTTTTTGTTTTACGATTTGGAGAGAAAGTGTTTAGTTATGAATTAGCATAGTAAAGATTTTTTATGAAATGTTTGGCTTTCAGAACTTCTTCCTCGCCTTCTTCTCTTCTTTCATTTATATAGAAGATTTACATCCTCCTTAGAGGTTTACACCTGTCCTCTTTTGGATCAGATTACATGATAAGGCTATCTACTGATGGCCGACAGATGGCCAGCTTACTTTTGACTTTTACAAAAAGCAAAGTTTACATAATTAATGCTGATGACGTAAGTGCTTACGAAATTGATGCCGATGACGTAAGTGCTTACGAAATACATGCCAGGTGTTCCATTTTTTCACATGCTATATGCCTTGTACTGGGTCTACATGGAATCTGATGGTTATCAATGACACTGATGAAGCTGGCAAGGACTCCTGATCTACCAACTCCTGTGCCTGGTGTACAGAGGATGAAGTTGTCTTGTTGTAGGAGAACTTTATATCCTCGTTCATACAAATTTGAAGCAATAGATTTGATTACTGTTACTCCAGCTGCTCTTCTATAGCTGGCCCAATCTCTGCTGAAGACTGGTTCTTTGAGCTACTTTGGCCTACTTCCAAGTTGAAACTATTTGTTACTGTATTTAGACTGATGAGGTGTATGGCTTCATATTCTACTTCATCATCAAATTCTGGACTGATTGTATAGAACTTTAGACATACATTTTTCTTCTGAGCATACTGGCTTATTTTGCTCACAAGGACTGGATCAAAGGAAAATAATTCATCTAGGTTTACATCAGGGTATACAAGGTCGAGGTACCCAAAATCTGCTAGTTTCTTAACAAATTCAGGGTCTGCTCCCTTAATACATACTACCCTGGGATATACAGATTTACAGTTGCTTCGAAAACAGTTTTCTGAATATTCGATTCTACTGTAAACATATTAAAAAAAACTCTTATAATCTTTTTCTTTTGGGGAAAGATTTACTGTTTCAATCTCGCCAAGGTTTACTCTTTTTACTGCTGCCATGACATGTTCTTTTGATGGCTGTTTACTGGGATTTACTGTAATTACTTTTTTATTGGATGAGATTTCTACATAATCCTCATCACAAATAGATTTACCATGTGGTTTAGGTCCACCACTACTTCTACTTAAGGAATTTACTGTATGCCCACTTAAGGGATTTACTTTTTTACTTTCTTCAAATTCTTCCCTTATATGCTTTATGGAGGTTCGAAGATTATTTACAAAATTGCCAAGAATCTTGACAACTTCTTCAAGGTCTACAAGGTCTGTCTCCAAATCATCAATTCTTTTTTCCATGCTTATTCTGCAAATTCTACGTTTCTACTGAGAAAATCTGCCAAGAAATTGTTAGCTCCTTTGATGTGGACAATCTTAAAATTATAATGAGATAAATATACTTGCCATCTATGTAATCTTCTATATTGAGGCTCGTTAGGTAAATTTTTGTATATAAATGAGCTGACTTGAGTATTATCTGTTTCTATTGTAAATTTCTTTTGTAGTAAAAATAGTGAGAACTTTTTTATTCCCTTATAAATGGCTAATAGTTCCTTTTCATGAACTGGATAATTTACTTGGGCTTTATCAAATGTTCCACTAGTATATCTGCATATTTCATTTAAATCTGTTTTGAGTATTGCTCCCCAGTATAAGTCAGAAGCATCAGTTTGTAGAATTAAGTTATCTGTGTCATTAGGTAATCTTAATTCTGGTAGGTTTTTGCAATGGGTTTTAAGTTCTTTTACTGTTTGTATATGTTCTTCACTCCAACCTCTTGTGTTATTTTTTCGTAATAATTTTTGGAGTATGTTTCTCTTTTTTGATAAATTTTCTATAAATCCTTCTACATAATTTAAACATCCTAAAAATTTTTGGATTTGTTGTTTATTTTCTAATTTATCTGGAAAATCTACTATTTTTCTTGCTATATGACTTTGTAATTTTATTCCATTTTTATCTAGGACCATTCCTAAAAATTCTATTTTCTTGTGTTCTATTAAAGCTTTCTTTTCTGACAGGACTATTCCTTCTTTTATACATTTATTAGCAAAATCTTTTAAATGTATTATATGCTCATCTATTGTTTCTGATGCTATTAATATATCATCTACATATACTATAATGTGACTATCATCTTTAAATATATTATCCATTTTTCTTTGAAATATTTGAGGTGCATTTTTTAATCCAAATGGCATTACTAACCATTCATATTGTCCTTGAGGTGTACTAAAAGTTGTATATTGTATACTATCTTTTTCCATTTTTATCTGCCAAAATCCTGATTTACAATCAAATTTAGAGTAGTAATTCTTTCCTTTTACTAAATTTATTAATACTTCTTTATTAGGTAAGAAGTATCCGTCAAATTTGGTATATTTGTTTAATTCTTTGTAATTTATAACCATTCTAACTTTACCTCTTACTTGTTCTACTCTTTTCCTAACCATAAAAGCTGGACTATTATGAGGGCTATTGCTTTGTTGAATTAGATTTAAATTTAATAATTCTTTTATTTGAATCTTAAATTCTTCTTTGTCTTCCATTGTATACATCATTGGTTTTACCCTAATTATTTTATTTTCTATCAATTCTATTTTAGCTCTAGGATGATTAGGTTTCCATAAGGCTAAAGGGTTTTCATTATATACTTATGTTAATTGTTTTTTAATTGTTTCTAAATGTATACTATACGTTTGTCCTTTTTGTATCAAATAATGTTTTTCATATAAGGATTTATCACCACGCTGGGCTGGCTGAACTCGAAAAGGTCGAAATTCTCTAGGGATACGAAGGATATGGTTACAAGGAGTTTTTAAAGTAATTAAAAACATAGTTTGTTGATAATATTGAAATTGTTGTAGGAAATCATTTCCTAGAAAAATATCACAATCCATGTGAGAATATTGGTATATTCGTTTTACTAAAATATTTTTACTTCCTAATAAAAGTTCATAATTATGTACTAGGTGAGTAACTTGTTATTTATCACCTGTAATACTAGTGATTTTTATATTACCATCTGGTATCCATTTATTAGATAAGAATGTTTTCATAAGAGTAATTTCACTTCCGGTATCTATTAAGGCACATGTATGAATATCTTTTTCTATAGTATGGACTTGGATATATACTGATAGAGGATATTTAAGATAGTTAAGATATGTGTTTTTTAACATCTTTTAACATCTTTGGCAAAATATTTCATGTTCATGTACTTGTATCGTAATACCATGTTTCTCTATTTTATAATAATCTAAACTTTCCAGAAAACTATTTCCTAAAAGGATATGAGTTTTATTATTTAAATTAGAATCTATAAAACATGTTACAATGATTCTTATTCCTTGAATGAGAATTGGTATTTTTACTTCTTGTTTACATATGTGTTTATTTCCATTACAATCTACATATTCATATGCTAAATTTCTTTCTTTTATTATTAATCCATTATTCTTACTCGGGTTCATATGATTATGGCTTGCACCAGTATCAATTATTATATAAGGTCCTTCTATGTAATTTAATCTATTGAAATATTGACCTAATATTTTCATAACTTTAGCAGTTGGATTAGATATTAATTGTTTATTTATTGAATAGTTTCTTGATGAGTTTCCTCTGAGCAGGGTTTTTCCTGTGAAACTTATTGGAATAACTGATGTTTCTTTAGTTTCATGATCTATGATTTCTTTTTCATCATCAATATTTAACTTATAAGTTACTGGTATTTTAATCTCAGGTTTAATTGGTTCTATAAGAGTAGTGATTTCTTTACAGTCTTTATTTATTTCTATTAACGGCTTATCACTATATATTTCTCCATAATTTGAATTACAGAAACTATATAGGGCTGAATAATGAAAAGTCATTAACCTATTTCCTTCTTTCATTAAATTATTTTTTAACAGTTTAAAGTGGAGACTTAAAGCTTCATTTATACTTTTATCTTTTATGTGTACACAGTATCTTGGGTAACAAGTGAATATTAATTTTGTATAACATAGATTTCCTTCTATTGTTCCTAAATGTCCTATTATAGGGTCATTAAATCTTTGATCATGTAATGATAATATTATCGGACTATCTATTCCTTCCTTGAATAAGGATTTTACTAAGATTTGTATTTCAGCTAAATATACATATTGTATTTTTTCCTTTATTTTTTCATTTTTTATTTTTCTGAGAGCTAAATCTATGGTTTTTTTATTTTATAAGACTTAATCTTATATTTCCTTCAACCTGAGTTATTTCTATGGCTTTTTCTTGTTCATAATATTCATGTAATATTACCTTTTTTCTTTTAAAAATATCTCTACAGCGATGTAGAATTCCATAATCAGGTTTTTCTAATTTTGCTTTTAAAAGTTTATTGTATTTGTTTCTATCAAATATTGCTACTAAACTATACCCTTCAACATTTTCTTCTTTTTCTACATCATAAATGTCTTCTTTTTCTAAATCTTCTATATTATTAATTTCTTTATTCTGATTCATCTTCTATAATTTTCAGATACAAAGATTTCTTCTCCTTCATAATCAGACGGATTACTTACTAATTCTAATTCTTCTTTTATGTCTTTAAATTCTTGTCTAAGAACTCTAACTTTCTTTTTTGTACATTCTGTACTTAGATGTCCTACTTCTCCACAATTCCAACATTTGCATTTATTTTTATCAAAATTTTTGTGTTTTTTATTTTGTTTTTCTCTTCTTTTATAATATTTTCTATAAGGTTTAATATATTTTTTCTTGAAATGCTTATATTTTTTATATTTTCGTTTTCCTAATTTCTTATGGTTTTTATATTTATTATAAGGTATTTGACATCCCTATTGTGTTGGCATTTCAGTTTTATCACAATATATATCCCCAATTACTCTACTTCTTTTTATAAGATTTCTTTGTACACATATTTCACTTAATCTATCGTTTAAAAATCTTATCCTGGATCCTAGTGTTTCTGGAATCGTATTTACTGTTTTGTATTTTTTATATTCATTAACAAAATAAGTGCTCCATGGTGGTGGCAATTTGGAGTAATATAAATTAAGATAAATACTTTGGTCTTCGTTACTAAAGAATTGTGAGTAATAATATTTACTAAATTCACAAGTATATTCCTTGACATAACACATGTTACATATACTTAAATTAATTAATTTCATTCTGTTATTTAGTTTTTCCTTTTTTATTTCTTGGGCTTTATTATTGACCAATCTTCTCCTAAGAATTCATTTGAAATATATTCTATCATTTTTTCGATACTTAATTCTTTACTTCTTAAGAATCCTTCTTTTGTATTATCTATAATTAATTCTTTTACATTATTAGTTAATCCTGTCCACCATTGAAATATATTTCCTATGAAACTTGCTATTAAGATTTCTGTAAATACAGTTGCTTTTTGATCTTCTATTTCTACATTCCAGTCATCTTTAGATCCATTATACATGAAGAATAATCTCATTTGTAATGCCCATTCTATTAAGGTTTTATGAGGGTTTTTTCTGCAGTCTAAATCTAAAAATACTCCAAAATTACTTATTATTTTTAATTCTTCTTCTTTGGGTACATATTCTTTTTTCCAGGGGTGATCCTTTTGAGGTGGTTTATATTCATAAAAGGGTCTTTTCTTTTTATTTTGTTTATTAAAATTTTTAGGTTCTTCTACATAGGGTTTCATCTCTGGACCTCCACTTGTATTCATATTTATCTTGTATTCTTTTTCTATGTCTTCTAAATCACTTAGATTTATGTCACTGAAATGTTCAGTGAGTTCTTCAATCGCTTTTTCCATTAGTCAGATTCACTGCTTTCTTTTTCCTGACTTATTTCTAATTTTTCTTTGCCTTTATTGTTTTCTTCTTCTTCCTCTAATTCTTTTATTAAATTTTCAGTATCTTTTATAATTGCAGGGTATTTATTTTTCATAAACCATTCGTCAAAACTTCCTGGCTGTAGTTTTTGAGATAAATCGATACTGGGTTTCTTTATGTTTTCAGATTTTAAGATTTTATATTTTTTTAATTTCTTATTTTTCTTGTTACTGGCATGTATTAGTGTTATTTCAATTTTTAATTTTTCTATTTCCTGTTTTATATATTTAGTTTCCTCATTTAGTTGTATCAATAATTCTTTTACTTCTCTTAGGGTTGTCTCCATATTGTTAAAATTTATGGGGGTATTAACAGAGATTGTTCATATAAGGGTATTTTAGGGACCATAGGGTTATTTGGCTGATTTTGTTAAGAAAAATTTAAAGAAGTTATTTTTAATATTTTAAAAATTTTTAGGGTTATTGTCGTATATTTCCCCATAAATAATACGACCAAATTTAATTTCTTTTTCCCATTTCGTCTTCTTTTCAGCTAAAAAGCCGGGGAATTCTCATAAAGCATATGTTATTTGACTTAAAAGCTTGCCTTTTTTTTTTTGTTTTATTTATCAGTGTATGTGCATACAATCACTGTTCAACATGCAGTGGCTAAAGTTTTGTTTAAGAGTAGAGCTTACAATAAAGTGGTGGCAATCACGGAAGTCTCATATTTTATAAAGTTTTAATAGTTTGTATTTTTTAGTAGCTAGTGAATTACTTGATATTTAATTGTGGCTCCATAGAGATAGGAATTTGGACTCCAGCCCATGTAAAAATCCTCTTATGTGCTTTACTTTTATGTATTGTATTTTTACACATTTTTATTTATTTAATTAACTTTTAATTAAACTAGGTAAGCCTACTAAAGTTGGATCGACGAAACAATATTAAAAAAAACATTTTATTTCTTAGCTTTCAACGGTAAACTTGCAAAAAAGTGCATGAATTAAACTAAGTTAATTTTCGAACTTTTTACTAATACATATAATATCTATTTTCATAATTTTTTAAAAAACTTTCTTATATCTATTTTCATAAGAAGGCATTTTTTAAAAACTTTTTTAAGTCCTATCATTAATTACCAAATATCATTAATTAGTATGAAAATCAGGACGTTTCTTTCGGATAAGGAAAAAAAAAGTAAACAAAGAAATATTAAAGATATTTCTTTGGATATGAAAAAAATATAAATAAATATATATAATATAGATACTTATATTTTAATCCACTCAAAGTTTTACCAAAATTGAATTTATTCAATTTCATAAGGAAAAAAGATCCTACCTAGATATTCTCACCGTTAAAAATGAATGACCAGTTGTCTAAGGGGAAAGTACATCAAAATGCTTCTCTAAGTAAGTCTTTCTCCTATATATTCTCAAGTTTTTTTTTCCCCCTTTTTTCTCATGTTGGTTTCATACAGGGACTGGTATGCCGATTGCCGGATATTGCGGAATAAATTGGATAAACTGCTAAACTTTTTGATAATATGCATACTGATCTTTGATCTTTTTCATGGACCATATGTGAATTTATAACATTGAACAACTTTTTCAAAAATCAGCAAAAAATTCAGATCGTCATTATTTTCTGTGCTAAGTTCACACGAAAGAAAGAATTTTCAGCCAAGCAAATTTAAGAAATTCCACACCAGTTGCAACAATGACATTACCGTCACCCTTACGATAGCTTTTACTACAAAAGAAAAATTCAGCATTTCAATTTCTTGGCATCATGGCATGTAGTATCCTATAATCTGGAAGTTTACTTCTCTTCCTCTTCTTTTTCCACTTCAAATTAATTAAATTTTCCTAATCATATTTTTGTGCCCCTCCCCTATATATGCATCTACTCATTCCCTCTTTTTCATCATCTCTCTACATACAACTGCAGCTTTGGTAATGGCAACCTTCTTGAGTTGTGCATTCATTCTCTTATTCCTTTGTCTCTCAGTTATCTCTCCAGCAGAGGCTCAAATTGGAGGGTTCAGTGTTGAGCTGATCCACCGCGACTGTCCAAAGTCTCCCTTCTATAACCCTAATGAAACTCCCTACCAACGGTTGAGAAATGCTTTGAATCGTTCTGCCAATCGTCTCAATCACTTCAATAAAAACTCATCAGTCTCTTCATCAAAAGTTTCCCAAGCTGATATAATACCTAATGTTGCTGACTATCTCATTCGTATATCAATCGGTACTCCCCCTGTTGAAATACTAGCTGTGGCTGACACAGGAAGTGATCTTATATGGACACAGTGTGAACCTTGCCCACCATCACAATGTTACAAGCAAGACACACCACTTTTTGATCCTCAAAAGTCTTCTACTTATAAATATATTTCCTGCTCCTCCGGCCAATGCGCACCACAGATTAAAGATTCTTGCTCTGCGGAGGGAAATTGCAAATATTCAGTCTCCTACGGGGACAATTCTTTCTCTAATGGCGATCTAGCTACTGAAACTGTTACTTTGGGATCAACATCCGAACAGGCCGTGGCTCTGCCAGAAATAGTCTTTGGTTGTGGAACAAAAAATGGTGGGAAATTTAATTCAAAAACGGCTGGCATCGTTGGCCTTGGAGGAGGTGATGCTTCGCTTATTTCTCAAATGAAAACAACAACAGCGGGTAAATTCTCCTACTGCTTGGTGCAACAAAGCTCAACCAAAATCAATTTTGGCACCAATGGAATTGTTTCAGGTTCTGGCGTAGTGTCTACTCCCTTGCTTGTTAGGAATCCCAAAACCTTCTATTACCTCACACTCGATGCAATCAGTGTAGGAGATCAGAGATTAGGTGCTGTATCAGGATCAACTACGGGAGGAGAAATTATAATTGACTCCGGTACGACGCTTACCTATTTACCACAAGCTTATGCCTCAAAATTGTTTCAGTAATGTCCAGCATGATTGCGGCACAACCCGTTGAAGGGCCATTTGACCTTTGTTACAGTATTAGTTCACGACCTCAATTTCCTGAAGTGACAATACATTTCAGAGATGCAGATGTGAAGTTGAGCACTTCCAACTTTTTTATGAATATTTCAGAGGGCCTTGTGTGTTCAGTTTTTAATGCTGGCAATGGCATTCCAATTTATGGTAACATGATGCAGACCAACTTTTTGATCGGCTATGACATTGACCAACGCACAGTGTCATTTAAACCAACTGATTGCTCCAAGCAGTAGAAATTAATTTGGAATTCCCTTGTTGGTTTTAATTTTTATAAGTTGCGATTAATATTATCATCCCATATATGTATGATTTGCTGTTTTTCGTTTTGAATCAAATAATTCGGGCAGTATCTTAAAATCTTAAACATCAAAACAGTTCATTGTATTGGGTTAGAGAAGTCCCTAAATTAACGGAAACACAATCAGGTCCATAACAAGATCCTTCGCCGTTAATTTGGAGAAAATTTAGCTCTACTATAAGCAGGGCTGTATGAAAAGAAATTTTCCTCTCAAGACTTGCTAACGGTTGATTCCGTGATCACTGTATTTTCTTTTACGTTAGCTAGTGTCTGGCTATGGCATTTTGCCACCAAACCTTTTCATAAAGTGAATACACACGTGAAAAAAATCAGACCAAATGATCGATTATGCACCAAGAGCACCCATAATTTTTTCCCATAGGAAGTATGTATATCTCATAATAACTTTTGCAAGTCTTTTTATCTATGAATGGTGTCCATTTTCCAAATATATGCCCTCCTTTCCATAGTTATTCACTTCTATGACAAATTCATCAGCATAAAGAATAAAATACCTTCATTTATAAATTACAGGTTACACAATTCATTTCAACTCTAGAATTTTGATCACATAGGTTTACACTACTTCAATATTTGTTTTGGCTCCTTAAAAAATTAATTTCATGGGTCTTAAATTTATGTTTTTAATTGTCATAATTCGTATAAAAATTATTCATCAGGTCAACCACAAGTAGGTAGAAATTGCGTAATAGTCGAATGGTTAAAACATTGCTCGGCCCTGATCAGGCACAAGTCGGGTAATGTCGAGTAATTAAAAAACCACTCGACTATGGTCAAGTACAAGTCAGGTAATAGGTTGAATAATTGAAAAATTACTCAAACATGGTCAAACATAAATCAAGTAGGAATATGGGCGCCATGCAAGTAAGGTAAAAGGTCGAGTAATTAAAAGTTACACGTCGGTTCAATGTTGATTTATGCATACTTGTGATCGTAGGTGTCGGAAGAACAATTGCGGGTCATCTTAACGAGTTCAGAAGTCATCTCTAAAAATTTTGTACACACTATTGTGAAGAAAATCCCACAGTGCATAAGTTTCCTCATGAGCTTCTGTAAGGCTTATCGGCTGGATATTATTGTCTATCATTCTTGATGATAAGAATGATACTTTGTAATTGAGTCCAATAGTTGGATCTAAGTTTGTTTGTAACTTTGAAGTTGTACTCTGGGTTTGTATTTCCACCGTAAATGGCTTTAACAAAATACTGCTTTATTTGAAAAAAAAAAAAATCTATGTATGCAACATCCATCATCAGATGACTTACTTGTTTATTTATTTTTTGAACGCTCATGTATATAATAAGACTACTCATATTTACAATTAAAAATTTACTAGAACTATCCTAATTATGCCAATGCTCAAATTTCTATCCTCACAAATTTCGAAGGTTATCTATTCCTAAGAATAGTGTGGTAAAAATATCTACCTCCACCTAATCATAATTGGGGAAGCAATATTGGGGACTCAAATATTTGCATCGAGATCATGGAGCAAGTCGAATATTTTCTTTTTCTTTTTCTTTTCATTTTTGAGGGTGCCACCTCATTGAGCCTTGAGAGAGTAAAATCTCTAGTGTGAAAAACATTAGAACTAAAAATTAAACCCGCTGGCATACATCATAAGGAATTGAGTTGCAATTAAGCTGGATAATATCAATAATAACCCAAAAAAAAAGAGTAATCTATACAGTATGCAGAAGCTTATTGAAGCCAAGTTATGCAAAATTGTTGTGCTTTGATTAATTTTGAAAACACAATAGCTGTCAATTAAGAGCAACAACATCGCAATCTAAAAAGTATCTATAGTATTGAAATATCAAAGTGAAAAACCACAAATTGAATGAATTAAAAACTAAACTTTGAGCTGACCGGATCCCTATTTTGGCAAATAAGGTATCAAATTATTGATGATAATTATACATGTGTGACTATGAATGGAATCCAAACAAAAACAACTACATGCCATAATTATAATCCATACAAAACCTACTACTTGTTAATCGGGGAAAATACTATTACGACTCTCTCCCTCTCTCTCTCTAAACTACTTTCAAGGAACTTGCCTTGATCTGGATTAGAAATCGGGTTGAATGGGCTTAAGTCGGTTGGGGAGATTGATTTTCACTTCCAAAATGTTTATGAATATCCTTAAATGATACCGTGGCAGATCCCCTTCTTTTTGGTTTTGGTTGCGAATAATGCTCCCTCCATCCTGTCATGTAAATCACCTGCAAATCAAATATAACGATGTACTATGAAGTTAGAGACATTTTCTTTTTCCGAAACATCGTTACACTACAGCTCAGATTGAGTATTTTCGATATTAAGGCCTAAGACCATCAAGACACCAATTCATACTAACTTATGATATGCCAAATTCAATCTCATTTTATGGACCCTGGCCAAAAATTCACACACATTTTTTATGTGATCGGTAATTGATGTCTTCCTTGAATAATCAGAAAGTTATATCGTATACCTTGCTTATTCGTGCATGTTTTCTTATTAACTGAATTTTACTAGTTTCCATACTAAAGCAGAAATTGAAGTTACAGTTATGTTTACGAGGTTAGGGACAACTTTTTATGTAATTAAAAATATATTTGGAGGGAAGAAGTTGAATCAGTTCACCTGGAAAGTTGCAGGGATGGAGCCATCTTTTGCTCCAAACATGGAATCATATATAGCAGCTGTTGCAAGGGCTGTTTCTCTATTTAGGATCTGATTCATTGATGAAGAAAATGAATTTCCAAATAAGAATTGATAAATAAGCTGGGGTTCCTTTTATAACATATGATTATTCTCTAATGGGGAAAGAGCTTCATAACCATCTCAGAAGAAAAAGGAACATTATTATCAGTGAAAGAAACCATACTTTATTCCTTTGTAGAAGAGCATTGGTTTCACCCATCGCACGCAGATGTTCTATCAGCTCCAGTGCTACACCAAACACAGAGCAATTAAGAAGAGAAGATGGTGAACAAGTGAATGACTGAGAAGTCTTAACATAAAAAACAGATATGTAGGAAATTCATTACTGACAACTCCTCCACCTCCTCTCAAACCATCAACATTTATATCTTCTTTTATTTTCGAAAATAGAAGGGCAAATAAATACACCATATTTATACGCATGCTACTTCGTATGTCAAATATATTTCAAACAAGGACCAATATCTGTACTTCAATACAGGTTATTTGAAAAATAGCAAGAAAAATTTACAAGCAGAGAATTGAGAGTGGCAACACTTACAGCTATTATATTTAACAGTGTATTGATCAACATCAACACTAGGAAGAGTGAAGCCTGCTCTGGTCAAAAGATTACCAGCATCACGCACCTAAGCAGAAAAGCCAAAGTGCTACTTAATGCCCAAGAAAGAGGAAAATAAAATTAAAAAGGTAACTCATTGCTGGCAGAAGACCAGAGATGATTTCCTCAAAGAAACACAGTAGATACAGACAAATAGACAAATCAATGACATAAACAATAATCTTTGCCACAGGAAAAAAAAAATGATATAAACAATAACCCTCCACAATAAGTTGCAGACCAATAAGTATCAGTGCAAACAGATGAAATATTCCAACAATACAAATATTGAAGTACTGCATTAAGTTGATGCTAACATTTCAATTAAACAAATTCATGGGCATTTTCATTTTGCCACCATAAAGTACCTGGGCCAAAGGTGATACCCGTGGACTGATGCCGCCTTCACGCTCCATTTGAGCAACAGTGCAAGCTATTCTCAGTTCCCTGGTCATCAGGGCAGTCAAGTTGGAAAATCAGTAATGTAAGTCATGTCTCAAAGCATGAACTTGATTTAATTGAAATAGGGGTGATAAACAACTTCAAGGTTTCTCCACCAAGAATAGCTCCTAAAAATAGGCCATCTGGCTTCAATGCCAATTTACACTGTCATAAATTCAAAGAACATGAAAATGTGTCATAGACATATCTATAGATTCTGCACTAACGAAATCAAAATATGCGGAAGTGATAAATGATAGTAGTTGAATATTGACAATAAAGAGAAAATGTGCCAATATAGGCATCTTTGAATTTTGTCCAACATAGTATGATTACTAGAAGGTACAGGGTATAAAAAACTAGCCAAGGTTATTACATAAGAAATCAAGACCAAATTCTAAGAACATAAAACAAATCAAAAAAGATAATTGGAAAAGAGTGCTACTCTTATCTACTTGTCGAGAATTACTGCTTTGCTTTCATCATAAAGCATATGCAGAAATTACTATTTACTGTTATCTGATCTTTTAAGTTAATTGATTTATTGATTGCTTGGTATTATTCTATGACCAACTTCATAGCTTTCCACAAGGCCAGTATTATTCTATGACCAACTTCATAGCTTTCCACAAGGCCAATTGGAGATCCCCGATTAAATTATTTAACACATGTTTTTTTAAGTAATTAAAAGATTATAGTTGGCACGGTGGTGAACTCCAGATCAGTTCTCTAGTCTATTGTATATAAGACCAATGAATTTGGTCCACCTAACCTCCCATTGATTATAGAGTTTTAATTTCCAACTGCACTTTTATTGCATCTGTACCATGCATCATACTCAGTCTGGTCAATATTAGGAAATCATCAATCCATGGAAAAATTGAGACTTGATATTAAAACTTAATCTGGTAACAAAAATATGCTCACCTGTATCATGGCCCCTGGGAGATCATTTGTCCAGTGGAGCCCTAGGCAACTGATCACCAAATCTAGCGAACTTCCCATCCAACAAAAATAGAAGTGAATATAATTCCTCTACAATAACATACAGCACAATAATCCAAAGCTAAAATGAAAAGCCTAGATGCATACCTTTCTTTGAGAGGCAAAAATTCTTCATCCCCAGCCACAAAGAATGTTTCAATGTCATCATTATGTGCATCCTGCTGAGCATCTTTACACAATTTCAGCATATCATAAGAAGTATCCATCATAATGAGCTTTTCAATGCCACCTAGCATTAGAGAGAAGATTCTTAGGAATATTATGACTATGAGTAAACGATGATTTCATTATCAAAAGGCTCATTAGCAGAAGTTAGGACAAAGCATAAAAGACCCTTCCACAACAAAACAATAAAATTACATAAAGAGGCTAATCATTCATGGAACCCAAAATTTAAAATTTAGTAAAGATCCACCATACAACTAAGTTCCATTTAAATCAGAGAATTTATGGAGGAAATCAGGTTTTAAATTTCCACGAACAACTCAAAATTTAAAATTTCGAGTAAAGATCTGCCATACAACTAAGTACTAATCAATAAATATGAATAAGATGAACAACCAAAACTTCTCTTGTTCCACAGACACAGGCACATATGCAAGATTGTTAATATCATCAATAGCAGTTCCAAATTACAATCCATTGCGAAAGTATATGAAGGCAGATGCCAGTTTACGCAAATGCAAAATATTTGAATTTATTTATGTAGCTTTCGCCTTCACTTCTTCAGTATGCTCTGGTTTCCGAAATAAGTTTCACCTAACAAGATGAAGATTTTGACTTTTAATACTAAAACGAGTCTTTCTTTACTGGTTATTACCATTATCCCCACTTCAGTGGTTACCCTGTGGTTCAAAATTTCAGTCAAACAGCACCAAAACTCAAATTTTTCTTTCTGCATGGCAACTGATTAAGAAGCAGGAAATAAGCAAAGACAGATAGAGAGAGATAGCAAAGGCACCCCAAAAAAAAAAAAAATGCAGAAGGAAATGAGAAAGAGAAAGACCAGATGCTAAGGATGTCATCTCTAGTTCAGAAAAGCATATCCCCAAAAGCATTACATCAAGTTCTACTAGAGGCCATGCCAGAGCCAAAAAGAAATGAAATCCAATACTGAATATCCCCAACAACAAAACCTAAGAAATAAACTAACAAATAAGTAACATTGACAGCCCACAAACAAGTTCCCTTTCAAACAATGACATAAGCAAACAAATGCATAAAATACTTTTGCCTCAATTATTTCAACATCTAGCAGCCCAAACACGACCTATTGACCTATTGCCCTATTGGTATACAATCATACTCAGGTACTCGTGTAATAATATGTTAATTGCACAACAATGCATAAACAGTAAGTCAAAAGATATTAAGTCTTTTCCATCCTACAAAATTCTTCAGTGTCCAATATTTCATTAAATTGCACATTACATAGCTAACAAGTAAACCAAGCTGTCCTACATCAAGTACATAAACCGTAAGCAAAGTAGTTACAATTTTAGGAAATTATCTTTGCACATAAACAACTGATATTGATTTTTTTTTATTTTTTCTTATTTCATTATGTACAGAAGACTGTTTAAGATGTTTCCTCTTGTAAGACTGTAAGATGATAATAGCTCAACTCTGTCCATAATATTATGATCCATATTTAACTTTCATTCAGTTCTGACAGATCCATCTTAACAGCAATATGCCAGGATAAGTGGCATCTTAAAATTCTAGAAAAGCACTGCTTCCCATCTGCTGACCATATTAACAGCATCCAACTCAAAAACTACCATATTTTTTAAAAAAATAATAGTAAGGAATTATGTAGAAGCAATCACATCCTTGAGATTCATATCCTAACATTGAATAAAGATCCTCGTACCAAAACATTAGCAAGAGCTGTTGACAAAGCTGAAAGAGAAAGTTGCTTCCTAAATTTATTCTCACCACGGCCACGTAACAATCGCCTGACAGCCTCCAGAGAACCCCCTAAACATAATGCTGTAGGAAACGTTTTCTTACAATCCTACAAAAAGGCAAGCACATGGCTGACACATTACAGAATGCCCTAGCTTTATCAAAGGAACAGAAAAAACTGAAACAAAAAGTAAAGAAGCTCTTTTATCAAACATGGCAACATAATCAAAGATTAATACCAGTTTTCCCTAGATTTAAAGCATTGATTTACAAAGTCTCATTTTTAAGAAATTATCACAATAATAGCAACAACAATGATAGAGATAGGCCTAGGCCCCAAACCATTATAACAAATATGAAAGAACATAAACTTATAAGCAGAATCTTACCTCCAATCGATCTAACAGATTCTCGGCAACAGCATCTACAAAAGAGTCATTTGGACGCATCAACCATGCAGCTCGATCCCGCTGCCACCAGAAGCAGCTAAAATTAGAGCTAATACTGAGGCCAAGCTAGCTCTCTAAACCCAAAAACTTATCATACAATTAATACAAATGCTAAATTAGATCAAAAGCAGAATATGACTGCGACTGCTCAGCTAATAAGATCGTATAACTCAGAAAATCTTTGTTTTCTTCAACACTAATAAATTGAAAAGCGAATTCAGCCAACAATTTCAAATTTCTTTAACTATTACTAATGAAATGTTATAAATTTAGGATTCTTTAATTTTCAATCTTTTAAATTGAACTTACTTGTTTGCGTTTGAGGTGGCGATCGAAGATCTTGACTCTTGAGCTGCCGTGGCTAGTAGTATCGAATCCATTGTCCGTACAGAAAGAACCCGAGGGAAGCAGAGCGTACGATTCGTTGTTTGCTCTTCTTCTTCTCAATAGCAATGAACTTCTCTGAAACGCACCGAACGCTCTCATTTTGATATTTCAGCAGTGAGCTGAGTTCCAAATTTCATAGCAGCTTCCGGTCTAGGACCTTTCTGTATACAATTGAAAGTTAAATCCATTTCTGTATACAATTGAAAGTTAAATCCAATATGTGTAATTAAAGCAAAATAAAAGGGGCAAAAGGTCAATTTCTTGTTGCCTTAGATACTTCTCCACCAAAATGTGTAAATCCAGGCCCTTCCCAAAATTTATTTATAAAATATTTTACAATATTTTTAATTTAAAATAGAGAAAACTTTAAACAACTATAAATTACTTGACTGACATATGTTCCAACAGAATGCAACTATCAGCTCCATTTTATCTTACTTCGTCTTTCAATCATAACTAATGGTAAATTTTTATTAATCGAAACTTTTATATTTAGTGAATGCATTATAAAATTATATACCACTTTATATTTAATTAGACTACTCTATATTATTTACAAATTAATTATTAATAATAACTAATTTTTGAATTATTATTATTATTAATTTAACTAAAAAATTATTATTATTAATAATTAATTAATTAATTATAATATAATTATAATAATTATTTTATTATAAATATAATTATAATATATTTAATAATTATTATATTTTTTAATTAATTAGAGGGTATTTTCTAAATTTAAAATTATAAGAGACAAATTAATCCTCTAAAAATTTTAATAAACTATAATAAAGTGTAAGGAGTTAAACAAAATCTTATAATAAAATTTTTTTATAATATTTATGTATAAATTATAAATAATATAAAATATAAGGAGATAAACAATATTTTACATAGCACCTGTAACTTATGTAGGCTGCGGGAAGTCCCTTATTCAAAGCATATAGCCTCAACATTTTTCAAGAAATTTTATATTCAAACAACGTATAGAAGAAGATAAAATCTTATATTTTTTAAGAACTAAAAAAAATTCTCAATTATCAATAACTGAAGCTAAGGTAATTGTTCAATCCTATAAAAGAAGTTAAATGCCATAGATGCAAGCAGTATCAGAGCAGAATTCTGCATCACAAAAGCATCGGAATTGCCTCCTATAGCTTGGTTTAAAGTGAATGTGAGGTAGTAGTAAAGATGGACCAACAGAGAGTAGGCTTAGGTATTGTAATCACAAATTCAGAAGGCAAGTTCATAGCAGCAGCCATAAAGCCTACAGAATGTTTTGACAAAATTGATTATGCAAAAGCTGAAGCAACCAAGTTGAGGCTGGCACTAGTTGAAAATAAAGGATGTTTACCTTGATTAATGAGACTAGTTCATAGAAAGTAATAGATTTTGTCCCATTTGGTAAAAAGCACAAAAACTAAGTTTTTCTGGGTTGTATCTTATGTCTAAGAGATGATGAAGAGGTTAAAGTAAGTCAAGATACATCACACTTTGATAGCCTACAATGGATCTGCTCACGCACTTGCTTAGTTAGCCACAGATCATACAAATGTTGTATTATGGTTGGATAATATATCAGCCTATCCATTGTATTTATTAACAAAGTTGCATGATTAAAAATGATACTTTCCTTTAAAAAAAAAGCTAATCAATTACAAAATCTGCCTGTTTTTACTTCAATAAATTTCATATGATAAATAACACAAATGTTATAATCAATAATTTTATGAAATATGATATTTTAACTATTTTTGTTAGTTTAATTGATGCTTAATAATTAGGATAAAATTATTTATTTATTTATTTAAATTTAAATTTAATTTTTAATTAAAAAAGATCTTTACACCCCCCAACATTTGGATAAAAAATGATTACCATTGCCTCAAATTTTCAAAGATCGACACCAAGATCTTTTTTTATTATTATATCATTTATCTCTATTATTTAAAAAAATTAACTTAAAAATTTTAATGAATACGAATATCATATAAATAATGTAATTTATGTAATGGACTAAAAATAATAAAAATAGTTTAAATATTTTAATAAATTTTAATATTAAATTATTATATTTATTTTAATAATATATTTTTATCTATTAAAATCATTTGTATTAAATATATTCTATAATTAAAAACATTCTCACATACTAATATTGTTAAAATTATTATTTTACATAATGTTCAAAATAATTTAAATTTTTAATACATTTGTTTTAGTATTATGATTCTATTCATCATAAACTTTATTTTAATTTAATAAAATATATCTAATAGATTATAAAATAAGTTTAAATATTGAAATTATTTTAAAATATATATTATTATATTTATTTTAATTTTATATTTTTATTTATTTTAAATATTAGAGTTAATTTTTTAAGATAATAAAGATAAAAGATATAATGGTCATAAAGAGATTTTATTCTCTCTTTAAAAATTTAAGAGTGTTGATAGTTATTTTTCTAAATTTTGGGGGCATGGATGTCTTTTTGTCTTTTAATTATTAAAAATAAAATAAATTTTTTAATAATTAAACTTTTAAGAGGATGGAATGTAACTGCTCATTTTTATTTTAAATTTATTAGCCCCTCACAAATTCTGAAATTAAAATATATACTAAAATAAAAAGGAAATAAAATTATCGATCCACCGGATCTTTTTGATGGTGAGTAGTTAAAATTCTAAGCAGCTCACACTCTCACCGCGTGAAACTGAAAGCATGTCGTTGATATCTCTGGCTTCTTCTCAGTCCGTACTCTTCTGTTCCACAAACCCAACTCAAAATATCTCTTCACGTTCGCACAGATTTTCGAGAAATGGAAACTGGGTTTCTAGGAGAAACAGATCCCATGCAAAATCTGCAGACCCTGATGCAGGTACCAGCCAAGTAGGTGATGCTTCAAGTGAAAATAAAAGTGGCCGTGCATCAACGTCTTTCTTGTCTGTTCTTTGTCCCTTGCTCAGGCTCTTCTCTGTAAGTATCAATGAAGTCTCTGTCGAATATAAATGGTGAAAATTGGAACTTCTATCACTGGTCTTCTGAATTCTTCTATTTATTCTTGTTTACTCGTTTAGGTATTGAAAATTGAACTGGTTCTAGTTATTGACATGCTTGAAAATTTGACTGAAAGTTAAGAAGGTTCTTAATTTTACATCTATCTTATCTAAGAGTTCTGGTACTGGAGTTGATTGAAGTGAACACGTTAGCTCTTTACTAATGAATTTGTATTTAACTTTGTACTCTTAAGTGTATGTTTGTAAGTGTTGATGCACCTGGTTAATTTTGAAAGCACAACAGCGTTGGGTAAGCGCGTAATTTTACTTGTTAGCTAATGCTTATCATACTATTCGCCCGCTTGTATTTGGTAGCTTATGAAATCAAAGGCTTCATTGTGTATACAGTTAATATGCCTCTTAATACTAAGAAACTGTATAACAATAACTAGCATGAATTAATAATACGAAAGCTGTTCTATTTTCATATGATTTTTTATTATTTAATATTCTCAAGAAGGATACTCTTATTCTGTCCAACGTTGGTCGATCACTTGTGTTAAAGAGGTTTATGCTTGTATTTTCCGGTTACACATTTCCAACAACATAGTTAAACATTAGTACTTTTGGATGGAATAGTAGGGTATAATATCAATAGTTTGGTGGATTGTCTCCTTCACCTCACTAGTGTGTTTGTGTTACATTGCAGGGAGGAGATCCCTCTCGAGAGCGAAATGACACTTTGGAGGTATTTACTTTAGATATTTCCTTGTTTTGCATTCATAGTGAGAGTGCTGGCAGATTGTAGAGGATTTCCAGTCTTTTATATCTTCATAACATAAGGTGTTATTTGCATGCTACTTGTGCACTCAGAGGCTGGAGAGAATTCTTTACGTGCTTGCATAAATATTTCATTGCAGTTACTCTACAGATTCCAAATCTCTGAACAACTTAATCTTCTAACAGATCTCCATTCCTCTGTTTCTGTTGCTAAATAGTAGGTGGCAACATCTTCTTTGTCTACCTTGGCAAGATTACCATGGGGATCAAAATCACTATCAGAGGGTTCAAATACCCAAGAGATCAGCAATTCAGATTCTCCCACACGTTTGCAACTATTTGAATTTGGTAAGCTTCTTAGTAATTGTACAATCAATACTTCTTATTACCAATGCTTATCTGCCCATGCATGATAAAAGGAATGAGTATAGCAGTTGGTTTAAAAAATATGGGGATATTAGCTTTACGATTTAAACTATTTATCAAGACAATATGGAGTATCAATTTTGATGTGGGCTGTAAACCCTAAACCCTTGTAGTGTCATTGCTAAGATGCACTCAACATCTTAGCCAAGACATATTACATTGCAATATTATTTAAGATAAGGAGATTCTGGCTGAGTCATTTTACATGAGACAAAGATTATCATACTGCATATTTAAAATTTGAGTTAATATTCATAGGGACTCTAAGTCCCAAGATGAACTTTATTAACATCTTTTATCAACAGAGGCATGCCCCTTTTGTCGGAGGGTTCGGGAAGCCATAACTGAGCTAGATCTTTCTGTAGAGGTGAGAAATAGACACAAAATCTAAATTGGAACTCTGCTATTTCATTTGATTTCCCAATATTCTATATATGCTCGTCCAGTCCTTTTTTGAGTAGTTAATTTTCTCTGCTTTCTAATCTATTATGCTCTGGCCGTGTACTTTGGTAGCTCAATGCAGAAATTTTTCATGATCTATCATGAACTTTGGATGAAACTTTCCCTGAATCTCCTAGGGTTAATATTTGAAGCAAAACATGTTCCCTTTGGGACTACTGAAATAGTATAAATCTAATGCAGCAATTTTTTACTTAATAAAATAGAGGATCCCAATCTTTTGGGATTTCTTTTTTTTTTTTCTTTTTTGGGGGGGTTCTCGCTCTATGTACCACAAGGTTTTCAGTGAGCAGAGAATGCTTACGGAGTCGGTGATGGCCATGAACATGTTGCAGTATGATAGAACTGTGACCTCTTGCATTTCTCTTGGCTGCTCTTACCTCATCTCCTAGCATAACTGTTAAAGGTGTGTCTAGGCTGAAGATTACCCAGCTTGCACCTAGGCCTTAGAGCAGATGCCATTAGAGTGCATAATGTCAAGTAGATTTTAATTTTCTTTAGGCTATGCTAATTCTTCTGCCTGTTCAAGAGTGTTGACATTGGACTGGGCAAGTCTAATTTTGACTTTGATCACTGATATTGAGATTTGCAATAATGTGGTTGGTTAGCCTACTCTAATTTAATTATCAAGTTGCTCTTTTGTGATTTAGAGAAAATAAGGGAGACAAATTTAACCTTTGTGGTGTTTGCCTAACTTTGCAAAAGAACTTGCATACTTAAATTTGAATGTAGATATAGAACTCTGCTCTAGTCAATATGCCTATTCTCCTTAAACAACTATAGTTATTTACCTGCTGGTTAATTTTTATTTGGCTTTTCTGATGTCAGCTTATCGGATGTATGAACAGGTATTTCCTTGTCCCAAAGGCTCCATTAGACATAGAGAAATGGTCAGAAGATTAGGTGGAAGAGAACAGTATGTGGTTCTGTCCTTTAGTTTTTATTTTTCCCATGAAGCTGTTGCTCACGTTATTTGTGATAAGTTGGTGCCGCACTTCTCTTGAGGAAAATTTTAAAGAATTGGATAAAGTACTAACTGTGATTATGCATGTTGGATCATCTTTAAGGTTAAAACTCAGAAGTAATGCATACTCTGGATCTCCTTCAACTATTTCAAAGATGCATTATTCTTGCAAAACATGATTTGCTTTATTCACTTTAGTTGTCATATTGTTTCACTTTTTCTCTGTATATTTTGTACAGTGATGAAAATTTCAATGCAGGTTCCCTTTCCTGATTGACCCAAACACTGGTGTTTCAATGTATGAAAGTGGTAATTCGTGTTTACTGATAACAATTCCTTAAGAAACTAATTTCTCTTACCCTTTCATTTTTCTTTATAATTGCTTCAGCATTATTATATTCTGTACCAAGGATAATAATGACAAAACATGGAAATTGAAATTTTCATTTCTTGATTTTTCGGATTTAGTTTGGTGAACTTGCACTTTTCAATTATCAATGAACCCATATGTGTTACTTATGCATCCATCCTATGTTAATGCTCTTTTGACCTTATTTTATCACCTCTAAAATTTTGTTTAATGCATTCTTCTCTCCTTTCCTCACCTCTCCCCCCCCCCCCCCCCCTCGGGGGCCAAAAAACCCCATTTCTTTTTTCTCTTCTTTCTATAGGTGATATTGTCAACTACCTGTTTCAGCAGTATGGTAAAGGAAGAAGCCCTTCAACAGGGCTGTTGGAAAGGTACTCAACATTTGTTTGCAAAAATCTCATATTCCATAGCAGTGTACATTCTAAGCATGAATTCCAGAATCACAATTAGCATGAAAGTGTATTAGCCAGGGATTAGGAACTCACATAAAATTATCCTTTAAGCTGACATTTGTTGCTCCTTTTGCTTATTAGTTTTAAGAGTTGGTTCGACTCTAATATTCAATTCTCTCTCTTTGTGTCTCATTCAACATATTGTATCAAGCAGCACATTGGTCACTGGATGGATGCCAACAATTTTTCGAGCAGGTAGAGGAATGACATTATGGGAAAAGGCCCGGCTAGACTGCCCATCCAAAAAGTTGGAACTTTTCTCATATGAGAACAATCCAGTAAGCTATCTTTTCACTTTCCCATATGTGATAAAATACTCAATGAAAGAAGGAAAAGGAAAAAGAAAATAAATTTTGTTTTTTCTAGAATAATTTCACATGATTGTGTTACCACACGTATATAGATTCTCAATGTATGAGATGATAGTGCAGGATACAGCTTCATTAATGTTTTCTCCTACACTTATTCTTCCTCCCATGTTTTGCATAATCATTTCCCCCTGTTTCCTCTACATTATTCCCAGTATGCACGAATTGTGCGTGAGGCACTATGTGAATTGGAGCTTCCTTACATCCTTCAGAATGTGGGAGATGGATCTTCCCGTACAAAGTTGCTTCTCAATATAACTGGATCGAAAGAGGTTTGTTCCGGATAATATTTAATAATCTTGTAGCTACATACCCAGTGAACTTAAGTTGCTCTTGTTGCCAAGGGATGTGGCATTGCATGCTTTCTCACAGCATTGTATATCTCTTCATGAGTGCATGTCTGATATTTTGAGTTGGACACCTAAAACGGAAACTTTACTGTAAAATTTTCAGGTGCCTTACTTAATTGATCCAAACACCGGTGCTCAAATTGGTGACTACAAAAAGATCTTATCTTATTTGTTCCAGACATATTCAGCTTCCCCTTGCCCCATATAGTTTACTCCTGTGTAATACTCTCTACTTGATGTAAGCTAATTTTACACCCATCTGCTTCATGTCTTGAAACAAAATTTTCTGGTTTTAACAGATATTCATGTGTATATAATGAGCCCTGTAGGTTGTGTTTGCCAATGGCTCTGGGTTGTGCTTTTCAAGCATAATTATATCTATTTGTTGAGTGATAGTTAATTATTATTTCTCAATGGGCTCATACCAAAGCCATCATTTTAGGCACCAAAGCCCAACGGATTGGCATAAAGCAAGAATGATAGATTACATTTTTAAGAGAAAAAAGTTAACTAAATTACAGTTATAAAACTTCTTAATTGAGGATATTGTGGTAGTCTCTTTGCTATGATACTACATGAATGATGAAATAATATGCCTAGCTAAGAATGTTAATAGCTTTGTGATTCCTCTCAAAGTTGGTGTCCCTCCATGGCTCATGCTTCTTTCTTAAAGATTCCTAATCTAAAATTCCATCACATTCAGCTATTGCAATTTTTCAGAGACCAGAACTTGAGACTGTTTCAGTTCCAAATCTGTTTCTTGGGTACTTTAGAAATCAAAATTTTGAAACTTTAATCAAGTTCAGAATTCATAATAAAGGACCAAGACATTCATATTATATCAAGTTCATCTAATTTTCCATGGATGATAAAAGGTCAGGAATCTAATGGTAACTAGTCAACAAGAAGCCCTATGTGCCTATAAAAGGACAAACTATCCATGTGAAATGGATACATCGAAAATACTAAGAAATAAAACATGAGAAAACTGTAGGTCCGATCAATTGCAAGTCCTCATCCTGTATCCCTTACATATGAATGACATCTGTTTAACTAACATTTTGATTCAGAAAGGACAGGTCATACACTTACAACATCTGCGGCAACATGCTCACACCTACTTTGAACAAACTTCTTTTGAAACTGTTCAAAGCATCCTTCCTTTATTGCTTCCCTTATTGATCGGAAGAAGCCCAGATAGTGGTGAGTATTATGTCTACACATCAAAGAAACTCATGAGTATTAGTAGAATTATCATTCTACAACTGTTAGCTTTCTTATCACCACTCAAAGGGAAGAAAATAATACATTTCTAGAAGAATCTGAGCCAACATTTCATGAACATTGAGAAGATGATTGACATATGCTTTAGTATGGTTCTGGCATGTATAGCAGCAACAATCTTCAACTATCGGCGTTGCATCTTTCCTGGAACAAGAAACAAGGATGAAGATAAGTTGTGAGAATCTTGCTAAAGAACATAGCTAAATTCTGATTTTTCTTAAGTCACATACAAACTATATGTAGTCACCAAAATCCAAATTCAGGCCTCTATGCTGCATTTAAAAGAAAAATAAAAGCTCAAAATATCAAGAGTTGGAGAGGCAAAAGGCTCATTTTTGCTAAGATTATCTGAGTTTCTACATAAAAATACCTTATATATACTGATGAAAAATAAATTTAGCTGTCGCAAGCAGTTCTTTTGACATTTCAATTCAAATGCAAAAATATAAGGGGGAAAAGAGCAAATAAGGAAGCTTTGTAAGAACTTACAATAGTCCCACTGTGGAACAACTGATATATCAAGCATATCTAAAAACCATCCAAAAAAGCTGAAATGAAACAGGACCAAAACTATCTCTTCTGCTGAACAAATATAGATAAAAGGGGCTTGTAAGTTGTGGTTTACTAAATCAGATAATGAAACATCGAGACCCGAGCAGTACTTTGGGTAGTGCACTCAAATCCAGTGAAAAATTACCTAGTGAGTGTAGATAAAAATGAAAATTGAAATTTAAAAGGTAAATAGGAGAAGATATTTGCAGAAACAATCACAAAAATAAGGCTGCTATTTCAAGAACCTGAAGAATAATAGATCAAAGCATTCACCTGTACACTGTTGCTCTTAGATTTATCTTTGTCCGATCACTTCCTTGATCACTCGATCGATAATCAGAAACATTTTTCTCCATTCTGTCCAGTGGAAAAGTAAGTGCGAAGCCTCCTATAGTAAGATGGTAAATATAGCTGCAAAACAATCATGAAATTCATGGACTTTAATGACATATCCTCATGAGGAAAAGATATGCTGATAATACAAAGTGTAATGAGCCACATACGCTGAATCAAAAAGATCCACTCCGGCAGCAACCCCCTGCAAGACTTCCTCTGTAAGATGTCAAGACAAATTTATTCTTTTTGACAAATTTATTCTAAAAGAGAGATTAAAAAAAGGGGGGCTAAGGGTACTCAGTTGCAGGCGAGAAAAATTTATTTGCCAATGTATGGCTCTAAAGATCATCTTGCCACAGAAATACCTTCAAACGAATAATTCACAGATATGAAAGACTGTCCTATGAAATATTTTGCATTCAAGATCTGAAATAGTTCTCTTAAGTAAGTCAAAACAATGTTTCTCGAAGATGTGAAATAGTTCTTTCAAGTTGACATTCAATCTGAACATTTAATAATTAATTGACCTACAAAGTTTTATATTGTACAGAAAACATAAAAAAAAAAAAAAAAATCCCTTTGCATTTTTGTAGAAAATATGGAAAGATTAGATCGTTGACTTTTCTAATTTCTAATGATTTCTAAGATGAGCTGTCTGATTTGTGTAGTTATTACTAATTTGATTATTTTCCATAATTAGGAATTTATATTAGGAACGTATAGTCCTATATATTAACCCTATTGCATCAGTTGTAAGGAAGACAAAAAGATAATAATAAAAAAAGGATTCTTCTCCTCTGTTCATAGGGTATCAGAGCTAGGTTGAAATAAGCCTAGCTTGACCCCATTTGGCTCTGTCCATTGTTTCTATTCTATTATTTCCTGTTGTAATCGCGCAAAACGCCATACCTAGGGCTGCAATGACTGGTGACACCAGTTTCACCGCCACATCTATTGGAGTGGGCACAGGGGAGCTTCTACCATCAGGATTGAGAAACCTGAATGGAAGTGAGGTTACTCCCGTGCAATTAACCATTCACTAATTGAATGGTAAGAACTATCTAGAGTGGGCACAATCCATTTAAGTTGATGGTCAATGGCAAGGGCAGATTTGGCTATCTCACTTGTGAAATGAAAAAGCTGGAAAAAACTATCTGACATGACAGACTTGGAAGTCGAAAAATTCCCTAGTTATGTCTTGGTTAATCAACTCTATAGAGGTTTCAATTGGGAGAACGTATTTGTTTCTTCCCACCGCAAAGGATGTGTGGGATGCTGTCCGAGAAACATATTCAGATCTAAAAAATTCTTCACAGATTTATGAGTTAAAAACAAGACTAGGGCAGACTAGGCAAGGTGATCATGAGGTTGTCCAGTATTACAACGAGATAAAGGTGTTATGGTAGGAGCTTGATCTCTACTACGAAGATGATTGGACTTGTATGATAGATAGTGTTCGTTACTTGAAACAAATTGAAAATGATCGTGTTTATGAGTTTTTGGCTGGTTTGAATAAGAGGCTTGATGAAGTTCGAGGCCGAATTCTTGGCAGAAACCCTTTGCCATCAATTTGGGAAGTGTTTTCAGAAGTACGGCGAGAGGAAGGTCGACAAAAAGTGATGTTAGGGGAAAAAACATCATCCGCTCCAGAAGTTTCAGCCCTAATGACAAAGACCAATCAAAATAATTCCCCATCCCAGTCGTGGCAGAACAAGAAAGGAGAAAAGGCATGGTGTGATCACTGCTACAAACCACGTCACACTAGAGAGACTTGTTGGGATTTACATGGAAAGCCTCCCAATTGGAAGCCACAGAATGCTAGTCAGTCAAATCGTGACTCAAAGGCCTTCCACTCAGCTGCGGAGGAGAATGGAAACACAATAACCACAGCTGCAACACCTTCGATCAGTAAGGAGCAGTTAGAACAACTGTATAAACTTTTTCAATCCACACAATTGACTAATCCTATATCTTCTTCTTGTTCCTTATCCCAAAAAGGTAATTATTTTTCTATTGCCTTTAATGTGTCCACTATTCCTCTTTGTCCATGGATAATAGATTCAGGTGTCACAAATTATATGATTGGATGCTCTAAATTGCTTTCTTCCTATAGTCCTTGTGCAGGCAATCAAAAAATTAAGATTGCTGATGGCTCCTTCTCGGCAATTGCTGGGAAAGGGTCAATTATTATCTCCAATACTTTTGTTCTTCACAATGTCCTTCATCTTCCAAATCTCTCTTGTAATCTTCTGTCTGTCAGTAAAATAACTCATGATTTTAAGTATTGTGCTAAATTTCTTCTAAATCATTGTGAATTTCAAGAACTGGACGCGGGGAAGATGATTGGCAATGCTAGAGAGTATGGCAGTCTCTATTACTTTGATGGGAATTATATGTCTCACCAACTGCCATTTTCAAATCTTGGAGCATGCTTTAATTCTATTGATGATGAAATAATGTTATGGCACTGTAGGTTAGGCCATCCTAACTTATCATATTTAAAATATTTTTTTTCGAACTTGTTTTGTAATAAAATTCCATCGTCTTTTAAATGCGATATTTGTCAATTTGCTAAACACCACCGTGCATCTTTTCCTATACAACCATATAAAACGTCCAAGCCTTTTCATCTTATTTATAGTGATGTGTGGGGTCCCTCTAAAACACTAACCAATTTTGAAAAAAAATGGTTTATAACATTTATTGATGACTATACTCGCCTAAGTTCGGTCTATCTACTTAAAGAAAAATCTGAAGCAGAACAAGTTTTTAAAAAGTTTTATAATATGATTGAAACACAATTTCAAACAAAAATAAGTGTTTCAAAGTGACAATGGGAAGGAATACTTTAATCACATATTGGGGTCGTTTTTTTTAGAAAAAAGAATTTTTCATCACAATTCTTGTATTGACACTCCTCAACAAAACGGGATAGCAGAACGAAAAAATAAGCAGCTCCTAGAAGTAGCTAGGTCTTTGATGTTCACTACTAGAGTTCCTAAATACTTGTGGAGGGAAGCAATTCTTACTGCTACATATCTTATTAACAGGATGCCATCAAGAGTTTTGAGCTTTGAGACACCATTAACAATTTTTAAAAAATTCTTTCCAATGTCATGTCTGACTTCTGATTTACCCTTAAAGGTCTTTGGATGTGTTGTCTTTGTACATATACACAACCATAATAGGGATAAACTAGATCCACGAGCTGTAAAATGTGTTTCTCTACGATATTTGCCACACAAAAAGGGTATAAATGTTTTGATCCTAGCAAAAAGAAATATTTTGTTACAATGGATATTACATTCTTTAAGTCTCAAAGTTTTTTTAATCCTCCTCTTCACGGAGGGAAAGAAAATGAAGACTCGGTATTTAAGCTTGAAATGCGAACTAATTATTTAGATGGTAAGGCAAATATTGAAACTGTAATTTTTAATCTTGATACCTTGAAGAAGGAGGATAGGAGGACTACTTGGGTGCCTGAACATAAAACTGACACTATGATAATAGATAAAGCACGCTTCAATGATGAGAGATTGTTTAGGAAATCTTACACTAAGGAGAGATGGATTCAAAGTAAGAGAGATGCAGCTATACTTCCTCAAAGCCAAGAATCTAATCCAATTCCAGATCCGAAAAGTACTGATTCTGAAAAACCAAGTACAATCTCTGAATCTATACAGTCTGAATCTGTATTTATTCCACAAGCACATTCTGATCCTCTAGATCTTCCCATTGCTCTTAGGAAAGGAATTAGATCATGTACTCTACATCCCCTTTTCAATTTTGTGTCTTATAAGAACCTGTTATCATCTTATCATACTTTTGTCTCACAATTGTCAAGTGTGGATATACCTAAGTCTATGCAGGAAGCACTAAAGGTTCCTGAATGGAAGAAGGCTGTTCGTGAAGAAATGGAGGCTCTTGAAAAAAAGGGGACATGGGAGATGGTTTATTTGCCTGAAGGAAAATTGATTGTTGGTTGTAAGTGGATTTTCACTGTGAAATTCAACTTAGATGGATCCTTGGAACTCTATAAAGTAAGGTTAGTAGCAAAAGAATTCACACAAACCTATGGAGTTGACTATCAGGAGACCTTTGCTCCCGTAGCTAAGCTGAATACTATTCAAGTACTGCTCTCTGTCACTGTTAATTTGGAATGGCCTTTGTTTCAATTGGATATTAAAAATGCATTTCTCAATGGAGAACTGGAAGAGGAAGTCTATATGGATGCACCCCCTGGTTTTGAAGATAAGTTTAGAGGAATAGTGTGTAAACTGAAGAAATCCCTTTATAAACTGAAGCAGTCACCTCGTGCTTGGTTTGAGAGATTTACCAAGTTTGTTAGAAAAGAAGGATATAGTTAAGGGCAATTTGATCATACCATGTTCGGTAAACACACAAATAGTGGAAAGATGGCTGTCCTAATTGTATACGTAGACGACATAATACTTACAAGAAGTGATAGTGATGAGATGAATAGGCTGAAGAAACAGCTAGCATCAGAATTTGAAATTAAGGATTTAGGTCCTTTACGTTATTTCCTAGGTATGGAAGTTGCAAAATCTAGAATGGGAATTCTTGTGTCACAAAGAAAGTATGTTCTAGACTTGTTAAAGGAGACAGGAATGAGTGGTTGCAGACCAAGTGATACACCCATGGATCCTAATCAGAAGTTGGGAGAGGTTTCTAATGGAGTTCTAGTTGACAAAGGTAGGTATCAACGTCTTGAAAGGAAACTCATTTATTTATCCCACACAAGACCTGATATTGCCTTTGCCGTTAGTGTTGTAAGTCAATATATGCACTCACCTTAGGTGGAACTCTTGGAGGCAGTTTACAAGATTCTCAAGTGTTTAAAGAATACACTTGGAAGGGGGTTGTTGTTTAAAAAGAGTGATCGAAGGAATGTAGAAGTTTTCACAGATGCAGATTGGGCAGGCTCAGTTTCAGATAGAAGATCAACCTCTGGTTACTGTACCTTCTTATAAGGAAATTTAGTTACTTGGCAAAGTAAAAAACAAAACATGGTTGTCAGGAATAGTACTGAAGCTGAGTTTAGGGCTATGGCAAATGGAGTTTGTCAGGTGTTATGGATTAAAAAGATCATTGAAGAACTGCAATTAGATATTGAAACACCTATAAGACCATTTTGTGATAACAAATCAGCAATAAGCATTGCAAACAATCCAATTCAACATAATCGTACAAAACACATTGAGATTGATAGGCATTTTATTAAAGAAAAACTGGAGAATGGAGTTATTTGTATGCCATTCGTCACTTCAGAGCAACAAACAGCAGATGTTCTTACCAAGGGGACACTTCAAACCAAAATTTAAATCTTTTTCAAACCAAAATTTAAATCTTTCATTGACAAGTTGGGTATGATCATTATCTATGCACCAACTTGAGGAGGGGTGTAGAAAATATGGAAAGATTAGATAGTTGACTTTTCTGATTTCTAATGATTTCTAGGATGAACTGTCTAATTTGTGTAGTTATTACTAATCTGATTATTTCCCATAGTTAGGAATTTATATTAGGAATGTATAGTCGTATATATTAACCCTACTGCATCAGTTGTAAGGAAGACAAAAAGATAATAATAAAAAAAGGGATTCTTCTCCTCTGTTCACAATTTCTTTCTTCAGATGAAATTCTTGAAAAGTTAGAAACTAGAACATTTACTCAACATATTTCTTTCACGGCTAATATTTCTTTTGGAATAAATGGAGAGTTCAATACTAGAAAATTGTAAAAATGATGAACAACGTATCATAATAAAAAACATTGCAACCAAATTGTGACAAAATTTTCCCAAGCAACAAGAGATACACATGACTTCTGGGCTAAAAATAGACTAATAAAAGATCGAAGTATAGAAATGGTGAACATGGTACCTGGCAATCCAAGTCCGCATATCATGCGTGGCCAATCCTTCGGTAAATTATCCTTAGCATTTGGTACCACCATTACAGATATCATTAGCAAAAGCATAATATATTTCAAATTAATACAGCTAAAAAGTCCCTAAAATGTATAGAAACAGATTCATTAAGGACAACTCTAGAAGAATAAAATGAATGAAAATCTCCAAGAAAAAGTGGCTTACTCATGGTTGATAATATTAACTTAAACTTGCAATGTGAAACTATTCTAACAGGCAATCATTTACACATTGTGATTGAATGGGCCTTTGCAGTGAAGATTCTTTTTTGCAAGGCTCCTAATATATTAGAGAGAATATACCTTGAGTGTGCAGCATTTGGAAGCAAGGAACAGCTTTGATTCAGGCTTCTTTATGCAATATAGACTTAACATTCCTTGGAGCTTTTTTTTTCATTAGATAACACACTTCTTTTCCCTTTTCCATTTATTTCTTCAATGAACTTTTTGGGCGGTCTACTTCTCATTTGTAATCTATTACTTCCTGTGAATTAAATCTCCACTCTTTCTTTTCAACTAAACTATACTTCCCGCAATTTATTGCCCAAATAAGGGAAAAACTTGAATCCTTCATATAAGGAACATGTGGCTTACTGTGACAGCATTTAGCAGAGAAGGACGTTCCTCCATGCTCTCTCCAAGCCCAAAGCCTCCAATCCAGTAACCTGCATAAATTATCTTCACATCAATGTTATCTTACCATTTCTTGGACATCAAGATCTCATGTATGCAAATACCTGATACATTTCTTACAGCTACCTCTTGGGCACATCGTTTCCGTTCTTCAACATTAGACCCACCAACAATGGATCCAAAAACAGCTCCACCTGCCTAAACTCTTATCATGACATACTGACATATGTGAATTTTGAACGTATAGTATATAGTAAAAAAACCCGTAAAACCAATATGTACACAGTTCAGACATCAGTAACACAAAGACAAAGATTATTGCTCAAATGCAATGTGTGTGTGTGTGTGTGTGTGTGTGTGTGTGTGTGACAATGAGTAAGATAAACAGTTAGCCAAGACTTCTAAGGCCCTGTTAAGTAATCTTATAATGTATTCATGGTTGGCAAATTAGGCAAATTATTACAGCATTATTAAATGCCTCTCAATCAAAGACATCTATATGCCCACAAGTTTCAACAGTAGCTGTTTGATATAAAAAATTTTGGAAGTCATAGAAGTTTAATGGCCACTAAATGCTAATGTGCTCACAGTTATATTATCTACCATGTTGAAACACCAAAATAAAGGATCAAGTCAAAATCAAAAACTATATCATGGATAGGAAACCATGCTTATCAGAAAACTCATAGACCATATTACTGTATCATTTTATACTACTCAGACAAAAACAATTATCAGGGCCAGCAGCTAAAATTGTGACTAATTTTACCGGACTCCTTGCAATGCATTCATCAAGCCACTTCACAGTTCGGTCCACTGAGTTCTTGTTCCTCTTATTATTTACCCATGCAGGTACCTCATCAGCCAAGGTGGCCCATAGGTTTGGCTTCAAGGAAGTAATCATTTCCATATATTCTACAGGCTTAATCTGTAAGCATATTATAAAATTAAAATTACTTGCAAAACATGATTTTAGGGGAAAAATAAGATAGTAACTGAATGGAAGTTAGATTGTGTACCAAAAGGCGACCACAAGGAGTCTCAAAAGATGCTCCAGTTTTATTAGTGGAACCACATTCTGGGAGGCATTGAATAGAATCTCTAGCTACGGCTGCAAATCCATATTCATGCAGACCTACCATCTGGTGCAGACCTCCAATACTTGATATTGTTTTCGGTGAAGGGCCTTCTGAGCTGCACATTAACACAATATGACAAAGGAAACCTCATTGATAAATAAATATCCTCTTTCCGCAAGGAAAATCATCAAAACAAAAGTTAAAATAATCACATGAAACTAGTACTAAGAATGAATAATGTCGGTCTGATACTAGTTTCTGTTGGGATCCAAGCATGTTACACAGAGCACATTCAGTGATATTGACAATAATTGAAAGACAAAATTAATCCAAGAGTTTATGCAGATGAATTATAAGTCAACCAGGCGTAGAAGCCTTTTATGTTGCTCACTATTGTTCCTAATGTGACACTCAACTTCTCCCTTGAACTCCAACAATCTCCCTCTTTCACATTTACTTGTATAAATGCATCAATCCAACTCTCCTCGCAAGTGAAATATTCATTCACCTTCTAAGTAGCATCCACCTATTGAAATTTGGAGTTGTATTTCCGCAGCCAGCCACCTCGCCTATGTCTATACACCTCCTCGGAACTTCCATTTCAGAAGAAACCAAAGTAGAACTTGCCCCTTCTCTTTATGACAAACTCATGGGTAGAACTTACCTTTAGAAACCGTTCATTAAGATTTACATTATTTAGCCAATATTGGATTTCCGTGAGTAACACTTCACAATCACCACGGCTATGGCAGTCCATCATCCCAGACTAGGTGCATCATTCCCAGGTAGGTGACTTCACAGATCCTAAGGGTGGTGGTCACCATGCCTATGACATCAGTCATCAGTTAACACTAGGTGCATTCCCTGCTCCGAGACCAATTAATTCGAACTCTAACCCTTAGAAACTGGGGAGTCCAAGGATTCATATTGAATAGAATTATCTCACCATAAGAAAAATTGCAAAATATCTACACTAACTAGCAAACGACATGAACAAGTAACCTAATTTATATACATCTTTTTATTATTGCACAACAAACAAAGTGCAATAACCACAAATCTTTCTGACAAGCCAAAACGCAAAGAGAGTATGCAGAAGCATTTTTTTGAAAAGACAAAGAGATGGGTATTTCAGTAAACTCACAAATGGAGTGGACTGAACTGCAAAAGATGAGAATCCGGAGAAGGAAGAGAAGAGAGGAGGTCAGGGGACATAAAAAGGGGCAGGCCTTTACGGGTTGAAAGAAGAAGACAAGGCGTCTCAATTGGGCTCGGGCAGCTGCCCAGATGGACCACTCCTGCCCGCGCTTTGCCGCTGCTCAGCGCCGTTACCGCGAACTTCATGCTCTCAGATGCAAGATTTTCTTCTTTGTTGCTGGGGAGAATGACAAGGGAGGGGTTTAATAAATTTAAACTCATTTTATTAGTTCTATAAACCCTAACAAAACCCATCTACTAAAATCAAGTATAAAACACAAAGATGACAATAATTAATTTTTTGAGAAGTAATCGAGTTATAAATTCCCGTACAATTTTATTATACCATTAATGCAATATAATTAAAGAGTAATTCCATATTTACTTAACTGAGATTCTTAAATTGAATCTCAATTTATGTGTTGCTAATATATCTTTATCATTTTAATAAAAAATAATAAAATTTAATTACCAATTATCACTTAAACTAATCAAATGATACCATATTATTTATTACATCAGTTGAACTATAATGAGTATAGCATTATTGATACTTAAATTTGTTAAATAAAATTGAAGACAGAGTGGTTCATCTTAATCGAATGACTTGTGGCAATATAATATTATATGGCCAAGATTTATTTATGATTTTTTCTCATGAAGGATAAATTTTGCCATTGAAGCATAAATTGCTGCAAATAGAAGGACTATAGATGCACAATCAAGAAATAACACAAGACAAACAAATTAAGCTCAGAATAATTTTCACTAACGCGCACATAATAGTGTCATTGAATAATGCTAGCCATATCACTCGGCAATAAGAAACAAGCAAAACAAAAATGACAATTCAGAAGACAAGACCAATTCACTCAACATCACATGAGATTGACAATAAGAGTGTATTAATAAACGAACTAAAAAAGTGTTGTTTTTCTGTTACCATGCATTTTAATATCGAAGTGGTAATAGATAATTAAGAAAAATTGGTGACTTAATTAATAATAAAATTAAAATTATTTAGGAATAATCTTAATTAGTAAAAAGTTAAGTCAATTAATTTTTATGTTAATTGACAATCAATTTTTATTAATCAGTAATTAAGATAGAGCCAATTAATCATTTGATTAATTTTTTATTCTATTAATATTACATGATTCTTATTATCCTTTCTCATACTGACTCAGGAAAAAAAAAAGAATCCCAACTTACTTTTAAAAAGTTTAAATTATTAATTTTGATTTACAATCTCATTCAAGTGTCGAGCAACAATTCAACAAGTATTCCTTTGAAATGTCAAAGAAATCTCCCAATTATTTATTTGCACACTTTTTTTTTTGTTTTTGTGTTGGGTGGGGGGGGGGGACCATGAAAAAGCCAAAATTAAGTTCATTTGATCAAAGCATTCTAAGAGTGAAAGCCTTTTCTTTGATCTTTTTTAAGTTAATTAAATAAATCAATGCGTACAAATAAAGTGCATAAAAGCAAAGTACATAAGAAGATCTTTTATGTCCACAAAAGTCACACTTAGATATCAAGTAATTCTCTAAAATTACAAACTACTGGAATCTTACATAGAATAAGAATAAGGCTCTCCCTCAATGATCGTTGTCACCCCGCTGTAACCTCATCTAGTGAATTTGTGCACTACACATATTTTGCTTCCTCTTTCGAGTAAGATTTCCTGGTCAATGGTACGTAGCCTTCCTGTAAAATCTCTCTACTACAAATACACGACCATTTCTCCCAAAAGACTAAATATAGTGTCTCACAAATCAAAGAACGATCCCAACGTTTTAGTCTATGATGTAAACTCTCTCTATTGCCCAATGACATCCACTCCTATAAAGACTAGATCAATAAACCACTAAATAATCCAAACCACTAAAGAAACATCAGGTCTGAACACAGGCGCACTCTCTTCTTATATCAAGCTCTAACGAATATTAGTTATGAAGAGAAAACGAGAAGCCAATGGCATCACCCCAGAAGGGTCGACGAAGGTGCTCTCAGATACTCTTCTCTTTCGTGTGCTACCTTCTAGCAAAGGATGTTAATGTCCCATCCTTCTATGGTGCTGGGCGTCTGCTAGGAGATCTCGTGTAATAAAGAGCCCGATCTTGCCAAGTCTTTATTTTCTAGGCTTCAGTTATACATGGGACTCTTCATCGTAATATGGAAACACCATCTCTTGAATGTCTTGTCTCTTCGTAATAATGAACAAACAAAATTAACTCGATCTTGATCTTCAGAGATTACGCCGACATTAATGCCAAATTTCAAGGTTACTGTTTGCTTGTTCTCGAAAGATAACTTCCATGTACTGGTTGACTCGTCGTCGATTAGTTTGACCTTGTGGTCCCCACATGAAATAACGCCCGAGTCTCGAATCACGACCGTGATTGGCGCCAACTTCGGCAGTTCAACGTATCCTCTGCCCCTGCGGGCTTCCCTCATGATAAAATATCTCGCTACACCAATATATGGACCCCACATACATAAAATATCTAAAACCTTAAATTAAATGTGTCTTCCGTCAATACAAGAAGGAAAAGTTGTAACACTCGACATACTCTCAAGTTACGCGGGCATTACAATATTAACGGAGACTTAATAATGGGTCCAATAAGATATCAACATAAAAATATATAAATTACTGCTGTTATAAAAATATCAACATACATACAGTGAAATCCCTATTGATTAATTATAGCCAAAACAAAAAAGTTTGTATTTATTGAAATTGGCAGAAAATATTTTTTGCTATATTAGATTGCAATTTTCCAATGTTCATCTACGTTTAACTAAAAAATTCTATTTATTTTAAAATTAATAAATTGTAATAATGGAGCTAATAATAGTTAATAATATACCACTTCATCGGACACAAAGCACGAGACTATATCAAGCTCAAATACAAACACTTATGATGGTAACTCAAGACTTGAATTTAGTTGACGCGATGTCTAATAATAAAAATAAAATAAAAATGAGTAGCCACTGTTCGCTATGAATTCTTAATAACTAAATGAAAAGAGTTCTATATTCTGAGATCTAATAAAATACTGAGAGAATTTTATAAGTCTGATTCAATCAACTCAGCATATACAACTCGGTATTATTGCGGGGATTAATATTAACATTTTGTAAAGTGTGATTAAAGTTCTATAGCTCCGTATACTAAAAGGAAACAAAAAATGGCGCGTCAATAACAGCGCCCATGTCACGTGAGCAAACAGGAGGCAAAAGCAAAACAAATGTATTTTTTATCAACTCGATGAACACAAATTGCTTTTGTAAGAACGTTCAATAACTTTTGCCTCGAGATTCTTTACTAATTATTCAAGATGATTGGAGCCAAACACTTGTTAAAAATCTACTAGACACGCCTGATGTTCATAATTAGACTTCCGGCCTTTAAGAAAAATAATAGGAACAGAGAAGTTCTAACAACCACTGTCCCTTTCGACTGTTCGATGCTGGCTTTAAAGGCTAGCGCTTGGATCATTACAGGGAAATGTTATGGGACAAATACTTTAGTTTTTAATTTCTTTCCAGTACTGACATGATTGTTCCAAGGATGCGGTTGCGTTGGAGATGCTCCGAGACAGAGCAATTGCAACAATTAATTACAACGACCTTTGAATGGACGTAGAAAAATTGGAAATAAATGCGATAATGTACATCTAATTATTAACGTGGTTGCTCTAAATTGTAGAAGCTCCGACCTAACCAAACTTTTGTTCGAAATTCTGTCGAGAGATGTTAGTAATTGAAATTTATTTCGATGAAGCTGAGTTTGCAAACTCAATTTCACATTTTCCCAACAAAGGTGACGGAAGTTGAAATTAGTATTTGGAAGCGGATCCATTAAGAATTGTACTCCATAGTATATGAGTATGGTTGGATTTGAATCTGAATTTTGAGCTGAAGTTCTGTAGTTGGAAGGTCATATTATGAAAATAATGAGAGGAATAAAATTGTTTGAAATCCTGTTCCGACCTGTCTAGATGAATCAAAGTTCTTTGAAATTTATTAAGATGAAGCTCGCTTGAATCCTAATTTTAACTTTTCCAGCAAAGACGCCGAAAGTTAAAATTAGGATTTGAAAAGAGGATCGACTATGATACATCAAGAGCCGTATCCCATGACACGAACATTGTTAAGTAATTGAAGGAAAAAAAAATCAACAAAATTTAAGCATATGATGAGAACATAAGCCTAAATTATGGGAATCATATATGATGACTGTAAATTTTGAAGAGTACCAATCAATAAATTTGAAGGGCCCTAACACCCGAACATTTGAGCGATTGTCTGTTTGTCGCGGTCTCCAGAAGAATAGGTCACAGCCACATGACTGAGTCGTCAGGATGTACATGCAATTATCAAATAAAATCTTAGTCAATAAATATTAGTTTAATCAATTAGTTAGTACTAACTTGTATATATAAATTTGCTTAAAAGAAATAAAATCATAACCTAAGTTTAACAGATCATTGTATTAAAAAACCCTCCAACCCAAACATTTTTTCTTTTAACTATAATATCATCAACCTACTGTATGTATAATACAACTACCCCACATCTATTCCATGTAAGAAAATAGACCAGAAAATAATTATTATTACAACTAGTCAACCAAAACAGCAGATCTACCAACCATCTATGCAGTTTGGACCAGCAGTTACAGAACATTAGTAGCTGACTTGTCCCTGTCAGGTGTATAACTTTTTCTTTTTCTCTCTTCATTTTCAAGGCTAATAATTCAAACAAAAAAAAAAAAAAAGAGAGAGACAGAGACAGAGACAAACATTGTCCTTCACTAATCACCATCTCATTCTCAATTCTTCCTTTTTAAGTTACTTCTTTATTTTCCATTAGCCCATTTAGGTAATTTTAGATCACAAATTTTGGCTAGAAAACACAGAGATTTGTTTGGGATTGATATCTTATCATGAAGGTAACCCTATGGGATCATTTCGCACCTTCCACACACTAACTCTCGTTTCTCACCTGCTACCCTGATTCATCAAATCTCACAATCTCTTCCACTATACCCGTTTCTTTAAGCAAAAGTGACTCAAACAAATAAACAAAAAAATCCTAGCTTTATCCTCAATTCCTGAATTCTTCTTCACACACCCCGCGCCCCCCCCCCCTTCTCTCTCCTTATTCAACTCGACATAAATCCCAAATCAAAATCATTTCTCGTTCCCTCAATCGCACACTCTCTCTCTAGAAAATAATTTCAAAATATGAGGCCCAAGCCTCAGTCTCCTATGAACATCAAGCTCATTCTCTTATGTGCTTTCTTCCTTTTGCTTCTCCTCTTCATCACAAAATCAACCTTCTCTTCATCTTCATCTTCATCTTCATCCTCTTCCCAATTACAAAACCCTTTATCAGCCAACTCAACAGAAACTATAGATGATAACATTCAAATCCAAGAACAATTAGAAACAACCAATAATCCGAGTACTAACTGCCCAACAACAACATCAACTCTTCCATCATCTCTCACAGAAACTTGTACTAAAACCCCCCCTTCATTAGCCAATGCCCTAGTGCATTACGCAACCACAAACATAACCCCACAACAAACCCTAAAAGAAATCTCAGTGTCCCTAAGGGTCCTAGCCCAAAAGTCTCCATGCAACTTCCTGGTCTTCGGCCTCGGCTACGACAGCTTAATGTGGTCAGCCCTCAACCACGGAGGCCGCACAGTCTTTCTCGAAGAAGACAAGTCGTGGATCAACCAGATCAAAGAGAAATTCCCAACCCTAGAGTCCTACCACGTCGAGTACGACACCAAAGTTAACGAAGCCGATGAGTTAATGAATGCTGTGGCAAGTGACGAGGAATGCAGAGTGGTGACTGATCCAAGATTCTCAAAGTGTCGGCTTGCCTTGAAGGGGTTCCCCTCCGACGTGTACGACGTTGAGTGGGACTTGATAATGGTGGATGCGCCGACGGGGTACCACGAGGCGGCGCCGGGGAGGATGACGGCGATATACACGGCGGGGTTGATGGCTAGGAATAGGGAGAGTGGTGAGACCGATGTGTTTGTACACGATGTTGATAGAGTGGTTGAGGATAAATTTTCAAAGGCTTTTCTCTGTGAAGGGTATTTGAAGGAACAAGAAGGGAGGATAAGACATTTTGTTGTTCCCAGTCATAGAACTAGATTGGCCAGGCCATTTTGCCCTTCTTAGAATCTTTTTAGTTCGCTCTTCTTCTGTACTTTAATTTCTTTCTTTTTCTTTTTAATTGATTTTTTTCTTTTTTTTTCAAAAAATATATAATTAAATATTGGATATGGGAATAAAAAAGTTTTTTTTTTAATTTGAGTTGTTTGAAATTAATTGTTTTTTTCTCCTTTAATTTGAAGAATTGGGAGCTCTGTTGTATTGGTAATTGATAAATATGAACGCTAGTGTTGTATTAGGCCTTTTAATAAATGAAATTAGTATTTAACATAAAATAAAATAATTTAGAAATTAATTCAAAAAAAAAATTGAACGCTTCTTTTAATAAATGAAAAATCATACAAATGTCTTCCAATAATAGTCTGTTTGAAAATTAAGTTCGTTATTTTTAAAAAACAAATTTTTTTTACCCATGTGAAGGTAGTTTGAACTTCGTTTGTACCTGAAAACTCTTTAATCACCACAAAAGTATATATTCCATTGTAAGGGGCTAATTCCTTAACAATGCTCACAATTTAGGGACAGCAGTAAAAACTTTAGAAGGAAAGTTAGTAATGTGAAGATAAACTTTTGCATTAGGAAATAAATATTTTAAAAATAATCAAAATAAAAAAAATGTGGAACTCTGTAAGCCATTGAATAAGGAAGTTGTTATTAGTTACAAAATAAGATAATAAGTGCTAAAAGTAGGTAAATTTTATGGGGTATAATTTTAATATGAATATCTTAGATAGCCGTCTCAATTGCGTAGATTTTTAGTCCGTTGCAAAACATGTGCACCTATGTATTTATGGTGTCACGCTTCCAAACAAAAACAATATCCCTCTAGAAATTAATGTAATGAAAGAATGTAAATGATAATGAAATAAATTATGTGACAATGGTACGACTATACGATGTTTGTTTGTACACTTTTAGAAGTTCATAGTTTATTCAATAAGCAACAGTAGAGAAATCGTGTTTGGTTGCTGCCCCCCTCCCCCAAACCCCAAAAAAGAAAAAAATTATATATATATATATCATTATAATTGAAAATAAAACAACAAATTCTAAAAGCCAGAAAAAGGATCATATTTTGTCATTAACTAAGCAAATTAGTTAGGACTGGACCAAATCATCAATCAAACTCTGAAAGGACTTCCTTTCATTAATTTTATTTGATAAAAATATCTATAATCAGAGACCTATTATAATTAGCAGCCACTTTTCAAAAATAACACGTAAATGTAAATTAAATTTAATGCTGATTATAACTAAAACCAAATTATTCATAATGGTTCTCTGATATTTAAACTGATTTTTTATTTTTTTAAAAATATAACACATAAATTAGACTTTTGTATAAACAAGATTTAATTTTACTCAAAGTCTCGTGTGCTACCCCAAAAAAGTCTAATAGAAAAAAATTTAACAATAATTTGTGGTTTTATCTAGATATAAAGTGTTTTTAAATATTTTTCTTGATGAAAATGAGAAATTGAGTCATGTAATTTTGAGCAATTTAAAGAACGCATTTAAGAAAAAAAAAATTGTAGATCAATGAGAAAGATTTTAGCTTGGTTCATTGAGACACTTAAGAGGCTGCACTTTCAACTGGGCCCAGTTACTGAGAACTGGGCGGACAAATCTGTAACATTGATAAGAGTTGTTGAGTATAAACCTTCAAAGGCACTATTCTTTGGGAAAGGCTATTTGAACTTTGAAGGAACAAACAAGAGAGGACAAGGCACTTTATTGTCCTAGTTTTAGGACTAGATTGGGGCAGCTTTTGATCTTCTTACAATCTTTTTATTTTTTTTGGTTTTGGGTGCTAGAATATCTTTTTTCTTTTCTAATGATTTTATTTTATTTTCATTTTTAATAATAATGTATAATTAAATATTGGATATGGGAATGAGAAGAGATTATTTCTTTTAGTTGTTTGAAATTTTTTTTTTTTGGTCTTTAATCTGAAGAATTACAAACACACTATTGTATTAAAAGCTTGAGAATTTTTGTGAATGCCTTGACATTGACGGGGAGCCATTTGTAAGGTAGTTTTTATTCTGAGTTGATCATTTTGTCAAAGTTTTCTTACTTCATAACAATATATTTTGTAGGGAGTTCTTCTCGCTCTAGGGCTCACTTCGTTGGAAAGTTCTTCTTAGATTAATATTTTAGGGAGTTATTCCCAATATAGGGTCAACTTGAATCAATGTTATTTTAGCAGTGACTACGTTTTGTCAAATCTTTGCCCTTAGTTGCGCTTGTGTGATTTTAGGGTCATTGAGCTTCTTTTCTTTTATTTCAATGGTCCTTTATTGTTGATTTTTTTAATAGTGTTTGAAAGTAAAAAGTGACTCCTTCTAATCAAGTTAAGTAGACTCAGTTTTGAAAGAAAGGTGAAAATATATGAAGACATGTGACATCTTTGTAAAGAAAGATTTTCTCTTCGTAGAAAAAGTCAAGTCCTTTTTAAAGAAAAGTGGGTGTGTTTGCAATAAAAGTGGAATCTTTAAAGAGGAAGATTATTTATTTATTTATTTTGTGAAGAAAGATTGTTCTTTCTTAAATTGTTCTCCCTTAAGAAAAGTGATTTCTTTTTTTTAAGAAATATGAGCTCTTTATGGAAACCAGGTCTCATTTGTATGGAGAAAGCAATCGGATAATAAGTTTTTCACTCGATCTTGTAAGATGGTGTCAAAATGTTTTGTAAAATTATGGTCAAGCCATTATATTGTCTAAAGCATTTAAGCATTGGCTATTGGGATGATCTCTCTAGTTTTCTAGAAAGGTTTTAAAGGAAGGACTGACACAATGGGTGGTGGAAGCGGAACAACTATAAGATAAAATCTACCTACTTAACAAAAAGATGCAAGTGCATAGGTTTAAGTTTGATGTGTTGGTTGTGAAATGTGAATCAATGTGAATGAATCTAACTTCATGATGAACCATATATCATTTTAATTTAAATGACTTAACATCATGAGATTTTAACAATAACACTCAACAGCATGAGGCCAAAGATAAAGATAATGAATTCATTAGGAGAAAAAAATAAAAAGATTTTATTAATCAAAGTAGCTTCCACTGAAATAATAATAATAGGATATTTTTATTTATAATAGGATAAACTTACTTTCCTAAGTTAACTTAAAAAAGAAAATTAAATCATATAAGGGCATGTAATTTCTTAAATGAATCTATGATTTAGTTAAACCTTTTATGCAATATTTCAAATTGTCTTCGAAATTGCAACTGCATTTGCATGCCTAAAAAAATCGCATGTTGTAAAATGTTGATAGTATATAAAGGCACTTGAATGTGAATATGAGCACTTAATCCCCTCATAAATCATCAAATTGTATGCTCCTTAAGTTTGAAAGATATGTACATCCATAAGATTGTTTAAACTCATAAGCATAATAAAAAACTAATTTTATATCTTGGTGTACTAAGTAATAGTTAAGAGGAATAAACATAGATCTTACAGTAAAAACAACTACAAATATTAAAGGGGAAGAGAAAGTAAATTTACCAAATTAAGCCCATGGAACATGTTGAGACTTCACCTTCAACCCAAGCTTAAAAAGAAATTTATTTTCTAGGGATAGAATTAAAATACACATTTTTCCTTGTTGAAGTTGGGACTCTTGTGCTTGTTCCCACTAAATTGAAATATTTATTCCCAATCTATAGACAATATATTATACTAATTTTTGTTTGGAAATCTACATATAATGCTAATGATTGTAGTTTAACATTGTCTTCAATTTTGTTAAATGAAAAAATTATAAATATCAGTAACTCTTGAGTTTGGGTCTTGCGTATGGTTGGTGGTTGTTATAATAAAAAATTAAATTAAATAACAAAATACTTAAATAAATGTAGCAAGGTTTAGATTTGGACGATTTTCTCTTTTATAAAGATATTATGGTGAGCAACACTTAATTGAAAGATAACCATGGTTTAAATTATAAATCAAATTTTAGTACTAAGTAATAGCTAAGAGGAATAAACATAGATCTTAGTAGTGGCAATTTATGGTGGGACTCTTATGCTTGTTCCCACTAAATTGAAACATTTAGCATTCATATTATACTAATTTTTGTTTAGAAATTACAACAATGATTAGTGACAATGATATTTAGGACTTAATGAATGCTAATGATTATAGTTTAACATTGTCTTCAATTTTGTTAAATGAAAAAATTATAAATATCAGTAACTTTTGAGTTTGGGTGTTGCGTATGGTTGGTGGTTGAAAATTAAAGTGGCAAGGTTTAGATTTGGTAGATGGTAAATTGGTAACGGATTTGTCAAAACAATAGATGGTTTTTGTGATTTTGAGGATTTTCAATGATATTTAGTGGTATGTTAGTTACTGAACAATAGATGGTTTTTGTGATTTTGAGGATTTTCTATAGTGGTTACAGTAGTAAATTGCAAGGATTATAGTCACTTTTTTGTAGGGATGTTAGTGTTAGTGTTCGAATGCTAGTGATGCTAATGTGGTAGTGATAGTGGCATGATGGTGTCTATAGTTTTTAATTTTAGGCTTCTTCTTATTTTTATTTTTTAATTGGTAATAAATGATGGTAGAATTTGATGGTGGCTAGGAAAGCTATATAATTGTCACATATCTCCTTTAATATCAACTAATGTAGTAGGATAACAAAAGTGGAATAATTATAAAATAAAGCCCTTTCACTGATATAAAATTGAAGCACGGGTCTTTAAGTATGATGTGATAATTGTGAATTACTTTCACAAATGAATCTGATTTATGATAGACCATTCTAATTTAACACTTTAACAACAAGAGGTTAAGGATAAAAGTAATTAATCCACTATCACTTTTATAAAGAGATTTTATTCATTATAATAGCTTCTACTAAACAACAATGAGACTTTTCATTTATAATAAGGCAAATTATAAAAGACTAAGTATATAACATAATCAATTTCAATTAAAATAAAAAATAATAAAAGACTAAAATAATTATAATCCTAAATTTTTTTGAAATTGTCTTACGTTAAAAATTACCTAGAACTTGTAAAATAGAAAACTAATGTTAAAGGCATTGTCAGCAATGACACTTTGATGGTCAAGTCAATATATGATGGATAAAAGACTAAATTTTTCTAAAACATCAAAATAAGCATAAACAAGAATTGAAAGAGTGAATAATGATCTTTTTTTTTTTTAATGAAATAGACTTGGCCTTTTATAGTAGAGTGGCTCATGGGGCATCTTTGGTTTTTTGGCACATGATTTAAACATTAGTTTGAGGAGTCACTACTTATCGAGGCTCTCTTATTTGTATAGTTCAATTATCTATAAAATAAGCTAAATGTTCAACTTGAAAATTTTAACTTGGAGAGGTTAACAAATATGATGAATTTGAGGAGTCAATATAATGTTAGTATGTTCAAGAGCATAGCAGATTTGGTTCTAATCAACTTGGCCACGCTAATACTACTATAACTTATTGATTATTAGTATTATTAGTATGTAATCACCTTAGCATATAATCACATTATTACTAGCTCAAGCTAATTAGTGAGAAACTATAAATAATAAGACTTGTATTAGTTATTATTCATATAATTTCTCTTTAGTCTCCTTCATTATCCTTTACTTTCTCACCATCTAATTTGCAACTCTTATAACTCTATAGACTAATGATCATATTGTAAGATACCAATCTCATCTCATGATTGCATACTTTATCCTTTGTGTATTTGTATGATTAGTCTGATTTTTTTTTTACATTTTAATTACAAAAGATTTGATTTTCATCAATTGAATACTTCGTTCTTTATACATTTGAATGATTAGTCTAAAAATATTTCTTTTTGCATTTTAATGATAAAAAGGATTGATTAACTTTTTTATTTGTTAAGGCATATAAAAGTCACTTATTCTTGTTTGCTAAAGGCTTTATTTAGGTAAAGCTATCTATGCACCAAGTCTTAGATTATTGAAATTCAATGAAGATTCTGATTTGCTAAGTCTTAAGAATTATTTTAACCAAGTTGATTCTTCCATGGGAATGATTCTAATTTCTGTAATGAATGTTGTTCAAGAAAATACATTGTTTAATGCGATACTTAGTAATGCATAATATTAGAAATCTTATTAATAATTTGATTTTGCCCTTTTTTTTACTCATTATGATTTTTGTTTTTGTAAGAATTATTAATTATAAAGGAATATGCTCTTTCCAAAGTTCAATTTGAATGACTTTATTTTCTATAGTGACTAAAAAAATACATTTTTTTATATTTAAACAGTAGAAAACTGTAATATTTATAATAATAAAGAATATTGGATATGTGATTAATAATATGAATTTGCTATTTTTCTCTTATTATGATTTTTCTTTTTTGCTAATATTGCTAATTATAAGAGAACATATTCTTTTAGTTGTTAAATGTGTTTTTGGTTGTCTTTACAAACTGTGAATTAAAAAAATGCAAATATGTAGCTGGATAGCTAGGTTGTGTGAAATAAATTTGGTTTGAAGAGTGAAATATTTGTTTTACAAATCTTGAATTGACTTTTGTAACTTCATTCTTACATTATTTATCTTTCAATTATTTGCAATGTATACTTATGCATCATAACCAATAGATTCCCTAAGGATGAGGCAATCCATAGGGCTTTAATAGCCATCAATGCAATTTACTTGTTTCCAATCACTAGGAAATTAAACTACCATGGCAATGGCCTATATATTTTTCATGTTGTTTATGGCCATATTTCTATTTTGTTTTCTTCTATATTTGTACTATGTATTTGATGCTGTAAGCTTTTATTCTATTAAATAAGCTAAAAATCAAATGTATATTGTTATTATCTCATCTCTAATATTTAATTACTATATTAAAACATTTTGTATGCCCTAAGATACAGGGTAAAGAAAGACAATGACAAGATTTTTTGGTGTTCCTAATGGAGGTATAGGTATATAGGAGTAAGGAGAGGCAATGCTAAGTGCTACTTATATTGCAAATAGATATATAGGCATACAAGTGCAAATAGGACAACACTAGGTGCTGTAGGTGTTCTAAATAGGGTTATAGGCATAGAAGGGTAGGAAAGAATAGACTCAGGTGCTATTGGTGTTTCAAATAGCAATGTATGTATACAAATATAAGGAAGAGCGATGGTAATTGCCATTGGTGTTTCAAATGGAGGTGTAGGTATAAATAAGTATTGGTGTTCTAAATGGAGGTGTAAACATACAAGGGTAGGAAGGTCATAGCTAGGTGTTGCTAATGTTTTAAACAGTAGTATAGTTATTTAAGAGTAGAAAGGCATAATGTAAAGTTCTCTACTATTTGAAATAGAGGTGCAACCATACAAGGATAAGAAAGAGCAGTGCTAGGTACATCGGCATTCAAAATAAAGGTGTAGGTATATCAACAAAGAGAGGCATTTTGTTAATACTAAAAATTGAGACACACCAATATATGGAGTTCAATACTAGATGTTAGCGGTAATGCTCTTGATGAGGAATAAAGAAGTATGCTAGTGTTTTTTTTTTTTTATCTTTGTTATTAAATAATGTAATATTATCGGATAGTTCATATAAATTTTTATTTTATTTTAGTAGCTAATGTGAGAATGCTTAGTGTTCGTAGTGTTTGAAAGAATAAAATTTGATAATTTACCCATATATAAATTGAAAGATAAAAAAAATTTAGATTTTAATATACTATACGATAAAATATACTATATTGAAATTAATATTTTATGTATTTTAACTTATTTCTAATTTTAATATAATCAGAAATCTTTGATTGTTATGCACACACACAGAGACATGTATTTAGATGATCAGGGCTTTGCTAAATGAAAGAGGCCCGCCTTAATGATGAAAAGCCCCCTACATCTCCCACACTTTTAATTTTTGTGAAACTAACTATGCTCTACTCATTATCATTAAAAATCTATATTATGGAAACTTATAAATGCATGTACTAAAGGCAATTTTCCAATTGGTAGCTCTCGTAAGTATGCATGTATCTACAGATGATCAGACATTATTGGCAAATTTCATGATCTAGATATTTATCAGAACTCAAATTTAACTTTTTTTTTATAACTTTATACCTATCATGAAAAAATACAACTAACTTAGCCATACAATTGCTAAATTTTGACTAGATTTTAGGTTTGTTCAAAATTTAGTTAACTGTACTAAATTTGCAAGTTGTGAATTTGGCATTTGGTGTAGTTAATGTGTGTTATATGTTTAAACCTTTGACGAAGTTCACAAAATAAGTAATTATAAACAGTTTATTGAAATGAGTGAGAATTTGGAGATCAGAGTAAGATAGTGTTTAAAAGCTTATTTACCTTATAAAATAGAGAAACAAAACATCAAAGGTGAATCCAATGGTAGTAAGTAACCACACACCGATGTTCAAGTTAGTTTTTGGTTGAAGACAACTTAGCAATGAAGTGATTTTAAAGTTGAAGGCAAACCTTGATCCTTTTTTATATATGAGTGTTGCTTAGTTAGAGAGAAAAAAAATTAAACATTTATATATAAATTTTGCCAAGGGTATTTATGTCTATATACTATTTTACAACATTCTATTGATGTTTTCCCTCTCCAGGTAAGGATATTCTTATCCTTTTATGCTTATGGCTACGTGGGTCTTTAGAGCGTGCTTGAAGAATAAATTTACTCTTTTTTCATGTAATTTGTCTACATGTACACATGTTAGAACCTAGATAAGTAGTTCTATAGTTGTTTATGTGGCAAAACTTTGCTACTCTCTTTTAGTGGCTTGCTTACTTATTGATTATATTTTCTTAAATAATGAGATAATATTCACAATAGGTGATAATGATCCCTCATATGATCTTGAATAAAGTAATTTTTTCCTCTTTGCCTATAGTTATTATTATTGTATTTCTTATAATATTTCACTCGCCTCTAGTATACTTGAGGTAGCCTAGCTCCTCTGATACTCAATCGTTCCTCATTCATAATGACACATGGCATCTGTATATTTATAACTTTTGTTTCCTCCAAACAAGCATTAAGTTATGTTGTTGAGGCTTTATATAAACCAATTTTCTTGAATTAACTAACATATATGAACTGAGAGTAGTTTTCCAATTAGGAAAGTCAGAAATAAACTAAAAGATAAAATAAACACAAACTCTAATGTACTATATTTTATCTTGTTATATATTAAAATCTAATTTTTTTTGTCTTTTAGCTAATTTTTAATTTTGTTAAAGTCAGATATCCTTGATTGAAAAGCTACTCTGTTAAAGGTAGTTTAAACTTAATTTGGATAGTTAAAGTTGCATGGTATCACTTAATGCCATTGATAAGCTCTATAAAAAATCATTAATATCTTTGATTAAATCAGATTTAAATAAATTTTAAAAGAAATAAAAGATTTTTTTTCTTCATTGTCTACTTTTTTATTTCTCTTTAACTTGTATTCTAAACATATATATTGGATTCTTTCATCTAAATTGCTAAACAAAAGATATGCTGCATCAAAGTCCTAAAGAACTAATATATGTTTAACAACAACCTCTTACATTCTTCATCATCATTTGCATTTTGGTGACAAATGCTATATTGCAAATTGCCAATTCATTTTCTTTATTACCTAGTAAACAAACTTATATCCTAATATGTTCCAATCTAGCTAGTTGGTTACTTACTTAAACATATCAAGTCCTAAAAATTACACAAATTCTTATTCTTGCCATAAATACACAATCACAATTTTGAATTATAGTTGAATGCCATACATGAGTAAGGGTCACCTTTAAATTGGCATAGTACGTTTTATGATTGATATAATAAAACAGAAGAAAATGCAACTAGGAAAACTACAAGAGAGAAGGACATTGCAATCCATGCAATTGCTTCACGAATCTTTAGTCCTACAAATTAACATTTACATAAACTTTTGATGAGTTTTAAAATGGCATCACTTGATTCAACATAGTTAAAAAAACAAGACATATGTAATGTGGTAGAAGCTATAGCTTAGAAAGACTTGAGACACTTCTAAAAAGTGTGAACAAGCTTACATAAAATATCACAAATTTGACAATAATTGTGAAAATTTTGTTCAATATTGTCGTATCAACTCTAAGAATGACTCATAATTTCTATGTGCACATAGTATAATTAGATTAATTCTTCAAATATTGAATAAAAAATGAGCAACATGAGTCCACACTGCAAATTACTAAATAATTAATCCTTCATTCACAGTACTTATATCTTAAAATAAATAAATAAATAAATGATAAAAGGAGAAACTCATTCATACTTATAACCTTCTCATTTGATAGCATCTTTATTCTTTTATTCATACTAATAACACCTCTCTCTTATTCTGTGCATATGCCTTTCTCCCATTCTTTTTGTACCTGTATTTTTTTTCACTTGCATTTTTTTTTCAAATCTTCCCCTCAGCCCCTAATTCTATCTTTTGCTTGGTGCCTACAAGTATTATCCCTGACTTCTCTTGCTATTCATCGTCTTGCTCTCTTTTTGCTTTTGCTATTACTATTGCTACTCATTCAATTTCATCTATCACTCTTGGAGTTGAACTAGAGTCGTGTAGTTCATTCAAAGGAAGAGAAAGAAGCTTTCTTTCATTTTCTTCTATTTTTCTCTTTCTTTGTGTTAAATCAAATCAAGTTAGAGTCAATAAAGAAACTTAATCTCTGTTACTTGTCCAACAAAGTGTTGTTTTTCTTTTATTCGTATTTCTTATAAGTAAATTTCTATTTATATTATTTTGATGTAGTGCTGCAGATAAAGATTGAATTAACTTTATTTGTTGCATATATCTACCGCAATTTGAATTTTGATGCCCAGTTAAATAAAATTAACTAAAAATTACTTGCCAAGCCCCTATGTAAAGTTGGTTAGATATGTTTGGTTTGGATAATAATACAATAATGATAATGAATAGAATTGATTTTTTTATTTTTTGACCTAATAAATTAATTATTGGGTTTGGATAAATATAATTTAGCATAACATAAACTTGCCTAGATATGACCAATCGCTAAGCTTAGATGAACCCTTCAATATTTCAAAAAAGGCCCTATGGACTTTCATTAATTATTACCACTAATATTAGTGTTAATTCAAAGAATAAAAGGTTAATTTTAAATTTTACTTTTGTGAAATGATAATCTTTAAAAAATCCAAAAATTACTATAAACTTCAATTAATTCCCCCTCTCCCCCTTATGTTAAGAAAATAAAGAAAATTTCATCTAAGCGCCCCTATTTTTTCCTTATCTTTGGAGCAAAATAAAAGTAAGTTGAAGTTTACAATAATTTGATGAATTTTGAAAACTACTATTTTATATTAGGTAGTCGAAATTAACTTGAATTACAATGCATTTTATTTTAGTGAGCATTATAGTACTTTGTATTTCTATTATCTCCATCCAAATAAAGGGAATTTACTAATAGAAACAGATAAAGTTAAAGCAAGCATCGAAGTTAAGATATCTTTTTCTCTTAAAAAGAGTTTGCGTGATCATTTATAAAACCAAGGAGAATTTTGTAATTATTTTATCAAATTTAAGAGTTAGACATTGGCTTAACTGCCTCTAAACCCTCCCACTTGATAAAGGAATGGAATTTCAAGTACAAGTAGTCATCTACGCTTAAAAGCTTTCTTGTCTTCACTAATCAACATTTAGTTTGGCCTAAGATTTTCTAAGTCCGACTCATCACTTACTACTCATCATCATGGGTCCATAACCTTCTCTTACCAATTAATGTAGTTGATATCGTGATCACTGGCATAATGCAACTGCAATTATGAGATTCATTTTCGATCTAAAGGGGTCATTACATTCTTTTTTTGGGGTGGTAGTTTGACGGATAATAATGTTACATGGTTAATTTTAATTATTTGGTGGCAATTGGATTGGTGCATTATAACCTTGTCGTATCTTATAGATATTTTGTTAAGTTTGAGTCGGCCCAAACACTTTCAAAAATCTCAAACACTATCAGGCCCTTCTACTCTTTAAAGTGTCTCCCATTTAATAAAATGTTTTCGAATACTAGTTTAAATTATTTTATATATTTTTACAGCATTTGTATCACTACAACCAAAGTAGCTTCAATTATAATTTTTTTCTTATTTTTAAATACCCGTTTAATGGCCAAATTAGTAATGAATTAATAATTCTTCATTCATTACTTGGGATGAATGAAGGGTTTTTACTTTGTAGTAATATTTTTGAAAATGTAAGTATGTTAGTTAGGTCATTTTTCTTAAATATATACTAATATATTACGATTAGAGCTCTACTGATATTTATAATTAAAAATCAATTAAGAGTCTCATTAATAGCCCAAATTTCTCCACTATTGAAAGGATATTTATTCGATCCGAAATGATGGATAGATAAATAGACTCTCCTAATATTTTTTTACCATCACTTAATATCTTAATATCGAAGGAATATGTATTCTACTCTAAATGATGGGGAGACAATTAAACTTTTTCATATTTTGATCCTTAATACTGGAAAGATATTTATTCTATTATAAATAATAAAGAGACAAATAAACTGCTATAAAACTTTATTGGGAGGAGAATCGAGTCTTTATCATTCATGCACTCAACTGTATGAACCCATTGGCTGTTAATCAAGTCTTGAAACATTGGATATTATGGTATCTTTCGAGTGAAGTAGCGACAGTCAAATAAAAAATTAACAACTCTAAAATTTCAATTGATAGGAATAATGAGTTCTAGAGGTTAATTTGTAATGAAATAAAGGTCGAGTAGTTAGAATAAGTGAGTGCAGCCGTTCATCCCTCATAAATGCATTATGGGGGGATTTATTCCTTTTTCAATCGTTAATAATTGAGTAAAGAAATTTTTTTTTCTTATAAAATATAAATAAAGTAAATATCTCTTAAATATTAATGAAAATAAAAAATTTAGATAAAATTTTATAAAAATTGATATAAATTAATTTTAATAATAATATAATTTATAAATATTAATTATAATATTATATAATATGAATTATACTTTCGAACAATAATGTCATGAAATTTAAAAAAATTATAATTAAATGAATAAGCAGGAACTGACGGGGAGTAAGAATAACCCATTATCCAAACAACCCGAAAGAAACTCTCGCAGCCAACAGAACCCTATCAAATCCGGGATCCGTAAAAATTCAACGAAGCGCTTCGTCCTGAAGAAGAAGCAGCGGCAAAACAAACCAAAGCAAACATTGTTTTGCAAATGGGGAAGGCCAAGAAGGATTTGCTAACGAAAGCGCCGTGGAGAGGCGGCGATGACGAAGAAGAAGCAGACAAATTCAAAGACGCGAAACTGAAAGTCACCAGCGAGCCTGGCGGGACGCCGAGAATGCACGTGCCTCGCAAGAAGAAGGGTTCTAGATACGACGATATCGACGACGACGAGGACGAACTTCAACTAGACCCACAGCTTCGTTACAGCTTCCAGCGCAATTACCAGGTCGCTTTTTGGATGCTCAATTCATGTTTTGGGCTTTTTTTTTAATTTTTTTTATTTTTTTTATGTAATGCGCTTTTGGATGATTAAACCTGGGTGACATGAGAGTATTTGAAGTCAATGATTGAAAACTGTATGGTTATTTTGATTAGAGTGTAGCTCTAGTTTTAATCTCTATTTGTTTTATAATGATGTCAAATTTTGTTGTTATCCTTTGATAATCTACGGTACCAATTTCAATTTCCAATGCTTTGTTGGACACCGTTTGTTTGATAATTGTACGTTTATTTATCTAATTGGCAATGACAAACTGACCAGCCTGGAGGCTAGCAATGGCTGATTAGTGCTTGATTGTGTACAGACTAAGGTGATTTGTTACTCAAGCATGAGTAACGAACGTTTTTATGTGGTTCTTGATTGTATGTTTGCTTTTACTGCAGTTTGAAGCATCTTACCATGTTACATATGTGGAAATTTTGACTACTCACTTGTTAGATTTGTGGTTGTATAATCTTTGACAAATATCTTAAGACATCTTCTAAATGCAGTTGAATGTTTTTGATCAGTATACTGGGATAATTGGACCCATATAATGACACACCTGAATTCTAGCTTTGATTGTGTTGAGCTGAAGTTACAAGGATTCTGCTCTGAATCTAGGTTGCGCATGATGAGTAAAGGCATTTATTCTATGCACTTCTGCACTATTGTTAACGGTAGTCAAGAATCATGCTCTGTTCTCCATGAAATTGACACTTTACGGGTGTTTAACTGCTCTCTGCTTAAATATGTTGTTTTTTTTTTTTAAAAAAAAGGTCCTGATATATTCTTTTTCATTGTACTTCTATTTAAGAAATTTATGTGTGCTTCACTGAGCTGTAGTTTCATTATTTGATTTTTGTACAGTTTCTTCAACGAGTATTCAGCATAGACACTGTTGTTAAGCCTCTGCCACCTGCCATGGCTTACAATGTTTCTCGCAACTTGAGTTTCTTCACAAGGATTTTCACACAGTTCTTTGGTAAGTTTGATTTCGGTGAGCATTATTGGGAGCTGGGAAGATGGAAAATGAATGATTTTATGCATCATTCAAAGTTCCAACCGAATAAGTTCTAACAGTTCTTTTCCTTGTCTTCAATGGAAAATTTAATATTTTATGTTTCAAAATTCATGTTATATTTTAACCTTATAAAAATCTCTTTCCATAATATATTTATATGTATGTATATTTTTTGAGAATCCGTGGTTGCATTGATAGTATACTCTTTTTCAACAATTTTTTTCCCCTTGTAAATAATTTGGTAGACTTATATTGCAGATCCTGAAGGTATTGCTAATGCACAGAAATCGCTTGGGCTAGGACAGGAAGAAAAAGCTCGCCGCGTGCGCTGAGGAAAAGGATGTTCTATCTGCTTGTAATTTTGATTGTATTTGGATCATCACATGTTTAAGAATATTTCATTTCATTTGTCTTCTCTACTGATGGTAATTAAATTTTACTGTGAAGTCGGAGCTAAACACCTAGGACCTTGGATTATTGATAAGCCTTTTCAATTGTAGCCAATATATTATTACGAATAATTCTGACAACTGTAGGAGAAAAAGAGGCATTTACCTATTACAGAGATGGTGCGATTTGATTAGTTTTAATTTACCGCTTTCGAATTTACAGCTTTAATAGGACACACTTGATACAAAACAACCTAAGGTAAACCAACCAAACTACTAATGAAAATAATGATCTACTTGCAGTGTTTATACTTTGTTACCATTTACAATTGCACTTCACACCTAAATATTACCAAAATCACTAGGAACAGAGGTTCAGAGAATTCTTTACGGCTCTGTACTAAGGGATTCAATACTTTATGAGGATCCAACAACCAATTGTCCCAGCAATGGATGCAAGTTGCCCGAAAATGCTTTATTCGGGAGAACCTCCACGCCAGTATCCCCATTTACTCATTCCACATTCTGATAGAAATTTCACATACTCGTCTTCAAGTTTTCTGTAAGCATGAGATGACTCTTCAAAGGAAAGTTGAGGTTGAGCTTGAGCTTGATCTTGATCTTCAACTGGATCCTGCACAAAGATTAGGGTTTGGTCAGCAAATTATTTACAAGCAATAAGATCCATTTCATGATCAAACAAATAGGATTAAGGAAAACCAAAATAAAATTATAATTCTTTCATATATATTTCATCCTCCATCTACCTTCACATATATGAAATTATGTTTAGGTATCTATTACTTAAACATGCGCTTTAGGTACTTGAGGTTATTTAATTGAATGGTGGAATTCATAACGAATGAATCATACCAAAATTTGTTGATGTACGCAAATACACCGAGATCAATTGATCCCTACTGATTAATGATTAATCATGATTAATCAAATACCATACGGCTGCATCTGGCTAGAATGTTTGTGGTCTAACTCATATCTAAGTGCATAAGATCAAGTTCAGCCAGAAATTCTTGTATAAAGAGTGCCTGCCATAAGCCAAACTTCCTAGTGTATTCATCACAAATTGGGTCTTTAACGAGAGAATTGTCAACCCTAGTATTGATGTACACTGCTAGTTTCTACAGTTACAAGAAACATATGTTTTCTCTCAAATTTTCAACTTATTAGACAAGATATAACACTAGAAGCAAGAAACAAAATACCATGAATCACAGAGACAAGAGAGACAAGCTAAACACTCCATAACCCCAAACGAAGGGAGACTAAGCTCCCACCCTACCAATAACATAAGCATCCTCAAAAATAGCATTGCATGAATCAGTCACTATTTTATCGCAATGTTTCCATTCTTTTGTAGTGCTTTTTTGCCTCACTTGAGATAATTCTAGATTGACAGTCATATCATACTGTATTAATAACTATGTCTCCTTTGGATCTCAAAAAGGAAAAGGAAACGAGCCATTAAATCACTTAAGGTACTAATTAACTGCTTAAGCATTTCTACAGTCTACAGCAGCAGTGGACCATATACTTACATTGGTTTGTGGCCTTAGGCCAGAATCCAAGTCTTCTTCTATTATATCATGAAGAGCAGATTTCCACCTCACAGATTTGGACCCAGGATGATGTCCCTTAGATCCATTCACTACTTGGTGTCCTGAACCTCCAGTGTTTCTAGTGTGAAATGCACCAATCATGCATGTGATGCAAAATGCTATAAGAGGAACCATAACTAGAAAATAACCAGTGGTTTTCACCTGTAATAGAATGGATATGCTTGTGAGGTCCCTACCACCAATGAACATACAAGATAAAAGAAAATTTGGAGATAAAAATTACCAACGACAATACTGAAATACTTTTAAGGTTCGGCTTACTTGTGGCAAACCATGAGTGATTTGCGTGGTAAAATACTTTTTGTCCAAAGGCCCATAAAAAATATTCAGGGAACGCGGCAGAGTTTCTTTTAGATCAAAGCTAGGTAGCCTATTCCTCCAAATCTGTCAGAGATCATAGCATGGAAAATCGTACTGCATTAGAAGTTAAATGACAGAACAAAGAAGACATTCAGAAAGAAAACTTAATGAATTTCCAAGAATGAAGCACCATGAGTGATGGAAAACTTAATATAAAGTTCAAGAATACTGGAACATGTATTCCATAACGCATTGTCAAACAATACATCACTGTGTCAAACAATGTGCTACACCAAAGCATTTCAATTATTAATCTGTTGCCAAACTGTCATCTGAAAGTTCATGATGGCATGATTTTAAATTACTCTTAAGGCCCCTGCGCAGCAATAACGACCAATAAAATAGCCTCAGAGACCAATTTTTCAAGTACTATGAAGTGCACTTAGGTATAAAGAATAACATATCTTCAAGCATATACTCATATGACGAAACTTGAAAACCTCTTTAACACCTTGGCTTCTCATTGTTTTGCACACAATTCCCAGTTCAACTTACAAAGTTATGATCACATAAACTGTCTATGGCAGTTAAAATGACAGCATAACAGACCTATCAGCATCCACAGGTGGAATTTTGAGAAATACATATAAGCATAATCGTAGACTTGTAACCTGAGTTAAGGCATTCAAGAAGAAAAAAAACATTGATACATGATTATATAGATTTTTTTTTTTTTTGGGGGTAATTCTTTAATAGGGCATACAGGCTAAACTCCACCCTTAGAGCAGGATCCAATTTCAAGACCTCCTCTACCATCTTAAGACACCTTATCAACTGAATTGAATAGTACCCACAGACATATAGAATTCAGAATGCAAGGCTCACAAAAGAAATCCCATACAAGTATTAAATGCACCAATCATGCATCTGATGCATACGCTATAAGAGGAGCACAATCAGATAACCAGTGGGTTTTAGCCTCATAATAGAACAGATAAGCCTCACAATGATGAACCTAGAGCATAAAATAGGAGTTGAAGATAAAGCCATAATCAAATTACCAAAGATAATGCTGCAAGTACTTAAACAATCTGCTTACATGTGGCAAACGATGAGTGATTTTCATGGAAAAATGCTTTTTGTCCAGAAGCCCATCAAAGATATCCAGGGAACGTCGACGGATTTCTTTTAGATCAAAGCTAGATAGCACATTCTTCGCAGTCTGTCAAAGATCATAGTACAAAAACAATGCAGTATTAGAAGCCAGATGTCAGAATAAATGACAAATTCATAGTGTGAAATTAAAGGATTTCAACCGTGAATCAACATAAGTGATGGAAAATTTAACTATGAAGTTCAAAGAGATTTTAAGAATATTAAGAAGGTTTGATGGAACTTATTTTATGTGTAATCAATGAGAGAATGTATTGTCTTATGTAAATAAAATTAATATAAATCCACAACATGATGAAATGGTATAAAATGAAATTATCTTAACTTAATTTATCAAGAACAATATTATCATATCACACATAGAAAATGCTTCATTTTGATGGACGTTCACGGTTTGTAAAATAACTTAAATTATTAGGCACAATATGTACATTTCATTGTAAAATAACTTAAATTATTAGTGTGATGGGGATAAGACCAAAAGCACTTGATTCAGATATGATTCTACCAAGTTGCAACTAGGTAATATCATCCTAGTCAGCTAGTGACTGAGATTTATGATCAAATGTTGCTTGAATTTGGAACATGTATATCTTCAACCTGTGAATATCTAAGAATAAATAATCAATTCCTTTTCAATTCTAGTTATCCTTTCATCAGAAATCATGGCTTGGGGGGGGGGGGGGATAAAACACTTGATGCATTCACTCATATGATGAAATCTGAGCATCTTCTTTCCCATCTCAGTTTCCCAAAGTTTCACACGGGACTCCCACCTAGTTTTCACTTACAAGAACTAAAGAATATATCAACTAACTAGGACCAACATCAGTTGTAATATATATTCTTTTTGAAAGGTTAAAAAGAAAGGTAATATCTATTCCGAAATATTAATCCGTCTTGCCAAGGAATCACAGCATAAGCAACTTATTGAGCTATTCATAACTGAAACTGCATGTCAACTAAGCCAAGGCATTTTGCTAAGGCCAAAATTTCTGATAAGATGAACCTATTGATCAAGCATAGATATATTTTCTTTTTCTTTTAAGTTATGGTACATAATACAAACTGAATTCCACCCAAAGAGACATTACCAACAAAACCAACTAGTACCCACTCAAGACATTTTATTCAGAATGCGATGAACCTCACGCAAAAATTCCCATATTAGACAAAGAGTAGAGAACCAAACAAAGAACAACTCTACACTAATAACAACTATGTCATTTTGTTTACCACTTGAGATTCTTCCCTGAAAAAAGAAGGAACGTTAAGTTTCTGTCCTTCAAATACAAGATCAACATCCACTATATTCTCATTCACAGCTGCAAAAGAATATACAGACACCCCATATTGCTTTGAAATTGAAGTCAAAGTGTCACCCCTGCCACCAAAAGTCATAATTAACGCTCGATTGGGTATCTTCCAAACGCACCAAAACCATTTCTTGTAAAACAAAAACCGAATGTAACAAAATCTTACTGTTTAACAACATGAACCAACAAATGTTTATATGAATTGTGACCATTTGCTACTTCCTGATGATGAATTCTCCATTTCTGCCACCAAAGATCATTTTTAATTTGTAACCATTTGCAGACATTCATTATAAGTGAAAAAATATTGCTTCCAAATCAAAGAAATATTGTACCTTTGCAAACCCTCTACGATGGCGCTTGGAAGGGAAACTGGAAAACGGAACAAAGCCGCAATAAATAAATAACAGAGAAATGCAAAGAGCTGACAACGAAGAAGAAGAAAAGCATTGAAGACCTGTGAGATGGGAATGTTGCTGTTTGATTTGGAAGAGAGAGGACTCCTTGTCTGTGGCATAGCTTCGGCTCCATGAATATCTAACACACGGGGATCGATCAAATAAGAAATATCCATTTGAAAGTGAAAAATACAAAATAGAGCCCTCAGATATTTAAGCTTTATAACTTTAATTCAAATACGAAGTTAAAATACAGAGATATCCCTGATCGAAATACAAAGGAAGACTGCTTTGAATGTGGCTTATTTCTTTTTATTTTATTTTATTTTCCAAAATTAGAAATTTTGATGCAAATCTCTCATTGGTTGATTCTTTTTAGATCCCACCCGGAGGGGGGGGGGGGGCACAAAAACTTCGAAGTTTATGCGGTCTGTTTTCAGCTCAAATATATGAATAATAGTTGGAAAAATTTTTTTATTTGTTCTGAACCGATTTAAAACTGATTTTAGAGGTTCTACAGGATTTTTTAATTTATTTATTATTAGACAATTATTATATTAATAAAATTAGGTTTATGAGTCATATGAATGAAAAAAAAATATAATTAAAATATAATAAATAAAAATAAATATGAAATTTCTGATTAGCCTATTATTATTGCGTTTAATCAATTCAATGCAAGCCTCAAAATATATATTTCTTAACATGCATCTGGAAAAAAGGTTAAAAGTATGACTTAAATAATTCAATTAAAAATTTCACAGACCTAGGCATTGAGCCTTTTAAATGATTAACGACAAATTGTAATTATATGTTTGACCAAATTAAATACAGATCTATAAAAAAGTATTAGTGAAGCTAAAATTAAATTTATTCTCTACATAATAGAAAGTCTTTCATAATAAATTAGTTAGTAACACTTTTCTTCTCAATTAGTACAAATTTATGCATTTGTAAAACAATTAAAATTCTCAAGAGTCGATTCTGTATTAAGATATGGCTTCTAATCACAACCATGTTAAATAATTATCAAGATAAAAAAAAATCATTAATTCATATATTAGTTTTCAGATTGAACATGTAAAAGAGCTTATTTTGGTGGGTTAAGGGTGCAAGATTTTTCTCATATTAAGAAAAAAGGTATTTATGACCTTACAATATTAATTTGGTATACTTATGTAACTTTTTTTATTTGACATAATTTTGTAATTTTGTAGTTATTTAGGAATAATAAATAAAATATCATAAATTAAAAAAACCTAGGCATTGAGCATTTTAAATGATTAACGACAAATTGTAATTATATGTTTGACCAAATTAAATATAGATCTATAAAAAAGTATTAGTGAAGCTAAAATTAAATTTATTCTCTACATAATAGAAAGTCTTTCATAATAAATTAGTTAGTAACACTTTTCTTCTCAATTAGTACAAATTTATGCATTTGTAAAACAATTAAAATTCTCAAGAGTCGATTCTGTATTTTTAAAAATATTTTATCAAGATAAAAAAATCATTAATTCAAAAAGTTTTTTTGTTTTGATTGTCCATAAAAAAATTTTTAAAAATTTCTGAAATTATTTTAATAGACAAGTTGTTTTAAGTAATACTATAGAAAGAATAAAATAAAATTATTGAATAAGTAGATAATATTTTAGATATTTTAATATTAAAAAAACTTTTTATGTTTTATTTCTAAAAGCTCAAATTTGAGTTTTTGCTAATAGAGGCAAACTAATTTATTTAAACTTAAAAAATTTACTTACAAAATAACTAAATAATAATAAAAATTATAATAAGAATTTATTTAATTAAATAAGTACTTATGACTATTAATTAAACCATATTAAATAAGCACTAAGTATTGCTTTCTTTTATTTCAAATAACATAATATTTTTTTACATTTTTTAAAAGAGTACTGCTAAAATGCTAGAAAATTTTACCCTATTTTATGTCTGAGTAGATATAATTCTCTAAATTAGCGAGGATAGGAATTTAAATCATACCACAATGGTATTGATGGTAGAAATCACATTTGGCTTGAATGTGATTCGCCTACCGCCGTAGCTTGAATTTAGAATCCCCAATTAATTTCGGCCATCCGTTTGCAGAGTTGCATAAAATTTGTCCAGATGCTTTCATATGTTCGCGTAATTACAGAAAAGAGAAGGTCGTTGCACATACCATGACCAAATATCAGTTTGCATGTTCTGTTTGTGAAAATTATATGGATTTCTGGGCATGCCTAAGCATCAATTTTCTTATTAGAGGCTTTCCTTGGATTTGTAACTCTTTTTTCCCCAACCCCCAAACGCGCTTTTCCTTTCTTATTAAAGATTCTCCAATTAATTATTAAAAAAAATAAATAAAAGGTCATGATAATGATATGCAAGGTGTCTTTAATCTGGCAATAATAGACTTTATAGAGAAATCACATGCCACTGAGACGCTGTGCAGGTTGCAGGAGTTAATGTCATAAGTTCAAGTTCCTCGTCCATTCCTTCCACGTAGGTTAAATATCTCGCAATTGATTTAAAATGTGGTCTTGGTCAATTATGGTGAAAATACCCAACCTATCCCTTCCCCAATTGACCAAACCCAGAAAGAAAGAAAAAAAAACTTGGGCTTCGGCCTGAATTTAAGGGTCAAGGTTGGTTTAGGGCTCAAGGTATGTTCTAGCCAGGGTTCAATATTTGCTGAAAAGCCTTGTCCCAACCTCTGACCCTTACTTTGTAAAAAGAAAATAATAACATATAACACATTACACACAACTCACGTATACTTAGAGGTGATAAAGTGGGTTATAAAATGATTATACAATCAGATACAATATGATTTTTATATTTTTATATTAATAAATATTAACGTAATTAATTAATAAGTTGACATGACACACATAATAAATATCTTTATCGTATTTATGTTTGATTTCTCAATACATTTATATATTTATAACACGAATATCAATTAATATCTAGTAATAATATAAAAATATTAACTAATTTATATGTTGAACACTAAATTAATTATTCATGTCACATTTATATTGAGTTATAAAATTATTCATGTTATATTTATGTCATGTTAACTTATTTACAACCTCTTATAAAAAAAATATTTATAACCTATTTTTAATAATAATATCAATATAATTTGTTGTTTTTAAATTATCTTTTACTTTTTTTATATTAAATGTGTTAACCAAAGCAAGATAATTAACATGATTAATAAACGAATTATATATGTGTTTTGATTCGCTTAAATTTTGACCGAACAAGATTACATGAATTGACACCTCTGTATCCTTTAAGTATATTCGTCTTTCATATTAATTTAATTATGTCATTAATTTGATTAAATTATTACAAAATATTGTAGTGCTGTTAAAACTAAACAATTTATTAAGATCAAGAAACCGTTTTAAAAAATAAACATTTTTTTATAATTTTTTTTTCAAGTCTTTCAACTTAATTTTTTTTTCTTACCATTCATATATATACAATCTTGATATCTCGACTTTTCTCTTTAAAATTTCTCTCTCTACAGAAATTAAAAAAATTAATTTCTTAAAAACAAAAGTAATCAATATAAAAAAATAAAATTAAAGAAAAGGAAAGAGATTAAACTCCATACTAATCTCATCAAATTTGAACCTAACTTATTGTGTACATGTAAAAATTCTTTAACGAGCTGCTCCTTGAACATCTACATGGAAACAACTCTAGATTATTATGGGTTTAGGGAAAGAGATTAATATATCTTATAAATTTGTGTATATAATTAGTCATTGCTACATTAACATTTTATCTTCTGTGGAGGTCTAGGGAAAGAGATTAATATGTCCTATAAAATTGTGTACATAAGTGGTTATTGCTGCGCCAACATGTACATCTACGTGTGGGTGCATGGGGGTGCACATGCATTTATGTGTGAGGGTGTGTGGGTGGGTGGGTGCGTGCATGTGACCCTTCTTTTTTTTTTTTAAAATATGGATATATTGTTAAGTTGTACCATCTAATAGTACTAAAATTAATTTTATCAAATTATATGATTTAAAAACTTAACCGTATAAAAAAAATAAAGGCGCTCGCATTATATATATATATTTATCAGTTTATGCAAATCAGTGTCATAGATTGAAAAAATAAAAAAAATCATATCTCCAAAAGTAAAATAGATTGAAGAGAGAGAAAAAAAAATTACATAAGTATATTAGTTATAAAGATTTATAAGATTGATAAAGGAGTGCCAATAATCCAACTTATTTTTTAGTTTAACTACGAGTGTATAAAATATAAATTCCCAATGAATTGAGCCACAGACACCCCCTCAAATATCGTTATTACACCCTCTTCCTACTCATTAAAACGCTTTTCTTATTGGTTTTACATTTTTAACTTCAATTATAATTAGGCTGAAGGCCGGTAAACCGCGTAATTCATGTCTCATTAAAAAAAACAAGTTCACACCCGTTGTAGATGTTTGCCTTTTTCACTGTGCTTGACCTCCTTTCCCCCCCCCCCCCCTTCTTTTCTCTGTGTGTGTGTGTTTTAACAGCATGCTTGCCTTTTCTTGGTAAAGTTTACAAATCACTTGCATTGTGTATTATTTATTATATTAACTGCCACTAGTTTTCGTTTTTATTTTTCACTTTGGGTTGAAATCTCATTAATTAGAGGTGTTACTTATTCATTGTAGCCATGTCTATCATTTAAAATTTCGTTCCTTTAACATTACCTTAGACTAGCAATAAACTTAGTATTTGGTGTGTTTTCTTTAAAATAACAGTCAAGTTAGTTAGGTGGTGTTGAAAATCAAGAGAGGAGAATTAGTTTTGTGTGAATATCAAAAGACAATGGAGTACAGACAATTGAACATCGTTATTTATAAGTTGCGGGATTTATTAGGAAAAATTGTTTAAAAGAAAAGAAAAGAAAAAGCACGGGAATGATTATAAAGCGCATTTTTGAAATTATAAAGATGTTATTGGAATTATTTTAATTTTTTTAGAATTCCTAATATGCCACTTTTTGAAGTGCGGTCTAACGAGAGAAAATTTGGCAGTGTTAAAAGTTAAGCTCAGTCTGAATCCAGCTTGAAATATTATTAGATTGCAAGCCCATTTCTTTTGTGATCCTAAGTTGTTATTACATAAATCATGACCAATTCAAATTTTCTGTGAATAATTAATTTGGGAAACAGACGTGTTAGATTTCTCCGAGATTTCAATTTTTTCCCTTTTTTCTTTTTTGGCCATATTTAAAATAGCCAAAATAAACTGCACTTTGTTACTTAGGAAAGTCTGTGCTGTTGTCGGAAGTATGTGCGCTTGTTGTCATATTTGGGTAGCATATTCTTGGCACCAGTTCATGATAATATTTTATTGCCATATATATTAACGGCTATAAAATACCCATTACATTTCACTACGATGAGCACAGACTTTTCTTGAAAGCACATATATTAATATATGGTTAGCCTCAAAGCAAAAACGATGAAGTCAACAGTTTTGCGACTTATTTTATGCATTCTTCTTACTGGCTTCTTGTTAACGCCCATTGAAGGTATTTTATATTCATAGCAGATTACTATAAAACTAGTTAAATTATGTTTGCGCAAACGTGATGCCCCACACTTGACCACACAAAAGCCATCAAATCCCTGTATTTTTTAAAATGGGATTCACGGTTTTTTGTTTAATAGTTTTTACCAGATAAATATAAATTTTTGTGATTTTTCAATTTTGGTTTATGGACTATGGATTGTTGTTTAGATAATCATAGAGTTGGTAGATGTTATGTTCATTTTCAAATCTATCTATTTAAATTTTTTTAATTTTTCATGGTTGTAAAAATTAATATCAAGCATATAATATTATTGGTTGAATGAAGATATTATATAACATATGTAATTTCTTTCTTTTTTTTTAATCAAAGTAATTGAGTTATGTCATTTCAATTTGAATAATAACAGATCTTTAGATAAAAATACATAATTGTTTTTAAAAAAAGAGATTCATTTAATTTATTTTAATCAATGTAACTATGCTATGTCGCTTTGTATAAAGTTAATGACTCTTTCACTATTTTTTAATTTATATAAACAATTTGTAGCTCCCTCGTGATTCTTTCGGATAATTCTTCATTACCACAATTAATTATATTTTGATGTATGCACAGGGTCACGATGCCGACTAAACCAAGGGCAACAACCGGGATCATGCGACAGGGCTACGGATTCAGTGAACTGTGCTCTTGGGGTTAGCCCATCATTGATGCCTACGCACTGCGATTGCGTTAATGCTGGTGCTAATCAGCGAAACTGCACATGTGAAGTTGAGTCAGCTCAATGCCCACCTGAGGCTACAGCTGCTACAAAACCAAAAAAATAATTAATTGGGGAAGTGTTTTGCTATTCGGAAAATGTTTAGTTGTTACGTTCAAAGCTATCATTTGGTTCAGACCAATAAAATAAAGTGATATTTTACAATCCCCCCACGCGGAATTTATTATGGTGTACATATTTATATTTATGGTTTTATTAATTATTTTAATTTTATTTATATATTGAATATGAAACCCGTCGAAGTAACTAATGTAAAGAAAACCACAGGCAAGGGGTGACATTGAAGCTAACTCCAGAATAAGAGTATAAGACAGCTAAATATCAAAAGATTTTGAATATCTTAAGAATGATCAAGATAGTTTTAGAGTTCAAACTTGAGCAAATTATTTAGGAGTCCGTTTGGAATCAATTTTGATAGGTTCAAAAGTAGCTTTGAAAAGTAAATTTGATTTTGATATTTGATAAATTTTATTAAAAATTATATTTATTAAAATTATCTCATCCTACATAAGATTATAAAAAGTAATGAAGAAGAAAATTTTGAAAATTTGATTTTAAAGATTAGTTTTATACTCTATATAATTTTATATATATCCTCATATATATTATAAAAACTTTAGAATTATCTTTATTAATTAGGAAATAAAATCATTAACTTTTAATGGAGTATTAATGTCACCAATTATATTGAGATAACAAAATAAAAAAATAAAATAAAAATCTTAATTTTAGTTAGAGATTTTAGATGATGTTAAAAGGATTGGGGTTTTCTTCTAATACATTAAGCTATTACTGGAGCACATATTAATCTTGTTCAAGGTAAATTGGCCGTTAGAAAGAACAAAAATAAATAAAAAATACTTAAATTATTATGGTCAATTAATCTTGTTCTTTTAAAAGATGTACTTGTTTGATTGGTCATTTTTTTTTTAATTTTAAATATGAATTGGCAGAAGAGTTAAAAGAGTAGAAGCAGAAGAAATACGGATTAGTCAAGAAGCGAATCGATACTGAGGTATCCGCAAGAGTCTTAAAATCGATACTGAGCTATACTAATTAGGAGAAATACGAATTAGTAAATCCTTAAAATTATTTTATTAGACTAACAACTACAATCATTTTGTATAAATAAATACATATAATTTAAATATGATATAAAGAGATTAATTGTGCAAAAGTATCACAAGCCCACATAATTAAAAAAAAATTCCCACATAATTAAAAAAAATTAACTGTTATACTTTTTTAGCCAATCTCTTTATGCTACATTATATTGTACATATTAATTTGTATAAAATTATATGTGACTTTATTATTACTGTTTTTTTTAATAATTTTTTTTCCTAATAATCTTCTGAAGAAGTTCAAAAGTAATTGTGATGAATCGACAGTTGTTCGAAGTAGATGCAAATACCCTATTCCTTTTTAATATGATCACATCACTAAACAAACATAGTGATTGTTTCTTCGGCATAGAAAAAATATTTTATTTTCTAAATCACGACAACCCTATATTGTGCCTAAATAAATTATGTGTGGGTTAAATAATAAATATTATATATAATATTTTTTTATTAATTATATCCTTGGGTACCAAGATTTTCGTTTATCAAAATCAAACCATCATGGATATAGTGGGCTTTATGGAAAAATTTACGTAATCATTTTTTATGATTTTTTTTTCAAAAAAAATTATCCCCTATAGAATATTTAAAGTATGAGTAGCTGTTATGAGTTTCTAATAATATTTTATAACCACCTTAGGTTTTCTTTTTTTTTTTTTTGTATTAAGCGGCTACATTTTTGTTAACTTTGTTGGCCACCATTACATAATTCAAGGTAAAAATGATTTCACCCCTAAAATATTATTTTACCTTCTTAAACAAATTGTTTTATCTTCGATCATTTAATAGTAGTTAATAAATTAACAAAAAAGTGACTAATTGATATAAAATTAAAACTTAAAAGTAGTTTTAAGATATTATCTAAAATTTATTACTACTTGAACTTTCATTATTCTTGACGTGATTGAAAGATAACTTTACTTAAATATTTAATGTTTGTGAATACTTTTTAAGAACATGAGTTGGAATTCCCCATGATATTTTTTTATCCTTGTTTACATTTTCCGGATTCCCAGATCATAGCCAGATTTGCATCTGCTAGACTATGTATTCTTGTTGCCATATAACGGTTACAAATATATATATGTGTTACATTATTTAAGTGATTAAGGCTAATAAATTGAAGGCATAAATGGATTCCCAGTTCATATATTACATATATCACATTGTATTCCATTTTCATATGTTTTACCATATTAGTTCATTGCCCTACCAATATTTTTGCAGCTTTGTTATAGCTAATTAACCAGAAACCAAAAATCATGAAGTCAATAGTTCTGCCTATCTTGCTCATTCTTTTGATTAGCTCTTCAACCACTACCATTGATGGTACCATCAAGGCAGTATTATCAACCTAAGTTATGTCTATATGCATGATAGGCAGAATATTCTTATATATATATATATTTGAAATTTTAAAGTGTGGAAGTATGAAAAAACATATAAATTCTGCAATTTAAATGTTTTAAGTTTTAAACTTTTAAAACCTTATAGTTTTAAACTTTTAGAATCCTACAGTTTTAAAGCTTTTCCGGATTTTGTTCTATATTTTAACATCTCATATCAAAAAACTATTTTATATATACATACATACATACATACATATGTGTGTGTATATATAGTATTAATAATTATTTTATATTAATCCAAGTAATTTAAAGTTAAATTTATCGTGAATATTGGTTTTCTTTTTTAATTGTCAATTATTTAATTCCGTAGCAATAATGTTAATTTTTTGTTCAATTATTTTTACATTTTGTTATATTATTAACGCGTAGGGCAAGCAAACTGCACAAAACAGAAAGGAAATACTGGTGGAGGGTGCGGCATCGACCCTGAAACTCAATGCTACATTGATTTTCTGAAAGAATTTGGTCCGCAGTCCAATCCTAAAGATTGCTCATGTAAAAACGTTGGAGCTAATAGTCGATTATGCACATGTCAAATTTTGTGCTAATTAATAAGCTAAGGCCAATTTTGTTAATTAATTGGCAACCTTGAATGTTTGGCTATCGTTGTGTTTCAAAGCTTTATATGTTTGGATTACAACAATCTATATCTGATAATAAACTGTAATTTGTTTCCCTTGTTTGATTTTAATTCAAATAGAAAATTGATAACCAGTGCAACTCTTAGGTGCCAATACAAAAGTGATTTGGTGACCAGCCAGTCAAATCTTTGTTGCTATCGCCTCATTTTTAATTCTAAATATTTAGTCGGTACTGCAACTTTTATAAAAAGTTGATGTATCAGTAATATTCACATGAAAAAGAACCGCTTGCTTCATCTAACTGTTCACTTTTAAACATCTGAAACTCTGAATGTCGATGTATCCAGGTATCCAACATGTCAGTGTTCTTGTATATTTAAAGTGGAAGAGGTAAATCACTAAGATTTGAGGAGGAAGGCATAAAATATAATTGAGAATTTTTTAACTTGAGCAGCAGTAGCTGACACACTTGCCCTCCTTTTAGGGAAATATATAATAAAAAAGGTTAAAATAGAACAAGAGAAAAGAAAGAGCAAGGTTAGCCATAACTAAACCGTAAAACGACGAGCTAAATAAAGAAAGCATGAAAGTCCTAATGATTTTTGAATAGAAACTCCAACGATCCCTGGAAATCTATAAGCTGGCAATGACTGACTATCCTTGGTCAAACTTGATGGGAAGTATTACTAAGCACTAAATTAAGTTGGGTGTAGAGAGATTAATGGAAATTAATTGGTCAATGGTGGGTGGAATTGTCACCTTCCAAATCTTTTTCTTCTCCCAAATTGTTGCATGTTCACATTTTCCTCCTTATGCGTAGCACTGTTTGCTCTTTCCTTTTACTTTTGAGTGTTTGCAGGAGAGATTTATGTAAATTGTCAATCTTGGGGATCGAACAGTCTGAATGTTTGAGTGTTTCATTTCACATAATAGTATAATACTTTGTAACGAAGTGAATTTATTTTTTAACTGTTATAATTAATTAGAACCTTTTATCATGTTCTAATCTCGTCAAAATACGAATTGAAGCTACTAGAGAGTCCTAGAAATTATTATTATTATTATTATTTATATAAAGGATGGTTGTGTATTATAAGCGGATACCTAGAACCAATTTATATAATTTTGCCTATGGTCTAACTAGAAATCCCATTTTCATAGGATTTTTATCTTTTTTCTATAACTTGGGTTTGAGTGCTATTTATTTTTCTTTTCTTATTTTGATCAAGACAATTTTATTATAAAATAATATTTGAAATTTATTTATTTTGATAAACTTGCAATATTGAGAGTTATTATATAAAGGGATTTAAAATCCTAGATTTAGACTATTCAAAATTATCCAATTAATTTATTATTTAGAAACCTTTGTTTCTTCTATCAATCTTCTTTTAACATTCTTATTTGTCATTTTCACTGGGAAGAATATATAAATTTAAATTTCTTTTATTAATTACTCAACGCACACATTGAAGCTTGAATTGGAAACCTAAACTTCAAGAAGATCGTTCTTGACCACAGGACCAGGATCTTAGCTTAGATCATATATATACATCACTTACCCATAATATTTCTTTAATACGACCATTTAGCCCCACAGTTAATAAGAAGAATGTTACCAATAAAATTTAAAATTCGGATGTAGAGGATAAAAACATAATTTGTCATCTTGAATTCACCAGCAAAGAAAGAAAGCGGAACGTACTTTAGAAAGAGAAAAACTTTCATGGAAATGTGTATTAAATGAATGCCATGTATTTCAAAAAGATTATTTTTCTCTCTTGATCAATTTCAAAAGGAGTATGGTTTATATTTATATGTCTGCATCAACATGTTATTAAATGGATTTAAAGATGACACGATCATGTGTCCGTCACATGTAAATATTTTATTTCTAGACGGGCAGGTTCTAGACAACAGGAAATCAGTACCCTCATGTTAATGGACTTAATATTGGTAAAGCGTAAATAAATATATTGGACTTATTGTATCCCTACAACTAGTTGATCACGAGAGTAGGTGGAAACCAGCTCACACCACCGCTAATTGAGTTTGAAAAGCACATGAAAGCAACTTAAAAAGTTTCACATATACTCAAAAGAGACCTTTTTTTTTCCTCAAATAGTGGCCAAAGCTTAAAACCATAGCATATGATTCCCATAATGGCAGTAGCCAAACCTACCAAAAACACAAGTATAAATGATCATAATGTAATGGATTCCATCTGCAAAATTCTTTGAAACTTTAAAATTAGAATTTTAAGTATTAATTTACTGAAGACAATGAAGAGAATTATGGAGATATTATTGTTGGGCATTTTGTACTTAACTGCCAGGGCTTCCTCACAGATTCAGCCACAGGGCCTTCAAGTGCCATGTTTCTTCATTTTTGGTGACTCATTGGTGGATAATGGAAACAACAATAGGATTCTTACTCTTGCTAGGGCAAATTACAGGCCTTATGGCATTGATTTTCCTCAGGGTGCCACTGGCCGGTTCACCAATGGCCGAACCTATGTGGATGCCCTAGGTGATATTTATTGTTTATGAAGCTTGTTAGAAATGTTTTTCAATTTTATAACCATTCAGCTATGTAAAAATAAATAACTTATGTTTATAATGTTACTAGTAATTTCTAAATATGGTTCATGTATATAATTGAAATGCTTTTCTTTTGCCCTAACTTTCTTCTATTGTTTTATTTGCAGCTCAACTTTTAGGTTTTCCAAATTATATTCCACCATATGCCAGAACTCGAGGACCAGCTCTGTTGAGAGGAGTGAATTATGCATCTGGGGCAGCTGGTATCCTTGACCAAACAGGCACCAATCTGGTACATTTTATTTACCGTCAAAAATATATATTGTACCTAAATGGAAATCAATTTCCCCTTCAAATTCTATTGCAAGTAAAATTCACACCTTAAAACTCTTCAATCACCCTAAATTACCTAACAAACAATGTCACTCATCATTTGGTGTGCAACTGTACACGTGGTGCAGCATCTTCTATAGCGCTTACTGAATAAAGTTGAAAATTTTGATTAACGATACACTGTCATGTAGCTGCAGAATCGTTTACCATAACATATCTGCAGAATCGTTTACCATAATATATTTAATGTATCCTTTTTCTTATGTATATATATCATAATCGGAATTTTGATATTTATAATAAAAAATCTACTTTGGAGACTACCCTATATCAAGTCTTTTATGAGAGAGTTCAGATTTCTGTCTTATATAATCTTAAGATTGATTTTTCTTTTGGCAGGGTGATCATACTTCGATGAACCAGCAAGTTGCAGCTTTTGGAGAAACAGTAGTACAAATGAGGAGATACTTCAGAGGGGACAATAAAGCACTCAACAACTATCTAAGCAAATGCATATTTTACTCAGGAATGGGAAGCAACGATTACCTTAACAATTATTTTATGCCGACCTTCTACTCAACTAGTTCTGACTATACAACGAAAGCTTTTGCTGCTCTTCTTCTTCAAGAATATACGCGCCAATTAATGGTTTGTTCCTGATTTTCAAACTATTTTTTTGTAGTTAAAGAGAAGCTGGCCAACCAAAAACCAAAGACAAACGTTTAAAGAAAATTTAAAAGAATTGATGGAAAGAAAAAATAAATAACTAATAAAATTATAAAATTACTTTAATAGATAAGTTTTTTAATGTTATGTTATACAAAAATAAATAAAATTATTAAATGAGGAAATGATAGTTTAGATATTTTAACATTAAAAAAAAACTTTTCAACTTCTATCTCAAAAGCTTAAGATTTGAGTTTTTATTAATAAGTTAAAATAGCTTATTTAATATTCAAAACTCTACTAAAAAAAGAACTAAACAACAATAGAAATTTTAATAGGAGCTTATGAGATTGAATAAGTACTTATAATTATTAGATAAGTCATACTAAAATAAGCACTTAGACTTGTATAAAGTTATCTCTCCTTACCAAACCATTTTGAGTTTTTCTTTGACACTTGTTTACAATGTATGGTTAAGCTTTAAATAATTTTAGATTTTCATTTATTAACTACAATCTTGATCCATTTGATTTAGCCTAGCTATCAAGTAATATTCTTACCTATTCATTTATTCATTTTATTTTTATTATTATTATTATTATTATTATTATTATTATTATTATTATTATTATTGGCTCATTCTTCAGCAATTATACTCCTTGGGGGCTCGTAAAGTGATTGTAGCATCAGTTGGTCCAATTGGTTGTATACCATATCAGCTTGCACGATTCAGTGGTAACAACAGCACAAGGTGCAATGAAAATATCAACAAGGCAATCATTCTTTTCAATTCAGGGCTTCGAAAGTTAGTCGATCAATTTAATGGTGGCCAATTACCTGGTTCGAAGTTCATTTTGGTAGATTCCTACCAGAGCTCCAATGATCTATACATGAATGGAACTAACAACGGTAATTATTATTTGTCTAATCTTTGTGCTCAGTACTTTTTCCTTGATCATGAACCGATATTCTTTGTTAACAAATCGTATGGTAGCTCGAACCTTGATGATGATTTGAACCTGAATAGCTTATGTCAATAATTTTTTAATTACCCATTGCATCCCTAGCGTTATAATTTTAACATTGAAAATTTACTACTAAATTCATCACACTAGGCTGGTAAAAATTAATGGAATAGTATTAAAAGAACTCAAAAATATGTTTTATCTATACTATGGTTTAATGTCGAGAATGTAACGAGTAATTAAGAAAAATTAGGGTCTTGAAGTGTCATTCTCCCATCACATAATAAACGTTGAATAAGTGATTTTTTTTTTTCAATTTGCTAAGAATGGCTTTGGATTCAAAGATGATTTTTTTTTTCAAATATCATGATTAATACTTATTGGATAAAAAATATTATGTAATGAAATCTTAACCGTCAACTGTACAGACGTAGACGTGACAGAAAACAAAGTGACTATCATGTTCCACAATTTCTTTCTTTCTTTCTTTCTTTCTTTTTTTGGGGTAAAAAATGTTGTGCAAAATTGTGATAAAATTACAGGATTTGAAGTGATGGACAAGGGATGTTGTGGCGTAGGAAAGAACAATGGGCAAATAACTTGTCTTCCTCTTCAACAACCATGTGCCGATCGTCAAAAATATATGTTCTGGGACGCTTTTCACCCCACAGAGGAGGCTAATATTTTTCTCGCTAAGGCAACTTACACTTCCCCGTCCTACACTTATCCAATCAATATACAACAACTGGCTAATTTATAAGAGATATTAATTTCTTGTTTCTCATCGCTTCAATTAAATGATCATTTGGAAGTTTTTGTAATCAGTTGTTGATTCAATGCTTTGGGCTGATGATATTCGATGCTAATATGTTGGATTCATTATGCTTCAGTAATTTCAGCCTGTGGATCATGTGTTCGTTGAATAAATGTATTTATGGTTGTTTAATTATGCATGGTTTTACTTTATTCTTCGACTACGTCAATACTTGATTTTTATTTCAAGCAGCATTCAAGTTGACATCAAATATGTGATAATGGGATTACATAATGATCCGAGTTGTTTTATCGAAAACGATAATTGAAGTTAAAGCATTTTTCACAAGACTAAAATATAATTTATACAGTTTGTTCATCCTCTTAAAAGGCTAACCGAAAACATATCTGCAATGATTTAGAATCTTGGGCTTTTATTGAGCCTAATATGGATTAGAAAAAAACATAAGGATATGTTGCAAAGGAAGCACAAAATTAGCCATTTGATTTGATCAAAATTGACTTAATTAATTAAAAATAAAAATTAATAATAAGTAATTTAGTTATTCAAAGATAATTTGATTAAATAAATTACTAAAATGATAAGATCATACTCAATAAAGAATATCTTAGTGGGTGGGTCTAATCATGATAGTGTTCAATATCAGGTGGTTTTATTTCATAGAATGAATGATTATAAACTAGCATTCATGTTTCTTCATTATTTCTCTCATTTCTCAACAAAATTTGAAGATTCCAAATCCTATGAACTCTTAAAACACTTCTAAATGTAGAATAATTAGAGGCATACAATTGGGGTGCTTTATAGATCTCGAATCAAGTAAAAATAAAAGCTGTTCATGCAAAGGTCTATTTCTAGAATAGTGTTCATACCTTGCTGTTTTCAGTCTTTTTCTCTTACCTTACGAAGCTATTTTAGAAACCATAAGTGAGGTAATTAAACTTAAATATTTTATCTTGATTTTTTTTTGAATGAAGTCGCGAGGTTTCTAGAGACTGCACCATTTGTTTAATTTTACTGTGCAAAAGTTATATTTTTAGAAACTTTTTGGACAAATGTTGTCCTTCAAGTGGTATTAGAGGCATCTTCATTCAATTTTGAATTTTTTAAAGTATGATTTATGTTAATTCCATTTATGATAGCATGAAGGATGATTATGGAAAGACCTAGATAATTTATGATATATTTATGTCATGTGGTGATTGAATATATGCATATTGTATGAGCTATTAGTTTATTTGTTGACTTTGGCTGATTTCTAAAGGCCTAAATGGTGGTAACATTTTAAATAGGAACTTGCATGGCCCTTCCCCTATCAAGATCTAATTGTATCCCCTTACTCTAAAGTTGTCCCCTAATTCTTTTAAACATGTAATTTCTACAAGTGAATGAGATGATTATACAAAGATGGATGACGTGTCTTTGATGGCTTGGAGTAAGAAGACTTTATCAATTGTTGCTGCACTTCTAATGAATTTTTGTCTGCTCAAATGGAAACTAATAATTGTACTAATTTGAGGCATAAGATGTCTCATAATCTTTATTGCTTGCTTCATGTTTAGGTAGACTTTAAACTAATTTATGCTCAAATTGGTTTTATTAGAAAATTTTATGATCATCCTTAGTAAGTTTGTCTATAATATGCATGAGACGTATACTAGGGTGCTTAGACATATTTGGTTATTGAAAATGGAATAACATGCTAAAAAGTGAGACCATTAAAAAGACCAAATACTCCCTATTCAAATAAACATAATTATTGTCAAGTTGTAATGAAGGATATTAAGAATGTCTATCATGCCCTATTAATACTTATGGAATGTTTAAAATATTATATGCTTGAGCTAGTTGTCCTAGATACATAGGCTACTTATTCATTACAATATTGAAAACAAATAATATATTATATAATGATACATAATTCATACATTAAGCTCTTAAGAATTGTTAGGTAAGGTTAGTAAGATGTTTTAAAATATACAAATTAGGGTAAACTTAACTAAATCATTTATACCAAGAACTGTTAGGTGCGGTATTAATGATTTAGAGGCTAAAGGATAATCAGTACATGCATAAGATGCATTTGCTAAGAGTTACCTACTCATTATAATAAGTAAGCCAAGAACTATTAAGTGAGAAAAACTTAAGCTAATGAAAATCTGATTTCTACTAGAAACTTTTGCCAATGAGAGTTTTCATTTCTTGCAAATGAGTGAGAGTGTAACGAAATGATAAAGTAGTAAGAAGTGCTATTTGATTTAAAGACCAAAATAAAATAAATTATAATAAAATACTAATAATTTAATTTATATTTTTTGTAATCATATTGAATAATGAATAATCCACTGGCACGAATTCTAGATAATTACCATTTGACGGGACATAATTATGTTGATTGGTTAAGGAATTTAAGAATTGTTCTTAATTATGAGAAAATTAGCTATGTTCTTGATACACCTAAACCAAATATAATTCTTGAGAGAGCAAGTAAAGAGGAACTTATCGCTTATGAGAAGTACCAAGATGATGACCTACGTGCTAAAAGCTATATATTAGCATCAATGTCCAATGAACTACAAAGGCAACATGAAAACATGCCTGATGCAAGTTCTATGATACGTCATCTACAAGTGTTGTATGGTGAACAAAGCATGATAGTTAGATATGAGATATTTAAGAAACTGTTTAGAATGAGAATGGCTGAAGGGTCAGTTAATGAGCATGTTCTCAAAATGATTGACTACATAGAGCAACTAAAAGCTTTTAATTTCTCAATGGATGGAGAATTAGCTATTGACCTCATCCTACAGTCTTTGTCAGACTCATTTTCTTAATTGATCATGAATTTTAACATGAATAAAATTAAGTGCAGTCTTGTTGAACTGCTAAAGTGCTTAATACTATTGAAACTTACATAAAGAAACTAAAAGATGTTATGGCTATGGAAGAACCCTCAGCCAAAAAAGGTAATTTAACCTAAGGCTAAAGATGAAATTAAGAAGTGGAAGGCTGATAAATCCAATGACAAGGCAAAATGTTTCTATTACGTTAAGGATGGGCATTAGAAGAGGAAGTAGAAAGTTTGCCTCAACAACTTGAAATTCAAGCCTAAAAAGAATCCTTCTTAAGGTATGCTTATTATTGAAAATAATATTTCAATTATTCATTCTACTTCTTGGATTTTAAATTCTAAATTCTGTAATCACACATATTTGTATGTTAATGTAGGATCTGAAAAGAAGTAAAAGACTTAAGCAAGGGAAGGTGTTTCTTAGAGTGGGAAATAGAGCAATAGTTGTTACCTTAAGGTAATTGCAATGCATCTTAAAGTAATTAGAAAAGTTCTAATTGATGATTAAAGAGTTTACCATCTTTTAATGAATAAAGAGTTATCATTAAAATAGTTCGATTACCTTATAACAAAGAACTTAAAAGGTTACACACCTAATAAAAGTAAAAAATGAGTTATTAAGAATGAGAAGTTAAATTTCTTAATTTTAGAAAAATTAGTATTAAGCTTATAATTCACTGAGAATAAATATATATATTATATATGATTTAAAATAGAAATTTTGATGTTCCATAGATAGTTTAAGAAACAAAATAAATTTCATAATTCATTAATCAAACATTAGGTTTGAGATCAGTATGTAAAATGACCATATTGAATATGTTTCGGTTCGTAAATAATTATGGACTCCTTGAGCAATTTTGAGTATAGAATCTTGGGCTTGTATTGGGCCTAATATGAATTAGGAAAAAATACAAGAACATATTACAAGGGAAGCCCGTAATTAGCATTTGATTTGATCAAAATTGGCTTAATTAATTAAAAATAAAATTTAATAATTTAATAATTTATTTATTTAAAGATAATTTGATTAAATAAATTATTGAAATGATAAGATAATATTCAATAAGAATGCTCTAGTGGGTGGGTCTAGCACATAATAATGTTTAGTGTTATTATTAAAAGATAATGGTGGCTTTATTTAGTGGAATAAATGATTATAAACTAGTATTAATTTTTCTTCATTATCTCTCTCATTTCTCAACAAAATTTGAATATTCCAAGTCTTATGAACTCCTACAACATTTCTAAGTGTGGAATAATTAGAAACATCACAATTGAGGTGCTTTAAAGATTTCGAATCAAGTAAAAATGAAAGCTGTTCGTGTAAAGGTCTATTTCTAAGATAGTGTTTGTACCTTGATGTTTTTAGTCTTTTTCTCTTACCTCACGAATATGTTTTAGAAATCACAAGGAGGAAATTAAACTTAAATATTTCATCTTGATTTTTTTTAATGAAATCGATCCAAGGCTTATAGAGATCACACTATTTGTTTTAATTTGACTGCACAAAAGTTGCGTTTTTAGGAACCTCATTAAAAAATGTTATCTTTCAGACTATTAACCACAATATACGCAATATTGCTTTTCTTTTATATGCATGTTAAGATTAGATTTCTATATTTATATTAAAAAATCTATAGAGACTACTGTAAAGTGAGTTTATTATGGCTTGGTCCAAATTGCTACCCACATAATCTTAAGAGTGATTTTTCTTTTGGGATGGTGATTACACTTCAATGAATCAACATGTAGTAACTTTTAGAGAAACAATACTACAAATGAGGAAATAACCTAAGAGAGGGTGAATTGAGTTTTTAAAAACTTAATCAAAACAAATCATACAATAATTTAATCTATTCTCCTAACAAAATAAAAAAAATAATAAGTTTGATAAAGTGCAATAATAAAAGAGTAAGGAAAAAGAAAGCAAACATAATAGTTTTTACGTGTTTCTCTCTCTCTCACACACACACACACACACACACACACACACACACACACACACACACACACACACACACACACACACACACACACACACACACACACACACTTTTAGTGAAAAACCATATCATAGATGATTTAGTAAATTCCTACATATCTATTTGGGTGTTATTTTGAATCAAAGTTCCAACAATAAATATATATATAAATGTATGGATTTTTCTATATTTGATATTTTAACTTGTATAAAAAAATGAAAATATAATGATTACGTAAAAGTCATTTTTAACCCTTTTAAAGGATTTTTTCACTTTGATAAAATTTCAAAAAAAATTATTTTTTAATTTAAAAATAAATATCTTACAATAGATATTGAGCTTATAAAATGAATAAATCCAACTAATTAATATTAGTTAGATTGATTTGTATTAGTATTTCTATCTTTACAGAGCCATTAACTTTTAGAAGTCTACTGATACCTATCTTTCAATGATAATGTACAAATAGGCTTTAACTAACTATATAGTCTTATTGTTAAGTACCAATATTGCACATGTAAATTTGCTTATTTGGAATTCAAACTATGTGTGAATCATGATCTATTTGATTTAGCTTATCCATCGAATAATCTTTGATTTAGCCTATCCATCGAATAATCTTACTTGTTCATTTATTCTTTTAATTTTTTTAGAGTTAAAGTCCATGAAGAGATAGACTAATCAGCTAGGATAAATCTTTTAAGTGGCAAGGCTCCAAGGCTCAAAAGGTTGCTAGGTTGTTAAATCTTGAGACAAATCATGTAGGATAAACAGGGGTGGCAATTTCACTTGATCTTAATTTTGGCTTGACTGATCTAACCCTAATTTTTTGGGCTTTGACCCAAATATTCAAATTTAGGCCATAATTTTTAGGCCCGATCAAATTTCAGGTCAAGGTTCGACATGACTTAGCTTTATAAAAAAAACTACATGGACATAAGCATACAACATAGTATCATATATGCATACATTACAATCACACATGCACATATCACAGACTAGTATACCATGAACACATACACATATCACAAAATAATTAATTAATCTCATTTTAAAAACCCTAAGTTAGCTTAGCCAATAACCATTACCATCATCGTCAATGTCAACGTTAATCACACTGCGTGAATATGCCATGCCACTAATTGCTTGCCTATTCAACCATGCTTTCTCTTACACCATCTTACACTACCTCACCTGTTCTAAGCCTCCAATTAGATGTGCAAGGTGAACCACCCAACCAATCGTGGCTGCCGCGCCTTGTCTTACTGTTTTGCTGCATCATCGTTAACTGATGACCATAAACTTGAGTATATTGTATTGTGAATTATTTTGACTTTAAATTAGAAGAATCTTGTCTTCTATTTTATATTCATTGTATTGTAACTAGAAAGATAACAAAATTGATAAGTAATCTGAATGAAATTGAGATATGGTCATAGAATTACAAGATTGTGAAAAAATAATACAGACTAAATTTGTATATTCTTGAAAATAAAAACAATCGGGTGGGGCATGACTCGACCTTGGCCTAAATTGGCTCAAACCTGACCAGGCCTGAAGTAGAAATGATAGGACTTTTTTTTTATTGTTAGGCTTTTTATTTTATTGATCGAGTTGGGCTTAGGCTTGGTTAAAGCCTAGCTCGACCCAATTGATTACTATTTCTAAGATAGACCTTTTCGATTTCTAGAATAAATGTCCTAGGCTCTAATGTTCTATGATTCTTAGGATCCGAACTAGAGCTCAAATAAAAATGGTCCATATAAAGCCTATAGAGAGGTGGATAAACCATGCTGGATATACCTTCTAGGTGGCGAGGCTTTAAGGCCCAAAAGTTCTAAGGTTTCTAAAATTCTATCCTCAAACAAATCACTTTAGATAAACCACTTAGGTTCTTAAGACAAATCAGTTTAGATAAATGTTGTGCAAATTTTATTGAACTCGCAAGCGCACGAATCTATTGTAGAATAGATTAATGGTGATGAGTGTCGATCCCACGAGGAGGTTGATTTTAATTATGTGTAGAATTAATTTTCTTTTAATGGGAACAATTAAACTATGGTAATTTTATCCTAAATTGTGAATTAAAATAGCGGGAATAATTAAGAATGAAACTGTTATAATAAAGCACTTGGGTATCTAGATCTACATTAACATACTCCATGAGCTAAATATTCCATATTAATGCCAATTAAATCATAAGGGGGGATTCCATATCTCATGAACCACGCTCAAATAAATATGGTGCCAAGAGCTTATCGTGCCAAATAATAATAACCTTGTACTAGGGTGCCGGTTTAACTAGGGCTGTATCTAGATAAGACTATTATTATTTGTTGATGAAAAGTCAAAACAACCACAAATATTAGAGGGGAAGAGAAAGTAAATTTACCAAATTAAGTCCATGGAATATGTTGAGACTTCACCTTCAACCCAAGCTTAAAAGAAAATTACCCACTCATATTTTAATTAAGGATAAAAAAGAAAATTTTATTAAAATACAAAGAAACTATAAGAGGGAGAAAGAATTTCAGAAATCTAAGCTTAAAAATGAATTCAGAGGTATCAAATTAGGGGGGAGAGCCCCCTTTTTATAGATACATTAAGTGAATCGTGACCATCGGATTAAAAACAATTCAGATGCTCAAGATTGCGCCACGTCATCGGTTAACAGTCAACAGTTAATAGTCAACAGTCAACATTTACACAGTAACACCGTCTGAATAGTAAATAATCCCATGTATGCGCATGTACTGTACATACGATTTTTGCTCCACTGAGATATTGCCACGTCATCGATCTATAGTACATAAGAAATTTAGCCTAATAAGATCGTGACACATCATCGGTCGATGCCACGTCATCGGTCAACTCCACATAAGCAGTTAATACCACATACTTCGTCCAATCAGATACTGCCACGTCATAGGTAGTTGCCACATCATCGGTCCGCATATATTAACAGTGTCGTGAACAGTACCGTGAACAGTATTGTATGTATGAACAGTACTGTATATGTGAACAGTGACTTTTTTCCTTTAATGCTCCTCTTAAGGTTTTCGACCGTTCTGAGTCCAAATATGATGTCCGTTTTGCTGTTTGATCACTCGTTCATTGTGAAATAATCGTGATGTCCCTAAAATACATAAAATATATAATTATAATAAAACACATATAATTAAATAACAAAATACTTAAATAAATAAAAGTAGCAATGTTAGTGAGACTTAAAGTGTAAAATGACGATTTTCTTCTTTATAAATATACACTTTCTAACACTCAACACACCCCCCAACCAGCTTATTGCCAGTCCCTAGCAAATAAAGCGAAGATAAAATTCAAAACTTTTTTTTAAAGGAAACACATGTGTTTATTCAATCAGATTAATGATAGCAATAAAAAAAAAGTACAAGCATTATCTCCAGTCTAAAGGAATATTACACCCACATCAACCATCCATATGCCTCAGTCCAGCAGACTTTGTTGTAGCAATAGTAATTAGGCCACTTTCAAGAATGACATATCCAACCCTAAAATCTCACTGGTTGTAGTGACATTCTCACAAAGAAATTAATCCCAATAAAATTTTGTCACTACAATGAATGGTAAACTGAGAGAAAATAATAAAGAAATATCATACACTCTCACCAAGATGAAAAAAATATATGCCCATAGCTTAGAAATAATACGATCTCAAATAAAGTATTAGTTAACCCAATGTATTCATTTTTTTTATATGCATCACTACATCTTAATTGCCCATATAACAGGCATTTTATTTCAGACTATAGTGCCATAAAATCAAAAAAGGACTTTTATTAGGACGTAATGTAGGCTAGGGACATGGCTAACAGAGAAAGAAAAAAGGGAACAAAATATATATGTTTGAGAGAAAGTTTAAGAACTTTTAGAAATTACAAGATGCATTTTGCTTATTTATTGCTATTGTATATTTTTTTTCTTTTTTTCTTTTTTTTCTTTTTTTTTGTGTAGCACAACTTCGCTGAATAAAATAATTATTTATTCTTTTTCTCAAACATGAATAGGTGGATGAAACTTGTATGATATCGGGTAATACTCTAAATTGGAGTGGGTCAGGATGATAAGTTAATAAAGAAAATGTTTGTTTTTTTAAATAAAAGGCTCAAAAGGGCTAACTATAGATATTACATAATAGGGACGGCTAGAAAGGCTCAAACAGGTCAAAAATGACTTTCCAATCTCTTTTAGGACTCTAAATAATCTTCCATATCTACTAATTAAGTGGGCATTTAGATGTAATAACACGCGCGCGCACACACACACACACACACATATATATATTTTTACGGGTTGATTCAAAGAAAATCTAGAGATCATGTATGAAATAATAAACTGCTAAGTTACATGAAAAATGGGCAAAAAGGGTTACTCTCCAAGAAAAATTAATAGGCTCAAAAACTCACTTGGAATTTATTATGACATGTGCATTCTTTCAAGCAACTCATATTTGTCCCCAACATCAACATGTGAAATCGTAAACATGATGTAACATCACTCAAGACCAAAGATAATACAAATACTAAAATTCAAAAATTACCATATCATCCAATATAAAAAAAAAACTCACACAAAATATATATATATTTTTTAACAGAATTCTTTCCCCGCAACCTATTCTAAACATAAAAAGAAAACATACATGCAGAAAAATTAAAGAAAAACATTTTTTTTTAAAGAAGATGCGTTTCTAGAGTCACTATACTCCATATTCAGCCATCTTTGACTTTAAAAACTTGAAAACATATATTTATAAAGGAGAAATTATCAACTATTCCCTCCCCCTAACCAGAACGAAACATTGTCCTCAATGTTTTAAAGGAAAAAAGTAGAGATTAGAAGATATCACCTGGGCGTTGCAATACAGAAAAAAATATTAACAAGTAGTTGCGACTGTGGCTCACATCTTCCTCTGGTTTTACATCCAGAAATGGCTTGAACGCCCTCTATGGGTCGAGGATAGGCTTCCCATCCAGTTTTCTTACAAATTGGCAAACAAGGTCTTTTATAGTCAGATTCCCGAGACTATAGTTTGTACATTCTTTCAGGAATAATGGCCATAACTAGAGTATTGCATTTTGAATGTATCCACTGGGATGCGTTTCAAGAGACAAAAGGATATCATCCAGTGACTCTTTATTCAATCCATCCCTAATGAATTGAATCTTATCTTCTCTGTTATCAGACACCATTCCTAAAGAACATGATTTTTTAATGCATATCATTCTGGCACATTTATGACAAGCAACAGAAAGTCTTCGAGCTTGTCGTTTTCGCGCATAATTTTCTTTACCACAGCCAGGCATGTATGCAATAAATTTAGGAGGTAACTCACCTGCTAAGCAAATTTTTGCTTCGATTAGCCAACGGATGTCAGCATGGATATTATTCTTCATAAGTAATTGCATGCATTCAGACCGGGCTTTACAAATTAAAAGGAGGGCATTCTGAGGAAGTGAAGGAAATCGCTTGTGAAGTTTTACTAAGATCTCGTCTCTGTCCATACCTTCGTCTCAGAATATCAGTTATTGTGGGCAAATTGAAGTAACCGACTTGATTGTCACGGAGTACCGTTATCCGCCACTTAACTGGGGTTACAAACTTTAAACACACAAAGCAAACTAAAATACACAAAGCAAACTAAAACACACAAATAAGAAAATAAATTAAAACACACAAAACAAACTAAAATCGTCCTCTTATTGAATTTACCTCAAGCTCCAATTGGTTATTGTAGACACCTTTCTCAATTTCTCGGAGTTGGCTTTCCAAATCCTCAACATGGGCTACTAACTCTGATAGTTGTAGCTACCAGGTACGATGTGTTTTACAAAATCATATCTGACCTCTGAGATGAGATTGAATACGTCGAAACTGTTTAAGAATGCTGAAGAGATACTTTTTATTTGACATATTCGTGAGAAAAAAAATAAAAGCTTAAAAGTTAAACAGACAGACTTTCACAAACATAATTAAAAATAGAAAAGAAAACTTTAAATCACCGAAAGGAAACAAAAGGAAAAAAATGTCAGGTCATTTCAGTGTTTTGTGCTGTTTTCTCCATATGGTTGGTATTCGTGATATGACTTTACTTTTCTGACCATTAACTTTAAAAATTACACTGTTCCTTGAATTCTTAAATTTAATGGCTTCATATAGAAATATAGTATGATCAGTAGATGGATCAAACCATTGAGAGCGTAACTTACTTGGAGAAATGTGCCTTTGAGAATTGAACAAAAATAATTTCTGACCTGGTGTGAAAGATTTTCTAATGCTCTGCTTGTCACGGAGGATTTTCATTCGCTTTCTATAGTCCTTAGCATTTTTGTCATTACGAATCTCCTCTGGTTTTGCTAGTTGTATCCTTCTTTTTGAACCAAAAATGGGGTCAATGATGTCTGTGTTCTTTTGTTTGTAATAAGGAGAGGATGAGATGATTTCTAACAATATTTTTTCTTCTTCCAAGAATATAGAAATCAAAGGGTCGAGTGAAGGTTTGAGCTCAATTCCTGGTGGTGATTCTGATGATGAGATGAGATTTTCTTTCAATGGTGCCGATTGCTCTATCTTTGTCTTCCACTTATCAATGTCCATGCATGGCGATGAATCTAATAAGGCATTAACCTTATCAATCAACCTGTCAATATTAAAATCCAAACCATAGTGAGTTAAACATGTTAGTAAAGGGTCATAACTAAGGTTTAAAGGAGATGTATGATCAACCAATTCATTAATTAAATCCACATCTATAATTTCATCATCTGTACTGTGAGGTTGTTTGGCAATATTAAAAATATTTAGTTCCATAGTCATATTGCCAAATGACAACTACATATTTCCAGTCCTGCATTGAATGTGAGCATCGACAATTGCCAAAAATGAACGACTCAAGATAATGAGGATATGCTTCCTTGAATCCTGCACTGGTTGAGTATCAATTACAATGAAATTAACAGGAAAATAAAACTTATCTACTTGGATAAGTACGTCCTCCACAATACCACGTGGTATTTTCATGGATCGATCTGCAAGCTGTAACACCACTGGAATTGGGTGTAATTCTCTCAGTCCAAGTTTCACAAATACAGAGTAAGGCAACAGATTTACACTAGCTCCTAAATCCAACAAAGCATTCTCAATTGTGTGGTTCCTTATATTACATGAGATAGTGGGGGAGCCTGGGTCTTTACATTTTAGAGGCATTTTATGTTGGAGTATAGAACTAATATTTTCTGTTAGAAAGACCTTTTTCTGAACATGAATATTTCTCTTTTTAGTACAAAGGTCTTTAAGAAACTTGGCATATGATGGCACTTGTTTTATAACATCAAGCAAAGGGATGTTAACACTTACCTGTTTGAAGATTTCAAAAATCTCACCTGTGATTTTTCTTTCTTCCCTTTAGCTAACCTTTGAGGAAATGGAGCTTTAGGAACATATTCTCGTGGGTTGGTTTCCTCTTTCTCCTTTGATGATGATTCCTCAGTGTTCACAGGTACAATCTAAGTTGATTTTGGCATCTCCACTTTGTTGTCGACTTCTCTTCCTTTTCACAAGGTCATCACTGCTTTAACCTCTCCATGCTGCTGTGGTGAACTAGAACTTATCTCATGCACTCCTTTAGGGTTTGGCACTAGTTGACTTGGGAATTTACCTTTCTCAACAGTCATTGTTAAGGTTTGAACTGAAGAGGCAAGTTGGCCTACCATTTTCTCTAGATTAGAAATTGATTGGGCCTATGAGTTAAAGCCCGCTCTCATCTCATTTTGTAATTCATCAATGGTATGGTTCTGCTGCTCGATCTTAGAGTTAGTATGATTTTTGATATTTTGGAATATATCCTCCCATGGTTTGGGTTGAGAATGGTTTAGATTTTGATTGTATGGTCTGAATGGTGGTTGAGAGGCTTGAGAAATTTGAGGAACTGGTTGCATTGGTGGAGGTGGGTTTGATGGTCCATTTTGTTGGAATCCTTGAGACCATGAAAAATTAGGGTGGTCTCTCTATCCAGAGTTATATGTGTTGGAGTAAGGGTTGTAGTTTGGTGGTTTTCTCATGATACCTATGGCATTGGCTTGATCTGAATATGAGTCATGGTCATGTGGCTCTGTTGATTTAGCAGTTGTCAAAGATGCTATTTGTCGAGCAAGACCTTCAACCATCTCTTTGACTTCTTTAATTCATGAGCTTGACTCGTCAATGTTAACCTCATTCACTCCCTTAATTCTCTTGGTATTTCTGAGTGATCGACTCCGTTGTTGAGAATTATCTGATTGTCGTTGGAAAAATTCCCAAATCTCTGATGCGCTTTTGGACATTAACTCTCCTCCACTGGTTGCCATTAGCCATTCTTGTACATGTGGCAATAATCCTTCTAAAAAGTATTGGCATTGGTGCCATTTCTCGTACCTATGATGTCGACACTTCAAGAGTAGCCCATTAAATCGCTCCTATGCTTCAAAAAACCGCTCGTTGTCTCTTTGGGTAAACTCTGAAATTTCCTGCGAATAGCATTGGTTTTATGAACTGGGAAATATTTATTTAAAAATTTAGTTACCATTTGTTCCCATGATGTAATGCTATTAGCAGGTAATGTATTAAACTATGAACGAGCTCTATCTTTTAATGAAAATGAGAATAATCTAAGTTTAACATCATCATCTGAAAAATTCTCGTATTTAAAAGTTTGACAAATAGCATGAAAATCATTCAGATGATTATATGGGTTCTCATTTTCTAGGTCATAGAATGTGGGGAGACAGTTTAGCACACTAGGTTTTAATTCAAAACTCCTAACAGCTACATTTGGGTACCTTATGCATGATGTGCTTAAATTAGCTAAAGGACTAAAATAATCCTTAAATGGCCTCTCTTGTGGTTCTAGTTGCTGATTTTGCAAATCTATTTCAAATTTCTCTTGAAAAACAATGTGTTTGTGCGTGCGAAATATTTTTTTCTAATTCAAGGTCTAAAGGTTCAAGATTAGGTGATAATGACCTTCGACCATGCATGCAAAGAATAAAACAAATGAAAATAAAGAGGAGAGAGAAATTATGATACTAACCTTGTGACGTTGTTATAACCTTACTATGAACATACACTCAAGTGCTAAAAAGAAAATACAAGAAATAGATTAACTAAAAATAAAATAAGAAAATAAATTACAACGAAAAATAAAAAAATTAAATTACAGAAATATAAAGAAGAGAAAAAGAAACGAAATTAAATTACAGAAAAAAGATTTAAAAGAAAATAACAAAAAAATTACTTAAAAATTAATTTTATAGATTAATAAATTAACAAAATAAACCAAAATTACAAAAAAATAACTCAGAATTTAAATTATAAAAATTTAAAAAAATAACTCAGAAATTAAATTATTGAAATTTAAAGAAATTTAAATTACCAAAATTAAATTACAGATTCACTTTTTTTTAAATTTTTAAAATTTTTTTATAATTTTTAAAGAAAGCAATAAAAAAAAAATTACTTAAAAAACTAATTCTATGAATTAATTCTACGAATAAATTAAAATAAATTATGAGATAAACAAAACAAATTACAAAGAAAAGTAAAGCAAAAATTAAAGTACAAAAATTTAAAGAAATTACAGAATAAAATTAAATTGCAAAAATTTAAATTACAAAAATTAAGTTATAGAATTATTTTTTTATAAGGAAAAAATACAAGAAAACAAAAAAAATTAATTCAACAAATTAAAATAACTTACCTCCCCAGCAACGGCACCAAAAACTTGTTGTGCAAATTTTATTGAACTCGCAAGTGCACGAATCTATTGTAGAATAGATTAATACTGACGAGTGTCGATCCCACGAGAAAGTTGATTTTAATTATGTGCAGAATTAATTTTCTTTTAATGGGAACAATTAAATTATGGTAATTTCATCTTAAATTGTGAATTAAAATGGCAGGAATAATTAAGAATGAAACTGTTATAATAAAACACTTGGGTATTTGGATCTGCATCAACATGCTCAATGGGCTAAATATTCCATATTAATGCCAATTAAATCATAAGGGGGGATTCTACACCTCATGAACCACGCTCAAATAAATATGGTGTCAAGGGCTTATCGTGCCAAATAATAATAACCTTGTACTAGGGTGTCGGTTTAACTAAGGCTGTATCTAGACAAGACTATTATTATTTATTGATGAAAAATCAAAACAACCACAAATATTAGAGGGAAGAGAAAGTAAATTTACCAAATTAAGTCCATGGAATATGTTGAGACTTCACCTTCAACCCAAGCTTAAAAGAAAATTACCCACTCATATTTTAATTAAGGATAAAAAAGAAAATTTTATTAAAATACAAAAAACTATAAGTGGGAGAAAGAATTTCAGAAATCTAAGCTTAAAAATGAATTCAGGGGTATCAAATTAGGGGGGAGAGCCCCCTTTTTATAGATACATTGAGTGAATCGTGACCATCGGATTAAAAATAGTTCGGATGCTCAGGATTGCGCCACGTCATCAGTTAACAGTCAACAGTTAATAGTCAACAGTCAACATTTACACAGTAACACCGTCTGAATAGTAAATAATCCCATGTATGCGCATGTACTGTACACACGATTTTTGCTCCACTGAGATATTGCCACGTCATCGATCAACAGTACATAAGAAATTTAGCCTAATAAGATCGTGACACATCATCGGTCGATGCCACGTCATCGGTCAACTCCACATAAGCAGTCAATACTACATACTTCGTCCAATCAGATACTGCAACATCATAGGTAGTTGCCACATCATCGGTCCGCATATATTATTAAAATGTGCGTGTGAAAGATCATGAAAAACGATCGAACAAAGACGATTATTGTATGTATGAACAAAGATCTTGTATATGTAAACAGTGACTTTTTTCCTTTAATGCTCCTCTTAAGGTTTTCGACCGTTCTGAGTCCAAATATGATGTCCGTTTTGCTGTTTGATCACTCATTCATTGTGAAATAATCGTGATGTTCCTAAAATACATAAAATATATAATTATAATAAAACACATATAATTAAATAACAAAATACTTAAATAAATAAAAGTAGCAATGTTAGTGAGACTTAAAGTGTAAAATGACGATTTCCTTCTTTATAAATATACACTTTCTAACACTCAACAATAAACTTTTCAAGTTCCAAGATTTTTAAAATGCTAGGCTCCTAGGATGAAACCCTAAAGGTTCTAGGGTTTTTAAGATCCTATCCTAGGACAAACCAGTGAGGATAAACCTCATCAGTTCCAAAGTTCTACTTTAATCCGTAGACAAGTTTGTATATCTTATGTCAATTATGAAATACTATCTAGGCAATGCAAGAAGGGGTGGATTGGGTTTCTAAAAATTTTAGGCAAATTAAATTAAATACAAATTAAATAAAATAACTAAATATGAAATAAATAAATTAAGGTACAATGAAAAGAAGTGATAGGGTACGAGAGAGATAAACATAAGATTTTATGTGATTCAGCTAAACTCGCTTATATCCACGCCTCTAATCACACCAGGTTGGAGAATTCCATTATCAAGCCTCCAAGGCTTTAAGATCTTACAATTGACTTCCAAATATATCAATAAACTTTTACGATTAGATATTATATCCAATCTCTTATTTCAAGTGTATCTTAACACTTAAATCTTATTAAGAAAAAAATTTTAAATGAAAATATTCTCACATAATGTGTTTGATTACAAAGATGAAAGCTTGATATGTGAATCAAAGGAATAAGAACAAGTTTAAAGCTTAAGGATCAGAGTATTCTCAGTAGTAAGCTCAACAATAATTCTTGGATCTTTTTTTTGTTTGAATTTGAAAGAATTAATTTATACTTTGAAAGAATTATTAACTTTTTAGTAATAACCGGCTTACCATTTGATGGCAACCAGTTTGCCACTTTATGTTACCATTATGGATAGAAAATCAATTTTTGAATAATCGATATGTAGTTTTCTTAATTCGATATGTCGTTTCTCTTTAGAGAGTTTCTATTTCTTAATTGGTCTATCGTTTAATGAAATCGATGTGCTGTTTCTCCAGAGGGCTTTTGTTTTATATTCAGTCTTCTATTTATACACATCTGATATGCCTTTTATTTCTAGAACAACTTGTACTTAGAAACTCTTCTTCTTCATAACTGGTTTATCATTTTAGGTTAATCTGGTACGTCATTTGTTTCTAAAAACCTTTTTCTTTATAACCAATCTACCTTTTAGACTTAATCTAGTATGTCATGTGTTTCTAAAAAATTTCTTTTTATTAATTGATTTGCCATTTAGGTAAATCTGATATGCCATTTATATTAAAAAAAGTTTTAAGCCATTTTATAAAGACATTTTCTTGCTTAAAAAACTAAGTGTATAATTTCAAAAACAAGTGATTTATTATCATCAAAATCAACAATTTTCAAACAAATAAGTTAACAATCTCCCTCTATGTGAATGCATTTTACAAGTTTCATATCATAACAAACAATTATCTTTCTCCCTTTTCATTATAAAAAAGGATTAAAATAAATTTCACTATTAATAAGCATAAATAAGCATAAACATAAAACATCCTCATTGCCAAAATAAGGAAAAATGTCCATAAATGAAACAACAATATCTAGAAAAGTCAACACAATCTAAAAACAAAACAATATAATGTAGAAAATGTTGATATGTCTAATACAACCAAACTAGCAAGAAAGAAAAAATCTAATGAGGTGGTGGTGGTGGCGACGAAGGTGAAAATGGATATAGAATCCCAAAATGCTCGACGAAAAGACATTGTCCATGGATGATTTGCTAAGTTTGCTGTAAGAGACACTGATGCTCCTCAAGAATATGTTGTTAAAGTGAATTCTGCTGCACACAAAGTGTCCGCACCTTATCTATAACCTGTTGAAGAGTAACCTCATTGGAAGTGGGAGGCTCTAAAAGTGGAATGCTGGAGGCAAAAACTAGTATAGGATTAGGAATAGAGGCAGGAGAGGGCTGACGTCTACGAGAGCCTTAGAAAAGAAGTGAAAAGTCAGGAAGCTATTTAGTTGGAATCAAATCATTCAGAAGGCGGTTATCACTTAGTGCAATGAAAGTATATTTATTATTAGTGACTTTGACCCAAGCTCTTTCATTCTACTTGAAACCTAACACTGTAACTATTTCATCACCAAGACTTTTACCAAGTGTATAAATGGGTTTATTTATGGGTACCTAAAATATTTAAGAATGCATGTGATAAAATAATCATATGGAAGGGAATAGGTGACATAGTTGGATATGATAAGCATAACACGAACAATAATATACATGAGATTAATAGGACGATGCCTAAGGATACAATTAAGTAGGGGAACATCTTTGTGAGACATCTCATCTAAATGACTTAATCTAGAAAGAATAATAGATTGTATGAAATGAAATAAGATCCGAGATTAAAGATAAAGACATTGGATACGAAAATGGATATTATAGACATCATCAGATAGATCAGCGTGCCTACATATATTTCTAACATCAACATAGACAAAATCAACAATTTCAGAAGCTTTCCTAAAAGTATAGAATTCTAGACTAGTATTAGGAGTACCTAGAATATTGTTAAGGTTTACATCATCAAGCACAATCATAACTCCTCTAACTGTGGTGATTACTCGATTATTTTTGTCTGCAGAAGTGTCCATAAACACTTTCACCAAGTCGGGATACACAGTTTTATTAATATTAAGAGCATTCAACCAACTAACTTCTTCCAACAATAATACTAGATTTCTATTGCTAATACTTGAAGTACAAAGCCAATTTGAATAAATGAAAAAGGTAGAAAATACCACTCTAGTCATGAAATGTTGGTGAAATTGTTTAACCAACCGCTTGTCAGGAAAATACTTTGATTCAAAATTAGTGTCAAGTGATTTGCCCCTGTTCTGACGTGGTTGTTTTAAGGGAGTACTGTTAAAAAACTGATAATAGATGACAGAAAATAATTGTTGTAAAAGAGGGTGTATGACAGACAACCTATTCGTTATCTATGTCATTGTATTAATTTATGACAGAAATTTTTCCGTCATACTTTTATGATAAATTTTAGTAGTCACATATATATCACATCACATTTGAGAGGGAAACTCAAAATTATTTGCATTTCTTTTGTTAGGTGGAAAATGGCATTATTTCAGTTAATATTGTTTTAAAATATTTATTATTATTCTTAACATTTTATTATTATTATTATTATTTGAATTTTATTGTTGTTATTATTATTAATAATAATAATTCTTGACCAATGCAAATTTTCTTTCACAAATTAATTTTTAAATATGAAATTAATGTAAAATATGATATTAATAATTACAAAATCTAATAAATATAAAATTGAAATTTAATATATATTCAATCTTCAATATTCATTTAACCATACAAACTATAACATCTACCCAAAATATAAAATTTCCTAATAAAAGGTCTGAGCATGAGAATCATCCCCAACATCTAATTCCAACTACTTGTCCCCAGTCGTTCCCACTCATAATAATCAACCAATGCCTATTAACTCCTTGATTGCCGGATGGTCACCCAATCTTGAATGAGCAAATTTTTCCAATTACACTTGATTAGTTGCAGAACTAAATACAAATCCTATTAATTTATTGTTACAATTCGTATTGTAGCAATCATATAATTAACTAAGCTCCATCTAGTAGTAGAGAATATATAAAAAAAACTCACAAAACAAAATAGTGATTGCCATTGATAGCATACCTAAGCTAAGATATAATAGGAAAAATAATCATCTCCAATGCAAGTACACACTTAAATTAATATCATGAATAAATGACAAGAGTCAAATGATAGGAGTTGCTAGTATATATAAAACTTAACCCTTTCATATGATTGGAGTTGCTAGTGTATTGGCACTAATTACTTTAAGGAATTCAAATATTTCCAATCATTCACTAACATACTACAAGTAAAATGAATAGACTACTACATAATGAATATTCTCAGATATAATATACTAATTTAGTTGGGTACTTTATAATAACTTAGCATTACGCAAAGCATCCACCAAAGATTAAGCCAAAAATATAAATAATAGTGCAAATATCAACTTCCATCACTATAATTTATAATGTTGTAGGCAGTAGTAACACTTAAAATATGTTTATGTAACTGATATTTTATTAGACATTGAAGTGGCTTGGAAAATTATATGCAAAATAACACTGAAATGGCTTGGAAATTAGACACACTAACTCTCTAACTATCAAAATGACATTTGAAAATTTTAGATGAGCAAAAACCTTGGAATGTTGTGAAGAATATGAAGATCAACATTTATGACACAATAAAAATTCCTTTTTTCTAATTTTTAAAATTTTTTCATTAAAACAGACATAACATAGCAAGCTCAATTCTTTAATGGTATGACCAAAGGCATAAAGAATTGCATTTCTAAACATTACTTAAAAAGAGTTTATACATAAAAATTTGCACAATTGCCTGGAAGAATTCTAAAAATTAGTAAAAATACTTTTACTTGCCATTAACTGGGTAGCCCTATAAATCAGCAAATTCTTTAGACCTTTGTTCCAAGCTGCCTTCCAAGCTCTAACAATTTTCATTTTTCACAATTAAAAGGGGTGAACCGTTATCTATAACAAATCAATATGCAATTCTCAGACATTTTATTTTGATCGAGATTTAACATAGGACAAAAAATTAAACAAGTGGAGATTGATAACTTGAAAATTTGTTTATCGTTGCTGTAAATTGAAGGAAGATTTTGATGGAAAATATTAGGAGACTGAGTTGGTAAAGGAACTAGGTAGATAGTATAAACATCCATGTAATGATGACTCATCTTTTTCTTAGTACTTCTACATCAAAATCATTATATGGATAAATTTATAGTTTTCATCAAAAATTGACACTAACATCACAAGAATGCTTTCCAAAAACAAAATTAAAAGCTACTCACAAGTGGCACTAGTTCCGATTGCTTTGTTTCTTTTTGACTCATTTCAGTTACCAAAAATTATAAAAATATTATTGAAAACCTTATTATTCAAAAATTCATTTATAAATTTTCTCTACTAGAGCACTTTTACAAAACCTGTAAAGAAGAAATTACATTTACTACTGCTCTAAATTAGTAAAAAGAAACAATGGACAACAACCCAATCTTCTATGCACAAGCTCAAACGAATCTCAACAATAGAAAATTCTAAATGTTAAAAACAAGCATTATCCAATCAAGATGTAAACCCCACAACCATTAATAATTTATATACTTGTTCTTTTGTTATAAACATATAACTAAAATCTACAATATATTTTATACAACCATTGACAAAATTAAATCTTGAACTCTACACAATAGATAATTTCAGTAGCTGGTGCAACTACTCTCATTCAAAATAAAATCAATACCTGATTGGATGAACATAAGTCTATCATGAATACTTGATAGACATAAAATATATCATGAGTCTATCATACTTTTGTGACTTGTGCCTTTTCTCTCAAAATCCATCGTAAAGTGTCTGTCATATATTGATAGTTTTTTTTTTTTATAGTGAAGGAATGGGTTTATTTCATTTTCCACTAGTTAAGTGCGAACTAGACATGTTGGAGTGATTAAGTGAAGAGAATGGAAGTGGATAGGATTGAGTGATAACTAATTTGGAGAGAGATGGATTGAGAAGTAAAAAAAAAAAAAGAGAGATAGAAGTCCAAATGAAAACCTCGGTTAAGATTGAGATTTTGTGATTTGAATGATGAAAATGTATTCGGGGAGTGATTTTAGGTGTAAAAGGTGATGGGGAATGATTTTTCCAAGTCAATTTAATAGAAAAACGAAGAAAAATGGTTAAATTTTAAGTGAGATAGAGAGTGAGAGACGAAATAATTTTTAAAGAGACAAACAGTTGGCTAACATAAGGAACAAGATGATGAACATCTCTTTATAACAAGAATTCGACTTACTGGTTGCAATTATTCAACTAGCCGAATGTGTCCAGTAATGCAAGATGTAGAGTTTGGCTTACCAGTTAGCTTATTCAACTTTATCGATTGTATCCATATGTGAGCAATATGGGAAAGCCTTATCGTTTTTCTTAAACGGTTCTCCAGTTGCTAGTAGTGTGTTATAATTATGAAATTGGTTTACAGGTTCCTTAACTGGCTATCCGGTTGCTGATAGAATGTGAGGATTAATTAATCGATTTGTTGGTTTTCTTGACTGGTTATCTAATAGCTGTCAGCTTATAAAAGTCAATCAAACGATATATCGATTGAAGTAACTGGCCATCCAGTTTTGTCTAGTATGTAGAAATCACTTAAGCTTCTTATTGGTTGTTTTTAATATATATGTCGCTTATCCTTAAAAAATTTTCTTGCTCATAACTATTGAATTTGTATTGTACATACCAATTTAATGGTTGGCCTAAAAGAAAATTAATTAAATTTTAAATCATTTAGTGATTTAAAACTTCTTTAATAAGCTATATTATGCAAGAAAATGAATAAATATAAGAACAAACATATTAGAAATACCAACCAATAATTTCATTCAAAGATCAAAGCACAAATTAAGAAGCAATAATCATCATTCCAAGCTCTTATCTTATCTTAATAAACTGTTATTCACTTAGGGGTTTTTGTAAAGGTATCTGCAAGTTGATTTTTAGTAGAAACAAATTCAATCATAACATCTCCTTTTTGAACATGATCTTTTAAGAAATGATGTCTAATATTTATATATTTAGTTCTAGATTATTGAATGAGATTCTTTGAAAAATTGATGCAATGTAATGCTATAGTCTTTAAGAGTTTATTTTATCGATAAAGCTTGAGCACAATAACTACCAGTGGTAATATATTCTACTTCAGTGGTTGAGAGTGAAACTAAGTTTTGTTTCTTATTAAACCAAGAGACAAAAGTTTTTTTGTTATATACTCTATAAGCTTTGCTTCTGTTAGATTAACTAAGAAAGATGCCAACATCAAATTTTGGATCAAATTTAGCAAGATTTTCTTTTATCTTTAAATTAAATATTTGCATCTAAAAATTTTAAAATAACCAATGTTAGGTTTTCTATATTTCCAAAGCTCATAGGGAGTTTTATTGAAATAAAGTCTAATCAGCACATGATTTAAAACATAACAAGATATGTGGACGACTTCGGCCACTGAAATATTTTGATAAAACATTTTCATTCAACATGGTCCTAGTCATTTCTTAAATAAACTTATTCTTTTGCTTAACAACTCTATTATTTTGTAGAGTTCTAAGTGATGAAAACTGATGCTTAATGCCAAAATCATTATAAAAATTCTCAAATGCATATTTTTCAAATTCTTTGTCATGATCAATTCTAATACAAGAAATAACATAACTTTTTTCATTTTGAACTTTTGAATAGAATACTCTAAATACCTCAAAGACATCATCTTATTAGCTAAAAATAATACCTATGTGAATATAGAATAATCATCCTCAATTATAAATGCATAATATTTATCATTTAAACTAACATATCTAGAAGACCCAAAAAAATTTACGTGAAGTAATTGAAGATGTTTTGAAGTAGAAATATGAGTTTTGCTTTCTAAAGAAGTTTTGATTTGTTTACCAAATTGACAAACTTCACAAATTCTATCTTTTTGAATTCAATTTTCTAAAGACCCTTAACTAAATCACTTTTCAAAATTTTTAAACTTAAATCCATGTTTGCATGACCTAGTCTTCTACGACATAACTGTTGAGTGCTAGAAAATGTATATTTATAAAGAATAAAATTATTATTTTACACTTCAAGTTTCACTAACTTTTTTACTTTTATGTATTCAAGTCTCTTGTAATTTTAATTATGTTTGTTTTATTATAATTAAGTATTTTCTATATTTTAGGGGCATCATGTTCATTTCATAATAAACAAGATATCGGATGAAAAAAAGAACAGTAAATCTGAACTCAGAATAGTCGAAAACTTTAAGAAGAGCATAAAAATATAAATACATATACGATATTGTTCACATGTATAGTACTGTTTATAGTACTATTCATTATACTATATATATTGTACGATGACGAGACATTGACCGATGACGTGGCATTGACTGATGACGTGACACCAACCAATGATGTGGTAATACTTGATTGAAGGAAGACGTGGCATTGATCGATTATCTAGAGTTGTGCAATGATGTGGCTTGACTGATGAGATGTCACAATCTTATTGGATTACGATATTTATGAATTATTGATCGATGAAGTGGTAGTATGTTAATGGATCATAAAAAATATGCATACGGTACATGTATATACATAGAATGATAGACTTGATGATGTGTTCAATCTAATCAGAACTTGACACGTGGCACAATCCTGTGCGTCTAAGTTGTTTTAATCCAATGGTCATGATTTATTCATTATATCTATAAAAGGAGAGTTCCCTCCTAATTTGATACTCTGAGTTCATTTTTGAGCTCATTTTCTATAATTCTTTCTCCATCTTATATTTTCTATGTATTTTAATAAAATTTCTATATTACCCCTAGTTCAAACATGAGCAGCTAATTTTCTTTCAAGCTTGGGTTGAACGTAAAGTCTCTACATGCTCCATGGACTTAATTGGTAAATTTAGTTTCTTTTCCCCTTTAATTTCTGTGGATGTTTTAACTTTTTTTCGTTAGATAGTAATAACACAATTATTACTGTTTAGCACGGTAAGCCCATTACACCATATTAATTAGAGTGTGGTTCGTGAGGAGTAGATTTTTCCCTCATGATTTAGTTGATACTAATAAGAAATATTGAGCCTTGGTGTATGTTGATGCAGATCTAGATACTAAGTGTTTTATTATAATAGTTGTTATTTTTAATTATTCTTACTATTCCAATTCAAAATTTAGGATAATTTTACCATAATTTTAACCATCCACTTAGAAAATTAATTCGACACATAATTAAAATCTACATCCTCGTGGGATCGACACTCGTCATCATTAATCTATTATACAGTAGATTCATACATTTGTAAGTTTAATAAAATTTGCAATAACTAACTATCATCATATAATGCAGAAAAGAATTTATCATGAGTAGATGTACAATCGATATTAATTGTATACATATTTATACACCTGCTGCCAACAAATAAAATCATACCATTACATGCTTTCTCAATAATATATTTTAATTTATCAAAGATAACTTTATATCCTTTATCACACAATTGACTAATGCTAAGTAAGTTGTGTTTAAAATTTTCAACCAAGCTCATAGTCTCAATAAGGGTAGAAGAACCTTTATCAACATTGCTGATATCAATAACCTTTCCTTTTGAATTATCTCCAAAGGATACATCTCCATCATTTTCGATCTTATTAAAACTTGAAAACTAAGAATAATTACCAGTCATATGTCTTGAACATTCATTGTCTAAGTTTCATTTATTTTTATTTTTATTTTTATTTTTATTTTTCTTTATACTCTATAAAGGAAATTTCAAGTCTTAGGTACCCAAATCTTTTTGGGTCTTTCAGTGTTAACAATGATTTTTTTTCAAACCTAAACACATTTGGCACCGTGGTATACATTTCTTTTTACATGATATCTATAACTCATGTGACCATTTCTATTACAATAATGATAAATGAAATTCTAACTAGACTACCCAAGAGGGAGGGTGAATTGGGTTTTTAATAACTATGAAAATAAATCGCTCAATTACTCTTTAACAAATTCGAAATAATTGAATAAATAAATAGACAGTGATAAATAAATTAAGAGATAGGGAAGAGAAAGCAAATACAATAATTTTTACGTGGTTCGACTATCTTCGCCTACGTCCACGCCTCCAAGCACTCCAGGCTTGAGGATTTCACTATGCAAGCCTTTAAGGCTTCAACAACTTACAATTGACTTCCCAGGTGTCAATGGACCTTTATTACAAGAGATTATTCCCAATCTCTTAATCCAAATGTATCCCCACACTTGCAGTCACTCAAGACAGAGAAATACAGATTGATTTATCTCTCACACAATCTTTCAGGGTTACAAGTTAAAGCACAATGTGTGAATGAATGAAGTACAAATCTATTTGAAGCTTTCTGTAGTTGGTAAACTCGTATATAAGCTCAGTAGTTGTGTTGTCGTCAGTTCTTGATTTAAATTTGATGAGCATATTTATAGTTGGAGCTGAAAACTAGCCGTTATTCTTCCATCTGACAGAAAACGGTTTGCCGTTAGCTGTTAACGGTTAGCCGTTATTTTTTAGTCAATGTTATCGTTGAGCATGATTTCAAATAAATGGTTGACCGTTAAGCATTACCCTTTCGCCGTTAACTTCCAGAAACCTACATAACAAAAAAACTTGATTCGTTTTCTCTAAACGGTTATAACAAAGAATGTCAATTCTGAGACTTATCGGTTAACCGTTATGTGTTAACGGTTTGCCGATTACTTCCAGTATCTCACAAAATGCTTATCGATTAAGACATAAGCTGTTAACCTTTTAACTTTAAAGAGTTCATGATATCGGTTAGCCGTTTTATGTTGACGGTTCACCGATTACTTCCAGTATCTCACAAAATGCCTATCGGTTGAGGCTTAAGCCGTTAACCTTTTACAGTCTTAAGGCAGCTTCACTAACGGTTAACCGTTTAATATAATCGGTTAGCCATTTATACTCAGAATTTCATTTAACTTACAAATTGTTTTAGTTCTTCAAAGAAATGTTAAATACTACCTAGTTTTGACTCTTAAAAGAATACTTGAAACTTTTGTAAGTCTTAAAACACATTGATCAATTTAAATTCATTGTTTTTTATCATCAAAATCAATTGCCAAAACATGTATATGTTACCATTCTCCCCCTTTTTGATGATGACAAACACTTTTAGAACTTTGCTCCCCCTAAGTATATGACTTAAAACACTTTTGTTTTTCAAAATGCAATTTTAGTTCATTCATCTCTCCTCCTTCATCATCAAAGAAGAGTTAACCAAAAATGGGCAAAGGTTCCCTGTAAAATGCAGGAAATCCATAGCTGCAATAAGAGGAAAAGACACTCCCAAAGAATCCATATGCCAACTCACTTCCAAACTACCCATTTGCCAATATACTTCCAAACTATTCATATACCAACACACTCCCAAATTCCAATATAATCCAAAAATAGCAACATAAACAAACATAACACAGTGAAAACAAATCATAATTAGCAATATCAATCAACAAAACACACAAAAAATATTAAAGTCAACTGTCATTACATCCATTAATCATAGCATATTGAACTAACTCAGATAAAATGTATAATGGCTAAATAATAGAAACTACGAGCCGTGTCGTGAAATGGAAGGTCGAGCAGAAGAGGGTCGCCATGAAGAAGGTCTCGCAGTGGATGGTTGAGCAGGACGAGAGGAAGTAGTTCACTGAGGAGAAGTGGTTGCAGAGGTGCTTCCAGGTTCATAGCCAAAATATCCTAGAAGTTGTCTATGTCCAGCAATGATTTCATATTGATGATCGAAGCTCACCTCTTGAAGAGTCTGAAGCTGAGTTCAGATCTGCAGCTGATCCTGACAAATAGCATCTAAGCGATCAAAAATCGTTTGCTGAGTGTCAGAAATCTGGCGAACATCAACAACTAGCTGATGCAGGATGTCAGTGATAGGGGGTTGAACTGGAGCTGAAGGGTGTGCGAGAGCTGGATGCTGCTCACTAGCTGGAGGGACTGCGGAGGCTAAAGGAGGAGCATAATCCATCGCAGGCATGTCGGAACTAGAGGGAACTGATGGCTGAAGAACACTGGGAGGAGGGGGCGGAGGACGACCTCCAAGTCTGAAGTCAGGAAGTTGATCAGGAGGATAGATATCATTGAGCATCTGATCATCCTCAGGAGCAATTAAGGTGTCCAGGTTCTTGGCGTTTGTAGTTTTGTGCCATTTACCATCCTTCCTAGTAAATCCTATGCTACGCATAGCATCCCGACCAATTTGCTTAGGTTCTTTATACACTGCCTTTCGTAGTGGTACATGAAAATGTCTCAGGATGTGAGTGATAAGACTACCATACGGAAGCAACCTATGGGTGACAGCAGGGGTGGATAACATATGGTGCACAATAATATATCCTAGATTTACAGGTCTCCCATTAAGTAGGCTATCCAACAGTCCAACATCCATCCGTGTTACCTCATCTGAATGACCCTTCCTAGGTGTGATTAAATGCTGCAGAATACTATGAACAATGAGAACCTGAAGAGGCAGCAGCTGTGCCCTAAAAGGTAAGCTACAAATATCATCGCTAAGGTCCCTACGATGACATATGTTTTTCACACCTTCATTATGAATAAAGTCACCAAACGACAAGGTCTTTCTAGAGGTCTAGAATGATTCACCTTCATCTGAAATCCCAAGTATGACAGTTTTAAAAAAATAAACATCGAAATCAATTTTTATACCACCAACTACGGTAACTATTCTTTCTAAACGGGTAGCTAAAATTTCCATATTGGAATAAAATACCCAAATTAGATTCTGATAGGTCTTATCATCTATATTAACAAATAATTCCCAGGGCCTAAGCATTTCAGTAACACTTCTACCATATACTAATAAATCTTCAAAGTCTCCTATGTTCACAAAGTATGAATCCAGTACCTGTCTACCCATAAAGAGATCCTCGAATCATTTTCGTAATGCAAGTGTTGGGAAGTGCAGCCTTTCAAATTCAGAAGTTTCCCGTGATCTTGTTGGGTTGACAGCAGGAGTATGTTTTCTCCTAGGTCTCCGAGAGGACTCAGCCATTGAATAAGAGCAAGAAGATTTTTGAGATGAGTATTGAAAGAAATAGAGCGATTATGTTGTTAAGGAGAAGTAGAGGAGAAGATATTATGCTACAAGGTGGCAAGGATTTGTGAAGAATTTGAACAAATTTCTCAAGTTTCAATTGGCTGCTCTTAGGGTTTCAAATTGGGAATTTTTGATTTTGATCACGATTTGATGTTTTTAATTGATGAAATTACTTAAAAAGTGATGAGAAAGATTTCTACCGATGTAATTTGGTACAAAAGGAAGAGAATCTGAGAGAAAATTGAGATGGAGGAGCTTAGATTTCGTAACAATGGCTGAAACGGTGAGAGGGCAAGTAAGGAGAAGAAAATAAAACCGTGACCAGTTATATACTTTGCGAAATCAGTTAACTGTTTTCTGTAAACGGTGAGAGGTTAACGTTTGAGAGCCTTTCTGTCTTGGAACGGCTGACCGTTTAATTTAAACGGTGAGGGGATAGAGTGCAAACTTAACAATGTTTTAGTTTCTGGGAATAAACGGTGAACCACTTACGCGAAAAACAGTTATCTGTTTATTATACGACAATGGCTGACCGTTTAATTTAAACGGTGAGAGGATAGAGTGCAAACTTAACAATGTTTTAGTTTCTGGAAATAAACGGTGAACCGTTTCATGAAAACGGTTATCCGTTTATTACACGACATTTCATAATCCATTTAACAACTGCACCAATCAACTAAGGCATATACACACAATTACAGTACATCATCAAAACATTAAATAACAATAATCCCAATAACATAATTAATGATGTTAATGTGAAGACATCATCATCCCAAGTTCATGTCTGATTTTCAAAAATTGTTCTTCACAAAGGGGTTTTGTGAAAATATCAGCAAGTTGCTCTTCTGTAGAAACAAACTCTAACACTATATCGCCCTTTTGAGCATGATCTCTTAAGAAGTGATGCCTAATTTCTATATGCTTGGTTCTAGAGTGCTGAATGGGATTTTTTGAAAGATTAATAGCACTAGTATTATCACATTTGATAGGAATTTATTCAAGTTTGATGCCATAGTCTCTAATTGTTTGTTTCATCCAAAGGGCTTGAGCACAACAACTACCTGCGGTAATATATTCAGCTTCAGTGATTGAAAGTGCCACTGAGTTTTGCTTTTTACTAAACCATAAAACAAGTGCATGACCTAGAAAATGGCAAGTACCACTGGTACTTTTCCTATCAACCTTATGACCAGCGAAATCAGCATTCGAAAAGCATGTTAAGTCTATATGAGTTTCCCTAGGATACCAAAGACCAAGATCTATTGTTTCATTTAAATAACGAAAAAATTTTTTCACAACAAGCAAATGAGATTCCTTGGGATTTGATTGAAATCTTGCACATAAACATACACTAAACATGATATCGGGTCTACTTGCAGTTAAATATAGTAGAGAACCAATCATACCTCGATACATCTTGATATCAACCTCTTTGCCTTTTTCATCTTTGTCCAGCTTGATTGTTGGCCTCATTGGTGTGCATTTGGTCTTTGAGTTCTCAATTCCAAAACGTTTGAGCAGATCTCTTATGTACTTAGCTTGATTTATGAATATTCCCTCATCATTTTGTTTTATTTGCAGTCCAAGGAAATATTTCAGCTCTCCCATCATACTCATTTCAAACTCTTTGCTCATACATGTAGAAAATTCTTTGCACAAGGATTCATTAGTAGAACAAAAAATAATGTCATCAACATAAATTTGAACAACAAGTATGTCTTGGTTCTTATGCTTAACAAAGAGTGTAGTATCGACTTTTCCCATTAAAAATTCATTGTCAAGCAAGAAATTTTTAAGCCTATCATACCATGCTCTAGGTGCTTGTTTTAATCCATACAATACTTTTGATAACTTATAAACATGATTTGGAAATTTTTCATTTTCAAAACCAAGGGGTTGTTTCACATAAACTTCCTCCATAATATATCCATTTAAAAAGGTACTTTTAACATCCATTTGAAATAAAATAAAATTCTTATAACATGCATATGCTAGCAGCGTTCTAATAGATTCTAATCTAGCTACAGGAGCAAATGTCTCATCAAAATCAATTCCTTCTTCTTGGTTGTATCCTTGAGCTACTAATCTAGCTTTATTCCTTACAACTACACCGGATTCATCCATCTTATTTCTAAATATCCATTTAGTTCCTATGATGGATTGATGTTCTGGTTTAGGAACTAATTCCCACACTTTATTTCTCTCAAATTGATTTAACTCCTCAACAAAATAGAGTTGTCGAAAGAAAGAATAGGTCTATTCAAGGAATGACTAGGACCATGTTGAATGAAAATACATTACCTAAATATTTTTGGGCCGAAGCTGTCAACACTGCTTGTTACGTTTTAAATCGAGTGTTGATTAGATCTCTTCTTGATAAGACTCCGTATGAGCTTTGGAAAGGTAGAAAACCTAACATTGGTTATTTTAAAGTCGTTGGTGGTAAATGTTTTATTTTAAACACAAAAGATAATATTGGAAAATTTGATTCAAAATCTGATGTTGGTATTTTTCTTGGATACTCTTCCTCAAGCAAAGCTTATAGAGTTTACAATAAAAGAACCTTAGTCATGGAAGAATCTATGCGTGTTTCTTTTATATGAATCTAACCCCTTCTCTGCGGAGAAAAAAAAAATTATTGATGATAATGCAGATGAAGAATTACAAGAAAGAATGTCAATGTTAACATATACATGTTTTGGCAATTGATTTTGATGATAACAAACAATGAGTTTAAATTGATCAATGTGTTTTAAGACTTACAAAAGTTTCAAGTATTCTTTTAAGAGTCAAAACTAGGTAGTATTTAACAATAAACAATCTTAGTATCACTTGAGGAGGTAGCTTTAACAAAATAACTTTTTTAATATTTTTGTTTCAAGCTAGGCTTAGATCCAAGTCCTTCTTTATCAAACATATATTTTTAAGTGCTCAATAATTTTTTAAGTTCTTTTGATCATTTGTGAACTTTAACATGATTTTGTTGAGCTCATTGTTCTTTTTATTGAACACTTCATTTTCTTTTATTAATTCATCAATATATGATTTTTCATGCTTAAATGAAGTACTTGGTTTCTTATTTGATAATGCAACTTTATCTTACAATGTTTGTTTTCTAATTCTAGGCATGTAATCTTTACACTTAATGAATCTTTTTCATTTGTGAACTCTAAATTTTCTTTTTAAGACACACATTCAGTTTACCAATTTTTATCCAATCATTATGCAATTCTTTAAAAGCATCATATAGCTCATCATAAGTAAGATCACTTATCTCATCAAGTTCATTAAGTGATTCATCCTCAATTGCCATAAGAGCAAGATTTGATACTTCTTGTAGCTTTTCATCATCATTTATTTCTTTATCACCGTCATCCTATGTGGCTACCATTACCTTATCTTAATCTTGTTGAGAAGAGGACATTTTGATTGTATGTATCCAGGCTTCTTGCACTTATAATAAGTGATTTGCTCATTTTTTTCTTTTGTTTCTTGTAGTTTCTAAATCTTTTTTACTCATTAGCTTTCTTGAAAAGTATACTGAACTTCCTGGCCATCATTACCATGTCTTCATCATCAAGTTCACTTTCATCATTATTCTCATATCTTGAGGCTTTAAAAGCAATGCTTTTCTTTTTCTCTTCATTGCCTTTTTCAGTTGCCATGTCTTCCTTATAAGAAATAAGAGAACTAATTAAATCATCAATAAGCAAAATATTTAAATCTTTTGCTTTCTTAATAGCTGTTTTCTTAAGTTTCCACTCTTTTAGTAATGATCTAATTATTTTCTTGACTTTCTCACTATTTAAGAAAATTTTTCCTAAAGCTCTTAGAGTGTTTACTATGTTCGTGAATCTAATATACATAGAATACACACTTCATTTTGTTTTATTTTGAACAATTTATATTGTATAGTATATTTACTAATTTTAGACTCTTTCACTTGATTTGTACTCTCATGTACAACTTTAAGTTTGTTTTAAATTTTATGAGCCCTTTTGCAACTATAGACTCTATAAAACTCTTTCTTATGAAGTGCACAGAATAAAGTATTCATAATTTTAGAATTTAGAGAAGTTTTTCTTTTTTTCCAAATCATTCCTGAAATTCTAACTAGACAACCCAAGAGGGGGGTGAATTGGATTTTTAATAATTATGAAAATAAATCAATTAATCAATGTAAACAAATTCAAAATAACTGAATAAATAAATAAACAATGATAAATAAATTAAGAGATAGGGAAGAGAAAGCAAACACAATAATTTTTTTCGTGGTTCGGCTATCCTCGCCTACATCCATGCCTCCAAGCATACCGAGCTTGAGGATTCCACTATGCAAGCCTCCAAGGCTTCAACAACTTACAATTGACTTCTTAGGTGTCAATGGACCTTTACAGCAAGAGATTATTCCCAATCTCTTAACTCAAATGTATCCCTACACTTACAGTCACTCAAGACAAAGGAATACAAATTGATTTATCTCTCACACAATTTCTTTTTTATTACAAGTTAATGCACAATGTGTGAATGAAGTAAAAATCTGTTTAAAGCTTTCTGTAGATGATGAGCTCGTATATAAGCTCAGTAGTTGTGTTGTCGTTGAATCTTGATTTGAATTGGATGAACATATTTATACTTAGAGCTGAAAACTGGCTGTTATTCTTCCATCTGGCAGAAAATGATTTGCCGTTAGTCGTTAACGGTTAGCCGTTTCCTTTGGTTAATGTTACCGTTGGGCATGATTTCAAATAAACGATTGACCGTTAAGAATTACCTTTCGTCGTTAACATCCAGAAACCTGCACAACAAAAACACTTGATCCGTTTTCTCTAAACGGTTAAAGGTTGACAAAGAATGTCAATTCTGAAATTAATCGTTCAGCCGTTATGTATTAACGGTTTGCCATTAAAGTCCAGTATCCTCATAATACAAAACTCTGTAACCGGTTTCTTTTAACAGTAAAGGATTTAAAGAGTTGACGATATCGGTTAGCCGTTATATATTAACAGTTCACCGATTACTTCCAGTATCTCACAAAACACAAACCTTGAACCGTTTTCTTTAACCGGTAATGGATTAACAAAAATGTGATAATATCGGTTAACCGTTATATATTAACGGTTCGTCAATTTCTTCCAGTAGCTCACAAAATGCTTATCGGTTAAGGCTTAAGCTGTTAACCTTTTACTGAGCTAAGTCTTTTCACTAACGGTTAACCATTTAATATAATCGGTTAGCCGGTTATACTCAGAACTTCATTTTACTTACAAATTGTTCTAGTTTCTCTAAGGAATATTAAGCACATACTTAGTTTTGACTCTTAAGAGAATACTTGAATTTATGTGAGTCTTAAAACACATTTATTAACTTAAACTTATTGTTTGTTATCATCAAAATCAATTACCAGAACATGTATATGTTAACATTCTCCCCTTTTTGATGATGACAAACACATTCAGAATTTTGCTCCCCCTAAGTATATGCTCCCCTTGCATATATGAGTTAAAACAATTTTGTTTTTAAAATGCAAAATTTTAATTCATTCATTTCTCCCCCTTTATCATCAAAGAAATGTTAATCCTAAAAGCAAATTGGAAGTGGAGAATCATGACTTTATCTTCCTCCATAAAAATTGACAGAGTTTTCCCTTAAAATTTGGGAAAACCATAGATGCAACAAGAAGAAAAACATTATGAAAGTAGAGATATATATCCCAACAACTCCAAAATGATCCAAAAAAAGCAATGTAATCAGATAGATCACAGTTAATACCAAACAGATCATATCCATCAACATCCATCAACAAAACATAGTTAATACCAAATGCCAATACAAATTACATCCATCAACACAACACATTAAACGGATCATCAAATCATAAAATATGCATAATGTCAAAACAGTAGAAATTAAGAAGCGCGTTGTGAAAGAGGAGGTCGTGTAGAAGAGGGTCACCGAGAAGAAGGTCTCACAGTGGATGGTTGTGTAGGACGAGAAGAGGTAGATAATGAAAGAGAAGCTGCTGCAGAGGTGCTTCCAGTTTCATACCTAAAATACCCTAGAAGTTGTCTATGTCCAGCTATAATCTCATACTGATGGTCGAAACTCACCTCTTGAAGGGTCTGAAGCTGAGTTCGGAGCTGTCGCTGATCCTAAGAAATAGTATCTAATTGATCAAGGATCGTCTGTTGGGTCACAGAAATCTGGCGAACATCAACAACCAGTTGATGCCAAATATCAGTGATAGATGGCTATGCTGGAGCTGGAGGTTGCTCAGGAGCAGGAGAGACTGTAAAGACTGAGGGAGGAGCAGAATCCATCTCAGGCATGTCAAAACTAGAGGGAACTGATGGTTGAGGAACACGACGAGGAAGAGGAGGAAGACGAGCTCCAAGTCTGAAGTCAGGAAGCTAATTAGGAGAATAAATATCGTTGAGCATATGATCATCCTCAGGAGTGATTAAGGTGTCCAGGTTCTTGGCATTAGTAGTCTTGTGCCATTGGTCATTCCTTCTAGTAAATCCTATACTACTCATAGCATCCTGACTAATTTTCTTAGGTTTTTTATACACGACCTCTCTTAGTGGTACATGAAAATGTCTTAGAATGTGAGTGATAAGACTACCATATGGAAGCAACCTATGGGTAACTGCAGGGGTGGTTAACATATGGCACACAATGATATACCCTAGGTTGACAGGTCTCCCATTGAGTAAGCTATCTAACGATCCAACATCCATTCGTGTTACCTCATCTGAATGACCCTTCCTAGGTGTAATTATATACTGCAGAATGCTATGAACAATGCGAACCTGAAGGGGCAGCAGATGTGCCCGGAAAGGTAAGTTATAAATATCATCGCTAAGGTCCCTACGACGACCTATGTTTTTCACACCTTCATTGTGAATAAAATCACCAAATGATAAGGTTTTTCTAGAGGTATAGAATGACTCACCTTCATCTGAAATCCTAAGTATGACAGTATTAAAAAAATATACATCAAAATCAATTGCTATACCACCAACCATGGTAACTATTCTATTTAAACGGGTAGCGAAAATTTTCCTATTGGAGTAAAATACCCGAACTAGATTAGGGTAAGTCTTATCATCTATATTAACAACTGATTCCTAGGGTCTAAGCATTTCACTAACACTTCTTTCACATACAATTAAATCCTCAAAATCTCTTATGTCCACAAAGTATGAGTCCAGTACCTGTCTACCCATAAAACGATCCTCGAATCGTTTTTGCAATGCAGCAGTTGGGAACTGTAGTCTTTCAAATTCAGAACTCTCCTGTGATAGTGTTAGGTTGACCGTAGGCATATGTTTTCTCTTAGGTCTCCGTGTGGACTCAACCATTGAATAAGGGTAAGAAGGTTTTTTTTTGGAAATGGATATAGAAAGAAATGGACTGATTATAATGTTGAAGAGAAGTAGAGGAGGAGATATTTTACTTTAAAGTGTCAAGAATTTGTGAAAATTTTGATCAAATTTCTCAAATTTTAGTTGGCTGCTCTTAGGGTTTGGATATAGGATTTTTTAATTTTGATCATGATTTGGTGTTTTGAATCAGTGGAATTACTTAGAAGGTGATGAGGAAGATTTCTATTGATGTAATTTGTTGCAAAAAGAAGAGAATCTAAGAGAAAATTGAGATGAAAAGCTTAGGTTTCGTAACAATGGCTGAAGCAGTGAGAGGACAAGTGAAGAGAAGGAGATAAAACCGTGACCAGTTATATACTTTACGAAATTGGTTAACCGTTTTATGTAAACGGTGAAAGGCTAAATTCCTGAGTGTTTATGATGAGTAAACGGTTAAGGATTAAGACTTATCGATGAAGGGGCAGCATCAATATAACTCTCTGTTTCTAATCGGTATACCGTTAATAATAAATGGTGAGGGGGTAACGTTTGAGAGGCTTTCAGTTTTGAAACGGCTGACCATTTAGTTCAAACGGTGAGGGAGTAGAGTGCAAACTAAACAACATTCAGTTTCTGAAAATAAACGGTGAACCGTTTATATGAAAATGGTTATCCGTTTATTACACGATATTTCATAATACATTTAATAAAAGAAAATTGCACTAATCAACTAATCAGAAACCTTATAAAATTAAACTTCATCTAGTACAATTTAATCAAGAAAGCACAATCATTAGCATTGAAACTTAAATAAGGCATAGGCACATAATTATAATACATCATCGAAACATCAAATAATAATAGTCTCAATAACATGATTAATGATGTTAATGCGAAAACATCATCATCCCAAGTTCATGTCGCATTTTTAAAAATTGTTCTTCACAAAGGGGTTTTGTAAAAATATTAGCAAGTTATTTTTTTATAAATACTATAAACATGATCTCTCAAGAAGTGATACCTAATCTCTATATGCTTGGTTTTGGAATGTTGAAAGGTATTCTTTGATAGGTTTATGGCACTGGTGTTATCGCATTTTATAGGGATGTGATAAAGGTTAATTCCATAATCTTTAAGAGTTTGTTTCATCCATAAGGCTTGAGCACAACAACTACCTGCGGCAATATATTCAGCTTCAGTGGTTGAAAGTGCTATTGAGTTTCGCTTCTTACTAAACCATGAAACAAGTGCATGACCTAGAAAATGGCAAGTACCACTGGTTCTTTTCCTATCAACCTTATAACCAGCGAAATCAGCATTTGAATAACAGGTTAAGTCTATATGAGTTTCTCTAGGATACCAAAGGCCAAGATCTATTGTTCTATTCAAATAACGAAAAATTCTTTTTACAGCAAGCAAATAAGATTCCTTGGGATTTGATTGAAATCTTGCACATAAACATACTCTAAACATGATATCGGGTCTATTAGCAGTTAAATAGAGTAAAGAACCAATCATACCTCTATACATCTTGATATCAACCTCTTTGCCTTTTTCATCTTTGTCGAGCTTGATTGTTGAGCTCATTGGCATGCATTTAGCCTTTGAGTTCTCAATTCCAATACGTTTGAGCAGATCTCTTATGTACTTAGCTTGATTTATGAATATTCCCTTAACGTATTGTTTTATTTACAGTTCAAGGAAATATTTCACCTCTCCCATCATACTCATTTCAAACTCTTTGATCATACATGTAAAAAATTCTTTACACAAACACTCATTAGTAGAACAAAAAATAATATCATCTACATAAATTTGAACTATAAGAATATCTTGGTTCTTATGTTTAATAAAAAGAGTAGTGTCAGCTTTTCCCATTAAAAAATTATTTTTCAGTAAAAAATTCATAAGTCTATCATTCCATGCTCTAGGTGTCTGTTTTAAACCATATAGGGCTTTTGATAATTTAAAAACATGATCTGGAAATTTTTCATTTTCAAAACCAGGAGGTTGTTTTATATAGACTTCTTCCATAATATATCTATTTAAGAAGGCACTTTTGACATCCATTTGGAATAAAGTATAATTTTTATGGCATGCATAAGCTAACAGCATTCGAATAGATTCTAATCTAGCTATAGGTGTAAATGTTTGATCAAAATCAATTCTTCTTCTTGATTATATCCTTGAGCTACTAACCTATCTTTATTTCTAATAACTATACCAGATTCATCTATTTTGTTCCTAAATACCCATTTAGTGCCTATAACAGATTGATGTTCTAGTTTAGGAACTAACAGCCACACATTATTTCTCTCAAATTGATTTAATTTTTCTTGCATGGCCATGATCCAAAATTCGTCATTTTTGGCATCAGCAAAAGATTTTGGTTCTATTTGAGAAATAAATGCAGTATGCTCACATGTGTTCCTAAGTGTTGATCTTGTTGTAACACCTCAAGATGGATCTCTTAAAATAAGATTCTTAGGGTGAGAAGAAACATACCTCTACTCCTTGGGGAGTGTTTGCATCATACCTTCTTGTTGCTCTATATTTATTTGCTCTCCTTGATCATCTTTTTGATTTTCTTGTGATGTATTCTCTTTATTTCCTTGTGACGTTCCTTCTTGTAACTCTTCAACTGTATTATCACTAATAATTCCTTTTTCCGCAGAGGAGGGGTTAGATTCATCAAAAGAAATATGCAAAGATTCTTCCACGACTAAAGTTCTTTTATTATAAACTCTATAGGCTTTGCTTGAGGAAGAGTATCTAAGAAAAATGCCAACATCAATCAAATTTTCCAACATTATCTTTTGTGTTTAAAATAAAACATTTACAGCCAAAGACTTTAAAATAACCAATATTGGGTTTTCTACCTTTCTAAAGCTCATATGGAGTCTTGTCAAGAAGAGATCTAATCAACACCTGATTTAAAACATAACAAGTGGTGTTCACAGTTTTGGCCCAAAAATATTTGGGTAATGCATTTTCATTCAATATGGTCCTAGCCATTTCTTGAATATGCCTATTCTTTCTTTCAACAACTTTATTTTGTTGAGGAGTCCTAGGTGATGAGAATTGATGCTCAATGCCTAAATCATTGCAGAAATTTTCAAATTCATGATTCTCAAATTCTCTACCATGATCACTTCTAATGCAAGTAATAGAATATCCTTTTTCATTTTGAATTTTTTTAGAGAAAACTTTAAAGGCTTCAAATGCATCATCTTTATTAGTTAGGAACAGTACCCAAGTGTATCTAGAATAATTATCTACAGTTACAAATGCGTAATATTTTCCACTTAGGCTAACATGTCTAGAAGGTCCAAATAAATCCATATGAAGTAGCTGTAATGGTTTTGAAGTAGAAACATTATTCTTGTTTTTGAATGAAGTTTTAATTTGTTTACCAAATTGACAGGCTTCACAAATTTTATTTTTTTGAAAACCAATTTTTGGAAGACCTTTAACTAAGTCCTTTTTCGAAATTTTTGATATTAAATCCATGCTTGCATGTCCTAATCTTCTATGCCACAACTAACAATTATCATGTAATACAGAAAAACATTTAATATGAGTAGATGCAACTCTATGTCAATTGTATAGACATTACCACATCTACTTCCAATGAATAAAGTTTTTTCATCACAAGTATCTTCAACAATACATTTAGATTTGTCAAAAATTACTTTATAACTTTTGTCACATAATTGACTAATACTAATCAAGTTGTGTTTTAAATTTTCAACCAAGCAAATGTTTTCAATTAAGATTGATGAGCTCTTACCAACATTACCAATTCCTAGAATTTTCCCTTTTGAATTGTCTCCAAAAGAAACATCTTCGCCATTTTTAATTTTGGTAAAACTTGAGAACCAAGAATAATTCCCGGTCATGTATCTTGAACAACCACTGTCCAAGTACCATTTAGGTACCAAACCTTTTTGGGTCCTTGAGTGTTAGCAAACACATTTAGCTCTATGATATGTATCTTGAACAACCTCTTTGAGCCCTGCAAAGAAAATCTCAAGTCTTAGGTACCTAAACCTTTTTGGGTCCTTGAGTGTTAGCAATGGTCCCTTTTGGAACCCAAACACATTTAGCTTTATGATATGCATTTCTTCTAACATGGCATCTATTTTTCATATGACATCTTGATTACAATAATGACATACAATCTTAGGATTGTTTGTATAGGTAGATTTAACAAAATAGTTCTTATAATATTTTTTATTAATACTAGGTTTATAACCTATTCTGCCTTTATCAAATACACATTTTTGAGAACTTAGCAATTTTTCTAAGTTATTTTGACCATTTGTGAATTTTAACACAATTTCATTAAGTTCAATATTCTTTTTCTTCAGCACTTCATTTTCTCTCAACAATTCATCAACATAAAATTTGTCAAGTTCATATAATGTACTAAGTTTCTCATTTAATAATGCAATCCTATCATGCAATATTTTATTCTCTGATTCTAGACATGTTATCTTTACATTTAATGAGTCATTACATTTTTGTAATGCATCTTTTTCATTTGAAATTTCTACAATCTTCTTTTTAAGGCATACATTTTTTTTACCAATTTTCATCAATTCATCATGTAATTCTTTAAAAGCATCATACAACTCATCATAAGTGAGATCACTTACCTTATCAATTTCATTATCAGATTCGTCTCCAATAGCCATAAGTGCCAAATTTGACATTTCCTGAGATTCCTCTTCATCACTTGATTCTTCTTCACTGTCATCCCAAGTAGCCACCATGGCTTTCTTCTTAAGCTTACTGAGAAGTGGACATTCTGATCTTATATGTCCTGGCTTCTTGCACTCATAGCATTTGATTGCTTCTTTCTTCTCCTTTTGATTGTTGAAGTCTCTGAATTTTCTTCGATCATTGGTTTTCTTTAAGAATTTTCTGAACCTTCTTGCCAGCATAACTAATTCTTCATCATCTGGCTCACTTTGCTCATCACTCTCAAGTTTTGAAGCTTTGAGAGCAATGTTTTTCTTTTTTTCTTCAGTTCCTCTTTTAGTTGCTAAATCTTCCTCATAAGAAATAAGAGAACCGATTAAATCATTAATAGGCAATGTATTTAGGTCTTTAGCCTCCTCAATGGGAGTCCTTTTTGGTCTTCATTCCTTAGGTAAGGATCTAATAATTTTCTTAACTTTCTCGTTGTTAGAGAAAATTTTTCCTAGAGCTCCTAAAGTGTTTATTATATCCGTAAATCTTGTATACATAGAATAAACACTTTAATTTTATTCCATTTGAAATAATTCATATTGTCTAGTAAATATGCTGATTTTAGACTCTTTTACCTGATTAGTTCCTTCATAAACTATTTCAAGTTTGTGCCAAATTTCATAAGCACTTTTACAGGTAAAGACTCTATGGAATTCTTTCTTATCGAATGCACAGAATAAAGCATTCATAGCTTTGGAATTCAGAGAAGCTTTTCTCTTTTCCAATTCATTCCACTCCCTTGAGGATTTTGGAATGTCATCTCCTAATTCATTTTTTATCATTGGCACAATTAGTTTATCACACACAATTTCCTAGATTTCATAATCTAAGGCTTGCAGATAAATTCTCATCCTAGTTTTCCAATAAGGATAATCATTACCATCAAAAAATATTGGACGAGTTATGGATTGTCCTTCCCTAAATGTGGATTCATATTACTAAAAGAACCTTGCTCTGATACCAATTGAAATTCTAACTAGACAACCCAAGAGGGGGGTGAATTGGGTATTTAATAATTACAAAAATAAATCAATTAATCAATACAAAAAAATTCGAAATAACTAAATAAATAAATAAACAATGATAAATAAATTAAGAGAAAGGGAAGAGAAAGCAAACACAATAATTTTTTACGTGGTTCGGCTATCCCCGCCTACATCCACGCTTCTAAGCACACCGAGCTTGAGGATTCCACTATGCAAGCCTCCAAGGCTTCAACAACTTACAATTGACTTCTTAGGTGTCAATAGACCTTTACAGCAAGAGATTATTCCCAATCTCTTAACCCAAATGTATCCCTACACTTGCAGTCACTCAAGACAAAGGAATACAAATTGATTTATCTCTCACACAATTTTTTTTTGGTTACAAGTTAATGCACAATGTGTGAATGAAGTAAAAATCTGTTTAAAACTTTCTGTAGATGATAAACTCGTATATAAGCTTAGTAGTTGTGTTGTCGTCGAATCTTTATTTGAATTGGATGAATATATTTATACTTAGAGCTGAAAACTAGCTGTTATTCTTTCATCTGGTAGAAAACGATTTGCCGTTAGTCGTTAACGGTTAACTGTTTCCTTTGGTCAATGTTACCGTTGGGCATGATTTCAAATAAACGGTTGACCGTTAATAATTACCTTTCGCCGTTAACATCCAGAAACCTGCACAACAAAAACACTTGATCTATTTTCTCTAAACGGTTAAAGGTTGACAAAGAATGTCAACTGAAATTAATCGGTCAACGGTTATGTATTAACGGTTTGCTATTAAAGTCCAGTATCCTCATAATACAAAACTCTGTAATCGGTTTTTTTTAATAGTAAAGGATTTAAAGAGTTGACGATATCGGTTAGCCGTTATATATTAACAGTTCACCGATTACTTCCAGTATCTCACAAAACACAAACCTTGAACTATTTTCTTTAACTGGTAATGGATTAACAAAAATATGATAATATCAGTTAATCGTTATTTATTAATAGTTCACCGATTTCTTCCAGTAGCTCACAAAATACTTATTAGTTAAGGCTTAAGCTGTTAAACTTTTACGGAGCTAAGTCTTTTCACTAACGGTTAACCATTTAATATAATCGGTTAGCCGGTTATATTCAGAACTTTATTTTACTTATAAATTGTTCTAGTTTCTCTAAGAAATATTAAACACATACCTAGTTTTGACTCTTAAGAGAATACTTAAATTTATGTGAGTCTTAAAACACATTTATTAACTTAAACTCGTTATTTGTTATCATCAAAATCAATTACCAAAACATGTATATGTTAACAATTCCATTCCTATGAAGGTTTTGAAGTATCTTCTTTTACATAATCTTTAGTTATAGGCATGAATGGACAATTATATACTACTTCTCAAGTTTCATAATGTAGTGCTTGTAAGTAAATTCTCTTTCTAATTTTTCAATAAAGGTAGTCATTTTTATCGAAGAATGGTAGTCTAGTAGTAAATGGTCCTTCCCTAAACATGGAATCATTTTCAGTTGCCATTGATCTTTAACTTTAAACCGTTAAGTCTAAATAAGAGCAACTCGCTTTGATACTAAATGAAATACTATCTAGGCAATCCAAGAAGGGGTTGAATTAAGTAAATCAAATTAAATATAAATTAAACAAAAAAAACTAAATATGAAATAAATAAATTAAGATGCAATGAAATTAAGTGATAAGAAAGAGAAAACATGAGATTTTTACATGGTTCAACCAACTCTACCTATGTTCATGCCTCCAAGGATACCGGGCTTGGGGATTCTACCATCCAAGCCTCTAAGGCTTCAGGATCTTACAATTGACTTCCAAAGATGTCAATAAACTTTTACAATTAGAGATTATATCCAATCTCTTATCCCAAATATATCCCAACACTTAAAATATGTCAAGAAAAAAATTACAAATGAAATATTCTCACTTAATGTGTTTGATTACAAAGATGAAAGCTTGATCTTTGAATCAAAGGAATAAGAACAAGTTTGAAGCTCAATGATTAGAGTATTCTTAGTAATAAGCTCAATGATAATTCTTGAATTTCTCTTTTGTTTGAATTTGAAAGAATTAATTTATAGTTTAAGCTAAAAAATTAGCCATTATTAACTTTCTGGTAATAACCAGCTTACTGTTTGATGGTAATCGATTTGCCACTTCATGTTACCATTATAGATAAAAAATTAAATTTTGTATAATTAGTTTGCCATTTTGCAAATTCCATTTTTCGTTTCTATCCAGAGAGTTTTTGCTCCTTAATTAGTCTATCGTTTGATGAATTCGATTTACCATTTCTATTTAGAGAGTTTTTGCTCTATATCCAGTCATCTATTTATTCATATCTGGTATGCTATTTATTTTTAGAACCACTTGTACTTGAAACTTTTCCTTCTTCACAACTGGTTTGCCATTTTAGGCTAATTCGATATGTCGTTTATTTTTAGAAACCTTCTTTTTCATGATTGATCTATTGTTTAATCATAACCCAGAACACCGATTGTTTTTAGAAACCTTTTTTTTCTTAACTGGTTTATCGTTTAAGCTAATTCGATATGCCGTTTGTATTCAAAAAGATTTTAAGGCATTTTATAAAGACATTTTCTTGCTTAAAAACAAAGTGTATCATTCCAAAAATATGTGATTTGTTATTATCAAAATAAAAAATTTTTAAAAAATAAGTTAACAAATTAGCATGTGCACTAGAAGAAAAATATAGCTAAATGTCATAAGAACTTTAACAATGACATCTAAGTAACTAAAACTCAAGTCAAATCAACTTTTCCTATCTATTCACATTTGAAGGAAAGAAAGATAAACTTAAAAGTGAAAATGCTAACTTTCTATCCGTAAATTTATATTTTTGAGAATTCATTGACTGAATTGACCCTCTAAGGGCTCAACTAGGAAAGTTATCTTTCTAATTGTATTTTTATTTTTGTAGAGCATCATTAGATAAAGACATCCTCATCCCTTAAAGAAGTGGACTTCTAATAGAAAATTTAGAGGCCATTAAGATCAAGTTAAGGAGAAATTTATTATTGCTAGGGCCAATAAAGAGGAAGCGTAGTCTCAATGGGTCTATCCTTAGTTGGAATTACCATATAGTATGTTAAGATAAATTTTGAATAAGCAAATTGGCGTATCTATAGGTACTTTCTATTAAAAGTCTTGGAAGCCTATCTTAAGCATGGATGTGAAATTAAGTGTTATGATTTGGAAGCTAATTATGAAAGTTCCAAAGTCGGTAAAGAAGTTCACTTTTGATAAATGAGATAACAATAACATTTAAATGATGATTACATAGTGCCCACCCATCTTCTTTTAAATCTTCAACTAAATCCATGTTGCTACGGCAAATATTAAGAGCAACCTGGACAGTAAATAAATCAGTTGGCTTAAAACTTTAATAGAATGTTCAACTAATTGTAAGCTTAAGCTAAGGTAGGGAAGAACTTAAATAGATGTAATATGGTTGATTTTAACACCTCTATAATGATATGTAGAGAAGAATTAAATAAAGGTGATCTCAAGTATTTCTCTAAACCAGTAATAATTTAAGAGAAGAATGGCTAAAGAAGATTTAGACCAAAAGAAGGAAGTCAATAAAAAATTACAAGAGACGATTTAGAGACCTAAGTAAATAGTTCGAGAAATAGGATCACTTGATAATACAACAATAGAACTTGACAAAATGGGACCACTTATGACACAACAAATAAATTTGAACAAATAAAGTAATAGTAAAATATCTACCTAGGTTTCATTTACCCTCGATAGAGCCTTATAAGGGATGGAGAACCTATTGAATATTTAGAATTATATTGCACTTTATGGAAATGCATAGAGTATAACAAATAATTCTTTGTTGAGCTTTTCCTCTAAGAGCAACACAAAAATGGTTTTAAAGGTTAAGGCAAAGTTCCATCCCATTTTTTAAAGATTTAAATATTAGATTTACCTCTCACTTTAAAAGTGCTCAGTAAAGAGAAAAATCCATGAATTACCTCTTGATCATTAAGCAGTAGAGATAGATTCTATCAGAAGATATAATAATGAGATTACCTAAGTACATGGTTAAAATGATAGAATAACACTATTTTAGTTTATTATAGAGAGATAGAAGATAGGAAAATTTTAGTGATCAGTTTCAAATACACCACGTATTTCCTACTTTAAGATGCTTACAAGAGATGAGAAGTATACCAATGCTAAAGAAAGGTTTTGAAGCAAAAATCAACAGAAAGAAAAACCAAGCAATAGAAAGGAAAACAAAATATGATTGATGAGAAGTAAAGGCCAGTAAATTTGATCAATTTTAAAGGAAAGATAAAATTTTTCATAGGGAATGTTCTAAAGTTCGGGACATTTATTTTGATTCAACCTCTTAAATTTGTTAACTTTATAGAGCTTAACAGTCTTTAAGACTAAATTCTTATACAAGTCACTGGTCCAACTTTGTTTAAAACCCTACTTTCTATGATGACATATCCATTTTAAATGAATCTAAATAAGTATTGTATTTCCATAAAGATCATTGACGTGACACCTCTAAGTGATTTGAGTATAAGAAGTAAATAGATAACTTAGTTCAACAAAGAAAACTATAAGAATATGTAAGAAATCTTGATGGTTGAGTAAAGCATGATCAACCATAATCTTCGAGAAAAAGAAAGAGAAAGAATAAGTGTCGTGATGAAAATATGTCTAATATCAATCATATTTAAGGAGGAGAATTATTAGAGACTTTGAAAAATCATAAAAGAATTTATCTTGCTAAGCAAGACATGAACCAAATGGTTTTAAAGTTGATTTGACTAATTAGTCCTAAGGATTAATGGCTCAGGACATAACAATAATCTTAACGCTAGAGAAGCCGCTTTAGACATCACCCCCTCTGTGGTAAGCAAACTCTATTGGATTCTCGTTGATAATGGGAAATTAGTTGAGATTTTATTCTTATTAACTTTTGTTTAAGTCGAGTTTGAAAGATCACAATTGAAACCTAACATCAAAGGAAATTTCATTCTTAATATAGTTATAGAGCTCATAGTTCATTTAAAGAAAGTTTGACTAATTAATGACTATAATTAATTTTATCATAGTTGATCAAACAAGTTCCTATAACTTTATCTTAGGAAGGCTAAATCTTCATACAATAAAAGCAAAAACTTTGATTTATCATTATGCATTGAAGTCTCGAACTAAAGTTAAGGTCGAAGTTATACGAGCTGAGTAAAAGAAAGTAAGTGATCACTATTAGATAATATTTAGAATAGGCAAGGAAACTTTTTAGATCATAGGCTTTTATCTTAGAATAGTGAAAGAAAATAAATGGGCAAGTTTAATTGATGACCTAAATGACTTTCTACTAGGTAAAGATCTAACTAAGGTAGTAAAAGTCAATTGCCTAATTGATTAAAGAAAGAATTTGTTAAATTTCTCAAAGAATGTCACAATGTTTTTGCTTAGATAATAAAAATATTTTACGTATTGATTTTAGCTTAGTAGTACATCAATTGGGTACTAACCCAAAATAAAATTAATTTGGCAAAAAAAAGAAGTCTAAATGTCAAAAGATTTTTAGTTATGAGAAAAGAAATAGATAAACTTCCTAAGATTGGTTTTATTAGAGAGGTAAGGTATTCTAAGTGTTTAGCCAATGTTGTGGTTGTGAAGAAAGCTAATAGAAAGTAAAGAATGTGCATTAACTTGACTTCCAATAGATAGTTTTCCTGTGCTTAGGATCAATCAATTAGTAAATGCAATAGTTTAACATGGACCTTTAAACTTTATAGACGTATACTTAAGATATAATTAGACGTGGATGCATGAACCTGACTAAGAGAAGACTGCCTTCATGATTGATCAAGGTCCTTATTACTGTAAAGTTATGCCTTTTAGACTCAAGAATGCTGAGTCCATTTATTAAAGGCTAGTAAATACTATGTTTGTTCAACAAATTAGGTACAACATGTAAGTTTATGTAGATGACATGCTTACCGAGAGCTGTACACCTAAAGATCATTAAAAGATTGATGGGATACCTTTAATGTTCTTAATAAGTACAAAATGAGATTGAGTCTAACTTAATATCATTTAGTATATCATTAGAAAAATTCTTTAGCCTCATGGTAAATTAAAGAGGTATTAAGATCAATCCAGAGAAGATCCAAGCATCAGTTAACATGACCCTTTAAAGAATGTTAAGGAAATTTAGAGTTTGATGGGTCAAGTAATCTAATACCCCATATTTATAATTGTAACAAAGGTAATTTAAAAAAAATAGAATATTGAACTCTTTTATTATACATATAGAATATAAAAGGTTTGTTACATAAATAAACTTTGTTATAAAATGTAGAGATTTTTTAGTAGCATATCTCAAAACTAACTCTATAGCCAAATAAAATTATAATATTTATGTTTGGATAGAAATACAGTTGAGCCCATCATACATCTAAGGTCTGTTATGCCTGTATTTCTAAAATTCTAAATTATCTTGTGTATATGTATGTACCGTATACACTTTTTTCTGATCCACTAACATACTGCCACGTTATCAGTGAACAGTGCAATAATATTTTTATCTAATAAATTTGTAAAACTTCATCAGTCAAGCCACGTTATCAGTCAATGCCACATAATCAGTTAATGCCACATCATTCCTCCAATCAAATGATGCCACATCATTGGTAGGTGCCACGTTATCGATCAGCGCCATGTCATCGGTCAATGCTATGTCATCGTATAGTATATATGAACAGTGTCATGAACATTACTATGAATAATACCGTATATGTGAACAGTGACATTTTTACTTTTATACTCCTCCTAAGGTTTTTAACCATTTTGAGTTCAGATTTACGTTCTTTTTTGTCATTCGATATCTCGTTTATTATGAAATGATCATGATACCTCTAAAATACGTAAAATACTTAATTATAATAAAACACACGTAATTAAATTCACAAGAAACTTGAATACATAAAAGTAAAGAAGTTAGTAAAACTTGAAGTAAAAAATAATGATTTTCGCCTTTATACATATACATTTTCTAGCACTCAATACATCTCTCAATTAGCTTATTACTAGTCCCTAGCAAATTAAGCAAAATCAAATTCAAACCCAAAACTTTTATTTTTTTTTGAACTATCATGTTTATTTAATTAAACTTTATGATGTAAATCAAATAAAAGTATAAGCATTATCTCCAGTCTTTAAGAAATATTATTTCCAAATCAACCATCCACATGAATCAATCTAGTAGACTTTGTCACAGCTATTGTACCCAAGTTGCTTTCAAGAATGACATGTCAATACCCTAAAATCTCACTGGTAGTGACATTCTCACTAAGAAATTAAATCCAATAATAATAGTCACTTACATGAATGGTAAATTGAGAGAAAATATTAAAGTAATATTACACACTCTCACCAAGATGAAATAAATGTACCCACAGCTTAGAAATAATACGATCTTAAGTCAAAATGTGAGTTAGATAAATATATTTAGTTATATTTTTTTCTTCTTTTATTATTATTATTATTATGCATCACTACATCTTTATAGCCCATGTAACTAGTTTTCACTTCAGATTATAATTCCCTAAAATTAAGAAGGACTTTTATTAAGACGTAACATAGACTAGAGACATGACAAATAAAGATGAAAAAATAGAGAAAGAAAAATAAAATACATGTTTGAGAAAAAAAAAAGGAGTTTTTTTTTAAAGATTATAGAGTACATTTCTTTTTTTAAAAACTAATATATAAATTTTGAATTTTTTCTTTTTTTCTTTTCTTTACTAAGGCACAATTTTATTGAATAAACTAATTATTTACATTTTTCTCAAACATGAATGGGTGATGGAATTTGTACGACATTGAGTAATATTTTAAAGTAGAGTTGAGTCGAGATGATAAATTAACAAGGAATAGGATAATAATTTTTTTTAAAGGCTCAAAAGGGTTAACTAAGGATATTTCACAAAAGGGATGGCTAAAAAGACTCAAATGAGTCAAAGATGGTCTTTTCATCGTCTTTTAGGATACTAACTAATCTTTCATATCTACTAGTTAGATAAACTTTCAGATGTAGCAACACACAAAATTTTTTTCTCTTTTTTCTTTTTTTTTAGAAGGTTGACTCAAAAGAAATATATAGATCGTGTATCAAATAATAAACTGTTAAGCTATATAAATAATGGACAAAAAGGATTACTCTTCAAGAAAAATGATAGGTTCAAGAACTCATTTATAATTTATTATGACATGTATATTCTTTCAAGTAACTCATATTTTTGTCTCTGACATCAACATGTAGAGTAGCAAACATGGTGTAATAAAACTCAAGACGAAAGATAATACAAATACTAAAATTTTAAAGTCATCATGTCAAAAAAATCACAAAATATATATTTTTTAAAATTTTTTTGTTAAGAAAAAGAAAACTAAAAAGATGCTTTTCTAGAATTATGACATTCCATATTCAGCCATCTTCAACTCAAAATTTTAAAAGTGTATATTTATAAAGAAGAAATTAGAAAGAGGAAGTTAGAAAAATCACACTTAAAATGAAGCTAAAAAAATAACTGAAAAGTAATTTTTTTTTAATTTTCAAACTAAAAAGATGCATTTATAGAGTTACTACACTCTATATTTAGCCATCTTCAACGTAAAAAGTTAATCGCAGTTAGTTCCTACAACAAAAATTTGTAAAAACTTAAAAAAGATTTAGACATTCCATAATTATGAACTATTCCCTCCCCCCACCAAAACGAAATATTATCCTTAATGTTTAAGGGAAAAAAGTAGAGATTAGAAGATATTACCTAGGTGCAGCAACACAAAAGAAAATATTTACAAACGGAGAGTTAATTCTAATTTGCACTTCTTACTGCGGCTACTGCTACTATCATTAGTGGCCCACCCTAAAATTAAGGTCTTAGGATGTGTCTCTGGTCTATAAGCTTGTAATAGATCAAGTAGCTCATTAGCAATGTCTGCACAAATAAAGATTTCTTTCACTGTGAAAGGAATAAAATAGTTTTTTATTGTATGGTTAAGAAATGCGAGAAAGCCATTATAAAAGTTATTGACATTTAACAAACCAATAGGTTTCTGATGAATGTTCAGATGGGACTAAGATGCTAATGTCATTAGTGCCTCTAGAGTTGTAAGATCGTTAGGTAAAAAAATAAAGGTATCAGCATGATTCAGCATTTCAGTTATTCTCTCTTGTATACCTGAAACGACTAACTCTTCTCCAGTTGGTGAGTCAGACAAACAGCTAAAAGGTTTCAGGATTATTGGGATAATGTCTAACACTTGGTTCTCTCTGGTATAAGCGGCTTCTAAAATTAGTTTTGATAACCCTCGATCACCTCCTCCATAAACCAAGTGTAGTTTTCTAGCTGCTATTCTTCGACCAAGATCTAAGGCTGTCTCAATAAATTCTTTATATTTGCCATAGTTAAATTTAAAGAGTACACAAATGTTTTTGATTTGGTTGTTGGGAGTAACTGCCATTGGATACTTCTAAAAAAAATTTGTGAGTGCCTTAACAAAAAAAGAAAATTCATATCTAAGAATCTAGTGACAATAATTCACAGGTGTAAATGAGGTATTATGTCTATGTCAAATAACTAGTGAAGCACACGCCTCGAGAGTAAAAAAAGAAATAGTGAAAGGACAAAGCAAATAATGATAGCATAAAATTATTAAAGATAAGAATGTAAGTGATCAAATAATAGTGAAATAAAAGAACATTGAAATAAAATGATATTTACAAGTAGTGGCAATTGTGGCTCATATCTTCCTCTGGTTTTACGTCTAGAAACGGCTGGAATGCACTCTATAGGTCGAGGATAGGCTTCCCATCCAGTTTTCTTACAAACTGGCAAACACAGTCTTTTATAGTTAGATTCCCGAGACTATAGTTTGCACATTCTTTTTGAAATAATAGCCATAACTAGAGTATTGCATTTTGAACGTATCCACTAGGATGCGTTTCAAGAGACAAAAGGATATCATCTAATGACTTTTTATTCAAGCCATCCCTAATGAATTAAATCTTATCTTTCCTATTATTAGACAACATTCATAAAGAACATCGCTCTTTATCGCATCTTATTCTAGCACACTTATGACAAACATTAGAGAGCTTTCGGTCTCTCCGTTTTCTTGAATAATTTTTTTTACCATAATCAGGCATGTATGCAATAAATTTGGGAGGCAACTCACCTGACAACTGCACTTTAGTTTTGATTATCCATCAGATGTCAGCAGGGATATGATTTTTCATAAGTAATCGTACGTGTTCGGATCAAGCTTTATAAATGGCGAGGAAAGCATTCTGAGAAAGTGAAGGAAATCGCTTGTGAAGTTTTACTAAGATCTCATCTCTATTCATGCCTTTAATTCAGAATATTATTTATTATTAGAAACTGAAGTAACTGACATTGATTGTCACGAAGTACCATTATACGCCACTTAACAAAGGTGAAAAATGATAACACACCAAAGAAAGAAAAAAATCTAGCAAAAACACAATACATGTAAAGGAAAATAAAAAAATAACATAAAAAAAAATTAACTTACCATTGTCCTCTTATTGAATTTACCTCAAGCTCTAATTGGATCCTGTAGATATCTCCCTTAATTTCTTTAAGATCTCTTTCTAAATCTTCAACATGGGCTACTAACTCTAGTGGTTGTAGCTACCAGATACGATGCGTTTTATAAAATCGTATTTGACCTCTAAGATAAGATTGTATACTTCAAAACTGTCTAAGAATGTTGAAGAGATGCTTTTTAGTTAACATTTTCGTGAGAAAAAATGATAAAAAAAACTTAATAGTTAAACAAACACACTTACACAAAAAAAATTAAAAACAGAAAAGAAAACTTTAAATCATCGAAAGAAAACAAAAAGAAAAAAAAGTCAGGTTACTTAAATGTTTTGCACTGTTTTCTTCACATGGTTGGTATTCGTGATATGATTTTACTTTTCTGACCATTAACTTTAAAAATTACATAATTCCTTAGATTCTTAAATTAAATGGCTTCATGTGAAAAAATAGTATGATCAGTAGATGGACCAGACCATTAAGGACGTAACTTACTTGGAAAAACGTGCCATTGAGAATTAAACAAAAATACTTTCTGACCTGGTGTAAAAGATTTTCTAGTACTCCGCTTGTCATAGAGGATTTTTATTCACTTTTTGTAGTCCTTAGCATTTTTGTCATTACGAATCTCCTTTAGTTTTACTAGTTTTATCCTCTTTTTTGAACAAAAAATTGGATCAATGACGTCTATATTCTTCTGTTTGTCATTAGGAGAGGATGAGATGATTTCTGACAATGTTTTTTCTTCTCCCAAGAATATAGAATTCAGAGGGTCCGGTGAAGGTTTGAGCTTAATATTTAGTGGTGATGTTGATGATAGGATGAGATTTTCTTTTAATGGTGCTAATTGCTTTATCTTTGTCTTTCATTTATCAATGTCCATGCATGACGATGAATCCAACAAGGCATTAACCTCATCAATCAATTTGTCAATATTAAAATACAAATCAAAATGAATTCAATATGTTAGTAAAGGGTCATCACTAAGGCTTAAAGAAAAAGTATGATCAACTAATTCATTAATTAAACCCCGCATCTATAATTCTATCATCTGTACTGTGAGGTTGTTTGACAATGTTGAAGATATTTAGTTCTATGGTCATATTACCAAATAACAACAAAGATATTTCCAATCCCGCATTGAATGTGAGCATCGGCAGTTGCAAAAAATAGACGACCCAAGATAATAAGGTTGTGCTTCCTTGAATCCTGCACTAATTAAGTGTCAATTACAATGAAATTAATAGAAAAATAAAACTTATCTAACTGGATAAGCACATCCTCCATAATACCACGAGGTATTTTTATGGATCAATCTGCAAGTTGTAACACCACTGGAGTTAGGTGTAATTCTCCTAGTCCAAGTCTCATAAATACTAAATAAGGCAACAGATTAACATTAGCTCCTAATTTCAATAAAGCATTCTCAATTGTGTGGTTCCTTATACTACATGAGATAATGAGAAAACCTGAGTCTTTCCTTTTTAGAGGAATTTTATGTTAGAGTATAGAACTAATATTTTCTGTTAAAAATGCCTTCTTTTGAATATGAATATTTCTCTTTTAAGTATAAAGATTTTTAAGAAACTTGGCATAAGATGGTACTTATTTTATAGCATCAAGCACAGGGATGTTGACACTTACCTATTTGAAGATTTCGAAAATCTCACTTGTGGATTTTTCCTTCTTTGCTTTAGCTAACCTCTGGAGAAATGGAGCTTTAGGAATATACTCTTATGGGTTGGTTTCTTCTTTCTCCTCTAATGATGAATCCTCAATATTTACAGGTATAATTTGAGTTGTTTTGGTCATCGATAGCTCCATTTTGTTGTTGACTTCTTTTCTTTTTTGCAAGGTCATGGTGGCTTTGACCTTTCCATGTTGCTGAGGTGAACTGGTATTTACCTCATGCACTTCTTTAGGGTTTGGCACTAGTTGACTTGGAAATTTACCTTTCTCAACAATTATTGCTAGGGTTTGAACTGAAGAGGTAAGTTGGCCCACTATTTCTTAAGGTTAAAAATTGATTGGGCCTATTAGTTGAAGCCTGCTCTCATCTTATTTTGTAGTCCATCAATGGTGCAGTTTTGTTGCTTGATTGTAGAGTGGATAGAATTTTTGAAATTCTGGAATGCATCCTCCTATGGTTTGGATTGAGAATAATTTGAGTTTTGGCTATAAGGTTTGAATGGTGGCTGAGAGGCCTATGGAACTTGAGGAATTGGTTGCATTGGTGGAGCTAGAGTTGTTGGTCCATTCTGTTGGAATCCTTAAGACCATGAAAAATTAGGGTAGTCTCTCTATCCAGGGTTCTATGTGTTAGAGTAAGGGTTGTAGCTTGATGGCTTCCTCATTACACCTATAGCATTGACTTGATCTAAGTATGAGTCATGGTTATGTGGCTCTGTTGATTTATCAGCTGTTAACGATGTAATTTATTAGGTAAGTACTTCAACCATTTCTTCGACTTCTTTGATTCCCTAGCTTGACTTGCCAATTTGGACCTCATTTACTCCCTTAATTCTTTTATTGTTCTTGAACGATCGACTTTATTGTTGGGAATTATTTGCTTGTCGCTAGAAGAAATCCCAAATTTCCAACGCACTTTTGGACATTAGTTCTCCTCCACATTTTGCCATTAGGCATTCTTGCACATTTGGTAATAATCCTTCAAAAAGTTTGGCATTGGTGCCATTTTTCATATCTACGATGTGGATATTTCAAGAGTAGCCAGTTGAATCGCTCCTATGCTTCAAAAATTGCTCGTCTTCTTTCTAGATGAACTCTGAAATTTCCCTGCGAATATAATTAGTTTTATGAACTGGGAAGTATTTATTTAAAAATTTTGTAATCATTTATTCCCATGATGTAATGCTATTAGCAAACAATGTATTAAACTATGAACCAGTTCTGTCCTTTAAAGAAAATATGAATAGTCTGAGTTTAACATTATCATCTGAAAAATTTTCATATTTAAAAGTTTCACAAACAACATGAAAATCATTCAAATGATTATATGGGTCCTAATTTTCTAGGTTATAAAATGTGTGGAGATAATTTAGCACAGTAGGTTTTAATTCAAAACTCCTAACAGTTACATTTGGGTATCGTATACATGATGTGCTCAAGTTAGCTAAGGGACTAAAATAGTTCTTAAATGGCCTCTCCTGTGGTGGTTCTTATTGTTGCAAACCCATTTTAATTTTATTTTTAAATGCGATGTGTTTGTGTCTGCGGAGTATTTTTTCTAATTTTAAATATATAGGCTCAATATTAGGTAATTGTGACCTTCAACCATGCATTAAAAAAAAATATATATATATATATAATGAGAAATGCAATAAAAATGAGAATAAATTTAATAAAAAAATAAAGAGGAAGGAGAAATTACGATACTAAAATTATCACGTTGTTACAATCTTACTATGAATATATACTTAAGTGTTAAAAAGAAAATACAAGAAATAGATTAATTAAAAATAAAATAATAAGATAAATTACAAAAAAAATGAAAAATTAAATTATAGAAATATAAAGAAGAGAAAAAGAAAAAAATCAAATTACAAGAAAAAAATCAAATTACTTAAAAAAATTAATTCTATGAATTAATAAATTAACAAAATAAACAAAAATTATAAAGAAAAATAAATTAGAAATTATATTATAGAAATTTAAAGAAATTACAAAGAAATTGAATTATTGAAATTTAAGAAAATTTAAATTACCAAAATTAAATTACATATTCACTTTTTTAATTTTCAAGATGAAATGAAAAAAATAATACAAAAAAACTCAAAAAATTTATTCAACAAATTAAAATAACTTACCTCCCCGACAATGGCTCCAAAACTTATTGTGCAAATTTTATTAAACTCGCAAGTGTACGAATTTATTGTAGAATAGATTAATGGTAACGAGTGTCGATTCTATGAGGAGGTGGATTTTAATTATGTGTTGAATTAATTTTCTAAGTAGTTAAATTATGGTAAATTTATCCTAAATTTTAAAATAAAATGACAGGAATAATTAAAAATTTAACTGTTATAATAAAGACTTAGATCCTGGATTTGCATCAATATGTTCTAGGGCTTAATATTCCTTATTAATACCAATTAAATTATGAGGAGAAATTCACTTTTCATGAACCACACTCTATTTAATATCGTCTTTAAGGACTTATTGTGTTAAATAGTAATAACTGTGTTATTACTATCTGTCAATGAAAAGTCAAAACATCCACAAAAATTAGAAGGAAAAATAAAATAAATTTACCAATTAAGCCCATGGAATATGTTGAGACTTTACTTTAACCAAAGCTTGAAGGAAAATCAGCTACTCATATTTGAATTAAGGATAAAAGGAAATTTTACCAAAATACAAAGAAAACACAAGATAGAGAAGGAATTTCAGAAAAAGAGTTAAAAAATAAACTCAGGGTATCAAATTAAGGGAGAGCCCTCCTTTTATAAATGCAACTAGTAAATCATCATTTATCGGATTAAAATAATTTGGATGCATGTAATTGTGCCACATGGCTAGTGTTGAGTACTAGAAAATATATATTTATAAAAGAGAAAATCATCATTTTTCATTTTAAGTTCTACTAACTTCTTTACTTTTTTGTATTTAAGTTTCTTATGAATTTAATTATGCGTGTTTTATTATAATTAAGTATTTTACGTATTTTAGGGACATCATGGTCATTTCATAATAAACGAGATATTGGATGACAAAAAGAACGGCAAATTTGAACTCAGAATGGTCAAAAACTTTAGGAGGAGTGTAAAAGTAAAAATGTTACTGTTCACATGTACAGTATTGTTCATGGTACTGTTCATGAGTACTATACGATGACGTGGCATTGACTGATGACATGGTATTGACTGATGATGTGACACCGACTAATAACGTGGCAGCATTTAATTAGGGAAATGATGTGGCATTGACTGATTATGTGGCATTGATTGATGACGTAGCTTGACTGATGAGGTGTCACAATCTTATTGGACAAAAATGTTTATGTACTGTTGACCGATGACATGGTAGTATATTAATGGTTCAGAAAAACGTGCATACGGTATATACATATACACGGGATAATAGCCCTGATGATGTGTTCAAACTAATCAGAATTTGCCACGTGGCTAACTGTGCATCTAAATTATTTTAATCCGATGGCCATGATTTACTATCATTGTATCTATATAAGGAGGGCTCCCCCCCTAATTTGACACCCTTGAGTTCATTTTTTAGCTCTATTTTCTGAAATTCCTTCTCTATCCTGTAGTTTCTTTGTATTTTAATAAAATTTTATTTTTATCCTAGTTAAAATATGAGTAGCTAATTTCATTTCAAGTTTGGGTTAAAGTTAAAGTCTCAACATATTCTATAGGCTTAATTAGTAAATTTATTTTATTTCCCCCTCTATTTTCTATGGATGTTTTGACTTTTCGTTGACAAATAGTAATAACACAGTTATTACTGTTTCACACGATAAGCCCTTAACACCATATTAATTAGAGCGTGGTTCATTAGGAATGGATTTTCCCCTCATGATTTAATTGGTATTAATAAGGAATATTGAGCTCTGAAGAATGTTGATGTAGATCTAGATACCCAAGTGCTTTTATTATAATAGTTGCATTTTTAATTATTACCGTAATTTTAATTCACAATTTAGGATAAAATCTATCATAATTTAATTACTCACTTAGAAAATTAATTCAACACAATTAAAATCCACCTCCTTATGGGATCGACACTCGTCACTATTAATCTATTCTACAATAGATTCGTGCACTTGGGAGTTCAATAAAATTTGCACAACAGCAAGTTCTGATTGATTTGAACACATCATCAGGGCTATTATCCCATGTATATGCATGTACCATACGCACGTTTTTCTAATCCACCAATATACTATCACGTCATCGGTTAACAGTGCAATAATATTTTTATCCAATAAGGTTGTGACACCTCATCAATTAAGCCACATCATCAGTTAACGCCACATAATTAGTCAATGCCACATCAATCCTCCAATCAAATGCTGCCACATCATTGGTCAGTGCCACATTATCGGTTAACACCACATCATTATACACTACATATGAGCAGTGTCATGAACAGTACTATAAACAGTACCGCAAATGTGAACAGTGACATTTTTACTTTTATGCTTCTCCTAAGGTTTTTGACTATTCTAAGTTTAGATTTGCCATCTGTTTTGTCATCTGATATCTCGTTTATTATGAAATGACCATGATGCCCCTAAAATACGTAAAATACTTAATTATAATAAAACACACATAATTAAATTCACAAGAAACTTGAATACGTAAAAGTTAAGAAGTTAGTAGAACTTGAAGTAAAAAATGACGATTTTCTCCTTTATAAATATACATTTTCTAGCACTCAACAGCGTGTTGAAGAGATTATAAATGAGTTTGATTTTAGTTTATATAGTTTTGACTCAAAAAATAGTCGTTATAATTTATTTGATATTTCTTATCAATTATTTAATCCATAAGTAGTTGTGCCATGTTTAGGTTGTGTGTTGCTACGTTCAAGCCATATTTTTGCTAGAGCTAGCAAAGCTTGACATATTCTAATCACTTGACATAAACATGACACAAATAAATGAAAATGAGACATCAAATTTGATATGATTACTAAACAAGTCGGATTCGAGTCAACATAATTTTTTTTTGGCGTAGGGATAGGGTTAAAGTTTATAACCCATTTACTTAATTAATCTCACGATTCTATTTTTTATTCTCAATTAATTTATAAGTTCTTATTATGAGAACTCAAATACATAATTTGTTATTATTTTATTTTATTTTTGCAAGAATGAACATATACTTCATGTTTCATTTATAAAATTATCTTTAGATTTAGAACTTACATAGTACAAATGTGTAAAACATTATACGCATGTAATTTTATAATGTCAATATATAATATTATTTACATAAACATAATTAAAATTTCAATAGTTTAAACTATAATATTTTAATAGTACGCCATATTCTTACAAAAAGAAAGGTCTTTTCACATCTTTTTAGCCTAAAATAAAAATAATTGATAAGAGCAAAGGTTCTTTTATTTTTATGGTACTTCAAGGAACAGGTTTGGTCATATTCATACACACATATATATATAATAGTTTCTAGTGAGGGATGAGTTAAAAGACAAAAGAACACAGGCTCTAATACATTACTTTTTTGTCATTTAGCCCATTTGAATCCCTATATATATATATATTGTAATTTTTAAATATATAGATATAAAGTTGATTATTGGGTAACCTATTTATTTTTCGTGTCTAGCTAAGCTCTCAATATTTTGAACAATATTTAATAGATTGTGTTTGGACCTACTAAAATTTAACATAACAAGAAGTTGACACAAAACGAATACAACCTGATGACTTATTTTCCTAGCTTTAGTTTTTATAGTGTATAATCTATACGTTTGTAGTGTGTTGTGTCTTTGCTATATTGTTACGTTTAATAGCTTTTGAATTATGCCAAATCTATGCAATACTAGTTGTTAGCAGAATTAATTTGTGATATAATTGGTCGAGCTTCTTAGTCCTTGATAGCTAAGTTTAAAATCATTAGCCATATTTCTAAGAATGCCTCCCTTGTAAATTAAAAAATTGAGCAAATTTATCCTTTGGCACTTGTTAAGCAACCAAGATATAGTTACAAGGCATCTTTGCATGATTAAATAAAGGAATTACTAATAACCAAAAGAAAATTACTTTTTTTATTAAATAAAGGAATTTATAAATAAAGGAATTTAACAATAAGGTAAAATAATCCAACTAATCCCAATTTAGCTTGCCTTACAATGAGCTTTGAAATGATATATTATGTACTACAAAAAGTACAACTATAGTGTAAGTTATAACTGTCACTCATCTTACACAACGAATCTACATCATTAACAATAATAATATTTCAGATTTGGTTGTTTTGGTAAGTTCATGAGGTAGCTCTCATATGCGTTTAGCTGTCTTTAATCAATTAATTTGTAACTAGTATCTCTATGATGTATCAATCTTCTCACATTGCTATTGCTATAACTTTACAATCTATTGAATCATAGTCCACATGGAAATCTAATTTTATTAAAATTTATTAAATGGCTTACTAACTAATTTTTTTTTTCATTTTAATTGTTGTTCCAAAGGGACATGAGCAGAAAATTCTCTTTTGTCATATGGCAAATAAAATCAAGATTCATGTTTGTTGTGATGTATTTTTGTTAATGATGTTGATCCAAATGCATAATGAAAGAAAAATGATTTGTAGTTATACATTCAATTCCATGCAACTCTATTATAATACTTAAATAGCATTATAGACAGTAATGACATACAATCTGAAAAACAACTAAGAGTGGATAGAAGGATTTTTCGCTTACTATTTGAGCTATTTTAATGTAATAAGGAAGTAGAGGCTAATGATTTGTTGACTATTAAAGCTTAAGTTTGAATGTTACTACACACTTTGTCTTATTATATTAAGAATCACACAACTCTTAATAGATCTTTTAAACTAGATGCTTCAACACAATATCAAATGGAATGTTATGGCTGCACGATGTTTTACTAAAGGCACCAAAATTTGTACAAGAGAATCGCACTAATGAGAGAAAAAAGTAGTTTAGAGTACATTGTCAATTACTTATATTTGATAGTAGCCATAGGTAATTTAATGCTAATTAAATTTTCATTTGTTTTATGTATGTAGAATTTCCTAGGAGCATTAGATAGACCTTATATAGTTTTAAGGGATATGAAATTCGTATTTGTGATGCTTAGATAAGAAGGTTCTACCTTTGACTTAACAATTTTTTATGCACTAAATAAATCGATTAGTTTAAAAGTTCCTATGGATATTACTCATTCCAAAAAATTAATTTAATCAAATTACATGTTCAAAAGTAAAATTATACCAATGCTTATATGAAATAAATAGGTTATTACTATTTTAGGGATGTCAGATATACAAGTGTTAAGGGATTTCTTACACCATATAAATAAATGAGATATCATTTTTCATAATGGAGACATGGTTTTGCTTCTTACAATAAAAAAAGAATTCTTTAACACTAAACATTCATCAATAATAAATATAATTGAGTGGTATTTTGGATTGCTCAAAATGCGATCGACCATTCTTAGAATTTCTTTATTTTATCCAATTAAGGGGTAATACCATATTATTAGGAGAGAAACGTTTGAGGATCCAATAAAGAATGAATTAGTTGACATATCTAGTAACGAAGTAAGAGATAATGATAATATTAGTAGCCTTGAAGTTTTAAACTAGTGGACCAGCTGAGTGAATGATTTATCTACTACTATGTATAATAATTGGGTTAGAAATTAAGACTAAATAAAGGTTGTACTTTTGTTAGTATATAGATGCTATTGGGAAAAGTACCGTATACTATACTTTTGTTATTATATATATAGGGCATTAAAAAAGCATATAAGCTTGTATTTTTGCTTATATATAGAAATGTTACTATTAAAAAGCATATACTTTTGTTAATATTATTAGGAGAGAAATGTAAGAGGATCCAATGAAGAATGAGTTAGTTGACATATCTAGTAACGAAGTAAGCGATAATGATAATATTAGTAGCCTTGAAGTTTCAAACTAGTGGACGATCTGAATGAATGATTTATCTATTACTATGTATAATAATTAGCTTAGAAATTAAGACTAATTAAAGGTTGTATTTTTGTTAGTATATAGATGCTATTGGGAAAAGTACAGTAAGCTATACTTTTGTTCATATATATATGGCATTAAAAAAGCGTATAAGCTTGTATTTTTGCTTATATATAGATGTCGTTAAGAAAGAATTTATGGCTGCACTTTTGAAAATGTAAAGATCTTATTAGGAAAGCATATAAGGCTGTACTTTAGTTAATACATAGATATCAGTAGGAAAGCTTCTCAGGTTATACTTTTATTAATATATAGATGTCATGAGGAAACATTTGTGCTTTTGTTATTACAGATGTCATTAGAAATGCTTTTAATGCTGTAACCTTTTGTTTATACTTGATATTGTTATAAATTTATTCAAGGTCATTGATGTAAATTTGACTTGGTGTTATACTTTAGTTACTTATTTCAAAATTTTTTACAATATATATTTTTAGAATTGGAGAGTCGAGATTTAAGCCATACTATTAGAAATAATACATGCTTAAGACAAGTATAGATGAAAGATGAAGAAGAATCAATATTGAACACTTTAGATGCAATAGTTGTAAAGGATCGTCAAGTTAATAATGGTACCTTCAAATCTAAAAGTTATAAATATATTGAAATGAAATAGAAAAGCTATTATCATGGAGGAATTTGAAGGTGTACCCATATATTGATTCTAAAAAGAGGATATAGAAGAAAAGTTATGGGATGATGCTTGATATATTGAAAATGGATAAAATTAAATGATGTGAGAAAATGTATCGTGGATGATAGTGAAAATGGATGGAAATTATACGTAGAGGTTAGTATTTTGAATTTAAAATAATAAAGAAAATGATTTTCTTTTTATGTCATGATTTATAAACTTATTCCTTAATTTCTTTTTTATGAATACAATAGAAGTTATTTACATATCTTGTTTTATTATTGTGGTCTCATAAAAAAATAAGTAATTGGAGGGATAAGCCATTTCCATATTTCGAGAGGCTAGTAAATGTATTTAAAAATGAATTGTACAACTGGAAGATCAAAGAAACTAAATTGATATTGCTAATGCATCAATTTAAGAAGAAATTCATGATGACAGTAATGAAATTGATGATAAAGGTTATTTGATGTCTACTATCTTGTCTTTAAATTCTCAATACGTTACTTGATTACATTTATAATAATTGCACAAGAAGAAGTCTATATCAAATGAACATATTGCTATTGGTATTTACAAATTGGTTTCAACATTTTGCCAAGTTGACATGTCTCGGAATATATTCAGAAGTAGTGAAGATCATGATTAGATTAGTAAAAAGAGCCTGCTTAGATGAGAATTTTTATGGATGATGAGCTTATTGCCTTAAATTTAATGGTAGAGAAACCTTCACATGTAAGGGCTTTCAAGGTATTACAAAATGATTTATGCTAGCATGTTTTTGCATGAGTATGAGAAGGGAGTTGAAGTTTGATTAAATATTATGCACTCTAACTAAACAATGATATTATGTATTAATATTTTGGCAGATGGATGTATGTAATTGGATTATTTAATATAGCCCACTTTATTGATGACTATGTTACAACTAGTATATCACTTTATTATTTTATGACCCTTGTTGTAGTATGTATAAAATTTCAAATAATATTGTGTCTTTTAACTATTTATTTATGTTGTGATAGTTTTTAGAGGTTATTTGATAGAATTATTAACTTTAATCTTTATTCTATAATATATATTTGAGGATTGCTAAAAGAATAAAAGTTATATATGTTGTGTAAATTTTATTGAATTCACAAGTGTACGAATATATTATAGAATAGATCAATAGTGACGAGTGTCGATCCTACGAGGAGGTAAATTTTAATTATGTGTAGAATCAATTTTCTAAATAAATGGTTGGAATTATGGTGAAAGTTATTTAAATTATCCTAAAATTTGAATTGGAATGACGAGAATAATTTAAATTGACAACTATTATAATTAGATACCTAGTATCTAGATCCATATCAACATACACCATGGGCTTAATATTCCTTTTTAGTACCAATTAAATCATGAAGAGATATTCACTTCTTATGAATCATACTCTAATTAATATGATGCTAAGGGCTTATCGTCTTTAAATAGTAATAGCTTTGTTATTATTATTTGTCGATGAAATGTCAAAACATTTACAAAAATTAAAGGAGAAGAGAAAGTAAATTTACTAAATTTAACCTATCGAACATGTAAAGACTTTACCTTCAACCCAAGTTTGAAAAAAAATTAACTACTCATATTTGAGCTGAGAGTAAAATTTTGATTTTATTAAAATACAAAGAAAATATAAAATGAAAAAGGAATTACAAAACATGGAGCTCAAAAATGAATTCAAGAGTGTTAAATTAGGAGATAGAGCCTCTTTTTTATAAATACAATGAGTAAATCATAGCCATCGAATTGAAATAATTTGGATACTCAAGATTGAATCACATGATAAGTTTTGATTAGATTGAACACATCATCACGGCTATCATTCTGTGTATATGCATGTACTGTAAATATTTTTATAGTACATGCATAATTTGGATGCTCAAGAAATAATTTTATAATACTGTAAATATTCCGATCTACTAACATACTACCACATTATTAGTTAAAATCTCATAAATATTTTTGTCTAATAGGATCATGTCATATCATCAGTTAATGTCACATTATCAGTCAATGTCATATAAGCAGTCAATGCCATATCATTCGTCCAATCAAATGCTATCATGTAGTTGGTCGGTACCTCGTCATTAGTCAATACCACACCATCAGTCCATATATGTGAATAGTATCGTGAACAGTACCGCGACCAGCACCATGAATAGTATCATACATGTGAACAGTGCCTTACATATGAATAGTATTATTTATGTTTTTATGCTCCTCTTAAGGTTTTCAATTGTCTTGAGTTTGGATTTGCCATCTATTTTATTATTTAATGTCTCGTTATTGTGAAATGACTATAATGCTCATAAAATACATAAAATAGTTAATTATAATAAAACACACATAATTAAAATCACAAGAAACTTAAATATATAAAATGTAGTGTTAGTGGAACTTGGAGTGTGAAATGATGATTTTCTCCTTTATAAATATACACTTTCTAACATTTAATAATATATGTTGTCAAAAATTTAAAATTTATTAGTTTTACATATGTTTTGTGAATAATTATGATTTTTAATTTAAACAAAAAAATTAATTTAGAAATTTAAAATTTAAGACTTTTATATTTAATATAAGACTTCTATATTTAATATTTTCTAAGTATTAATAAATATTATTTTCTTAATATATAATTTAATTTAATCTTCAAAGAAATTAATATAATATAATACAGCACTAAATATGGTATAACTAAAAATTAATGTAGTATAATGTAGCATCAAAGGTTATTCACTATTATAATAATACAGTACTAATGTAATACAACATAAGATATTACATTTGTATTAAGATAATGCAGTATAGTATGCCAAACACACCTTATATGAAACCACAAGGGAATATGTGGAAACTATTATGGAGGATGAGCACTTATACGACTATAAGAAAATTATTTTTGGCTAATTATGCAATGAGATGCCTTGGAGCTAGCAAAAAGGTGTGAAAACTGCTAGATGTTCACTCTTATAACCAAGCAACCTCCAGAAAAACTAATTCCTGTTCTCAACACCTTAAGCCCGAGATATTTCACCAATAAGAAATTAATCTAGATAGTCCTCTTCCAAAATAAAAGGGGAAAGTAAGGTTTTCCATAGTTGCATTCATTACTTCATAAAGTGAATAAAGCTTGGGCTTTTAGCAATTATCATTAAGAAGAGAACTATCGATCCCACTAAAAGAACATCATAAATAGGAGACTGGCTTGGAAAGGAGGGCTACTGGCTTAGATATTCTAATTTGCTACATCACTAATGCGTTCACGTATACTTTATACTATAATCACTGATAATGAGAAGTAATTTGACAATGATAATTTTTTATGAGTTGTGTAGAAAACCTAAGATAAAATTTTTTTTATTATTTTATTATTTTCCTACTTTTCTTCAGCCAATGGGCTAGTAGAGGCTATCAATTGAGTGATTAAATAAATTCTTAAAGCTAGACAAGGGAAATTCAAGAAAATATGGCCAGTTAAGTTGCCATTTGTTCTACAGTCTTATAAAACTTTTAGTAAGGACTACTACATAAGAAAATCCTTTCTCCTTGGCATTTAGAGCAGAAGTTGTCATCCTTGTTGAAATAAGAACATTGACTCATCAAGTTTGAAATTTCAATTTGGTCATCAGTAACTATAGCCTAAAGCTTGAACTTTTTACAAGAAAAAAAGGATCAGACTGTAATCAAGGTCGCTGCCTATTAAGGCAAAGCAAATAGTTATTATAATGCTTAGGTTAAAATCTAAAGGTTTAGAATTAAGGAACTTATTCTAAAGAAGGTTTTACCTAGCACTTAAGAACTAAGTGTCAGCACCCTGATCCTAATTTGGAATAACTTTACATAATCAAAGAAGTAGTAGGCCAGGAACTTATAATTTGTCTATCTTAGAAGGAAAGATCTTAAGACATGCTTGCCATGATGAACATCTCAGGATTTATCACTAATATAATGATCCTGTACTTGTAACTACATAAGTCTAGATTTCCTTTTATGGTCAGACAAGTTTTATAAAGACAAAACATGGATGAATAAAAACTACATTTAGTCATGAAAGTTCTTTATTTTGGTTATCTATGAAATATATTTAGGAATAAACTAGTGATGATAATGAAATTTCTTAGATAAATTTCAATTTGAAATTTTCATAAACTCAAGAGGTGAAAATTTTAAGAAACATACATAATAAAATTCAAAGTCAAGAGGTTGACTACTAGAAAGTTGAAACATAAATGGTAAAAAACTCAAAAGCTAAAAAAAAGTCCTTATCATCTTGGAAATTTCTCAGTATATTAAACACCATCATGCTGTTTAATAAGTAAACACATACGGTGCTCTTAATTTCCTTTGTCAAAAAATGAAAAGTACAAGGATACAGAAGATTGATTTACTGAGAAAGATTATCATTCAAAACTACAAACTCTATTCTCAAGTAAAGAAGAAGAAAGAGGAATAAAAGGTTCAATCTTCTAAGCTTGGATATAGTATGAGAAGATGATTTAACTTATTTCTTTTATTTCTTTTGAACAATATTTGTTATCATTAACATCTTCTTTTTTTCACCTTCAAGAGTGACATTAGAAGAATTGTTCAAAGCTATTGTTGAAGCTTCCTTCTTAAAAAATGACATATTCAAGTCAATATGCTCAAGTAATGTTTATTTAGAGTAATAAATTGAGATATTAATGTTGTGCAAATTTTATTGCACTCGTAAATGCAAGAATTTATTATAGTATCAATTTATGGTAACAAATATAAATCCTATGAGGAGATAAATTGTAGTTTTTTTAAAAAAATATGTATCTGAATTGGTTGAGATGATCTTTTTAGTAGTGTTAAGATTTGAAATAAAAAGTGACAGGAATAAATTAGGATGAAAATAATTCAAGTAAAATGCTTGAGCCTTTGAGTTTGTACTTAATACTTCATATAGACTTAATATATCTTTTAGTTTCTATTAATTTATGAGTGGTATTTCCACTCCTTATAAGTCTCATTTTAATAAATATAGTATCAAGAGCTTAGTATATCATAGGATAATGATCTTTTGCTAAGTATTGTGTCAAGTACACATTGTGCTAGATGATAATAATGCTGTCAACAATGTGGTAAGATCATCCATTAAAAAACTTGGATATATTATCTATCAACACTAAGTAAAGATGACCCCACAAATGCTAGAGGCTAGTTTCTTTCGATAAATTTGGTGTAAAATGCTCATTGTGCAAGATAATAATGATCTTTCATTAGGGAGCCCATATATAGTGTAAAATTTAGACAAGATACACTGTTTATCAATAATGAATTAAAATAATCATATAAATTAGAGAGGAAAAGAAAACTTACCAAATTAAAATGATAATTTTATATTAAAATGAGTTGAAATATAAGATAGAGTGAGAATTACATTAAATGATTCTCAAATTTGGATTTAGAGTTATCAAACTGGAGGGAGTACTGTATTTATAAATACAATAAAAATAATGGCCATTAGATAAAAATAATTCAGATTCTCGGATTAGTGACTTTGATTGATGGAAAATATCGTTAGACTTTAATTTGGCCTAACAATATACTATAACATCATTGGTCAATACCATATCTGCATTTTTATCCAATAAAATATTACCACATCATCGAGTTAATGACACATCAATATTTTTGGTCTATAAGAATGCTACTATATCATTGGTCAATACCATGTCAATGGGTCAAGACCATGTTATCGATCAATCCTATGTTAGTTGAACCTAATTAAAATCCAAAAATTATAATTATTCTTTTTATGCCTTTCTTAAAGTTTCTAGCTATTCTAAGCTAAATTTTTTTTTAATGTCCCACTTCTTGTTAATCATGAAGTAACTAAAAGACCAATAAAATATATAAAATACTTAAATTATAACAAAACATACACACTTACAGTTCAAAGGACTTAAATATATATAAAAGTAGAAATAGTAGTGAGGTTTAGAGTGTAAAACCCAAGCTAAGACTTAAAGCTTTTACCATATTTCCTTCTTGATCTACTAAAAGGTTCGAGCAAGTCCACTAATTTGCAAAATTAAAGAAGAAAAATAAGTTCCTGAGTTATAAAAAGAACTTATAATAAGAAAAAATAAATCATTATGACACTAGGAGAAAATTGGCAATAGATAATAGATACTTTGTCACGGATACTGAGAAAAAAGGAACAGGTCATAAAAGCATGATACAGTTGTGATATATTCTTTGTCTATCATGTATTCATTATTGATTCATGATGGACTTGTGATTGAAACATATTAGGTCAAAAATATATGACGTCTTTACGATATAAATTTAAACATCAATAATTCATGATATAATTTTTATGTTGACTTGATTTTAGTAACTTTTTGACCAAAATTTTGGGTGTTATTAAAATAAAATATTACGGGAATAAAGACACATCTCCATTTTAGCTTAGTTTGAATGACGACGTTTTGTACATAAAGATAAAATATTAAAAAATTAAAATTTTTTAATATAAAATAAAATTTAAAAAAACACGAAACACACCATTTGTGTTGAGTTGCACTTCTTTAATGCTTAGTTTTTTTCTAAGTATCAATAAAAAAGCTCATAAACATATAAAGGTTAGGCTAAGGCTAAAACCCTTGATTCTTTTCTTAATCTCTTATCTCGATTTCTATTTCGCCGTCATCTTACTAGAATCTTGCCTGTTGTCATCTTGCCATTGTCTTTTTAACATATTGGTTATCGATTGCATTGTGAAATTGACTAAGTGAAAGTGCATTTTATGGTATCACCATCATTTTATTCTCTATTGTGTTGCTCGCTATTGTTTTCTATCGCATCTTGCTATCTTCCTTATCTTTTTTTTTTAAAGCCCTTGGTATGATTTCTATTCTATCTTTATTTTGCATGCTATTTATTTTTCACAAATCTAAGTTAAATCAACTAATTCTATGAATAATTATATTAACCAATTCTATGAATAATTATATTAACCAATTCTATGAATATTCTAACAAAAATACCTAATTAAAAAAATTGATTAGTTAAGTTATGGAAAGAGAGTAAACAATCTTAGTTTGTTAGGGTCAATAGAAGCAGAAGCACAACACTAGCATTAGCAAGAGTGAAGCAGATTTTGAAAATGAAGGATTAGAGAAAAGAAATAATTATTTAGTAGTGAAATGCAAGTTACGCAATCCAAGAGGGCAGTGAATTGGATTTCTAAAACTTTAATTTAAATAAATCACACAACAATTCAATCTAATACTTTAAGGAAATAAAACATTAAATTTAATAATGCTAAAAAAAGAATAAGGAAAGAAAGAGCAAACACGTATATTTTTACAATGCATTTAAGAATTACAACTAGTACTCTCTTTTATAGTGAATATATAAATAATAGTTCAATGAAGATTTAATCTATGATGATTTGTGAATTGAAAGCTCAAAATGTGGTGTATACATTTGTTTATACTTACAAAAGTCTTTAAAGTGAATTTGGATTTAAGTTTAAATAGACTTAATTTAAAAACTAGTCGTTCTAAACAAATTACAGTAATAGGCAGCTAGCTACTTAATTTAACTGACTACCTACTTAACAAAAAATTACCTTTAAAATTTGAATTTGCTACAATAATACTGTTCATAAATCAAAGTTCTTAAAACCTTTTCATTTTAGTTAATAATTTGAAAATCTAAATTTTTTCTTAAGTAGCTAGCCAATACCATTAGGCGGTCAATCGCTTACTCTCTACCTAATTTTAATATTTATACTTTGTTCCTAAAACTTTTATAAATTACAGTAAGGCCTAAAATATTTTAAAATTTTTTAAATAGGTCTAATTTTAGAATTTAAAACAATACTTATTAAAATCAAAGATTACAGAACTTTTTCATTTAGTCCATATATTGAAAAATAATTAATTACATAAAATACTTGGCTTATAATTGTGAAAAGCTTGGATTTATGAAAAGTAATGATTTATTAAATAAAATCTTCAGCTCCTCAAATTTATATTTAGAACCTAATTTAGCTTTTGCTGCAAACTTGTATTTTAATTTGTTGAAAAATGATATCTCTCCTTATTTAATAGTTAATTTTGTGTTTTTGTTGGAGTAACTTGCTACCACATCTTTTGTTGCTAAGTTTGCTGCATTGCTTTTGCTAAAACAAGTTTCTTTGTAGAAGAATTAATTCGATTTGGTAAATAAATTACACTTATTTATTTTAGAGTTTTGAGTTTGTTAGTTAATTTATAGTTGTAAAATAAAATTTTAATATTATGGTCCATTTATATGATAGGATGACTTAAAGTTGTATATTGCTTGATTTTTATGTTATGTCGTGGCTATTGTAATGTGTCTATTTACTTGCATTATATGTTATGACTACTATAATGTGTAGGGTAAAAAATTTTTGTTATGTTTATGTTGCAATAAGGGTATTTAAAGTGGCATTAAATTTTACTTTTATATATCTAGGATTAATTTTCTATTGAAGTCTGGAATTTTAAAAAATGATGAAGTAGCAGTACTGGTTTTGCAACAAATTTATAATTAGAACTTAATTTAGCTTATGATGCAAAGTTGTATTTTAATTTATTGAAAAAGAGTATATCTCCTTAGGTAATAGTTGATCCTTTGTTTTTGTTAGAACAGCTTGCTGTCAACTCTATTGTTGCACAGTTTATTGCATCTCTTTTTTTGGTACAATTTCTTATAGAGGAATTAATTCAATCAAGTAAATAAATGGTACTTTTTTATTTTAGAGTTTTGAGTTTGTTAGTTAATTTATAGTTCTACGAAATATCTTTAATATTATGGTCCTTTTATATGATAGCATAACTTGAAGTTGTATTGGGATTGATTTTCATGTTGTGTTTAGTTACTACTGTGATGATTTTGGCTACTATATTGTGTTTATTTACTTGTATTTTGTGTTGTGACTATTATTACATGTGGGATAAAAAGAACTTATAATAAGAAAAAATAAATCATTATGACACTAGGAGATAATTGGCAGTAGATAATAGATACTTTGTCACGGATATTGAGAAAAAAGGAACAGGTCATAAAAGTATGATACAGTTGTGATATATTCTTTGTCTATCATGTATTCATTATTGATTCATGATGGACTTGTGATTGAAACATATTAGGTCAAAAATATATGACGTCTTTACGATATAAATTTAAACATCAATAATTCATGATATAATTTTTATGTTGACTTGATTTTAGCACCTTTTTGACCAAAATTTTAGGTGTTATTAAAATAAAATATTACGGGAATAAAGACACATCTCCATTTTAGCTTAGTTTGAATGACGACGTTTTGTACATAAAGATAAAATATTAAAAATTAAAATTTTTAATATAAAATAAAATTTAAAAAACACGAAACACACTATTTCTGTGTTGAGTTGCACTTCTTTAATGCCTAGTTTTTTCTAAGTATCAAAAAAGCTCATAAACATATAAAGGTTAGGCTAAGGCTAAAACCCTTGATTCTTTCTTAATCTCTTATACTGATTTCTATTTCGCCGTCATCTTACTAGAATCTTGCCTGTTGTCATCTTGCCATTGTCTTCTTAACATATTGGTTATCGATTGCATTGTGAAATTGACTGAGTGAAAGTGTATTTTATGGTATCACCATCATTTTATTCTATTGTGTTGTTCGCTATTGTTTTCTATCGCATCTTGCTATCTTCCTTATCTTTATTTTTCAAAGCCCCTTGGTATGATTTCTATTCTATCTTTATTTTGCATGCTATTTATTTTTCACAAATCTAAGTTAAATCAACTAATTCTATGAATAATTATATTAACCAATTCTATGAATAATTATATTAACCAATTCTATGAATAATCTAACAAAAATACCTAATTAAAAAAATTGATTAGTTAAGTTATGGAAGAGAGTAAACAATCTTAGTTTGTTAGGTCGGTAAAGGAAGCACAACATTAGCATTAACAAGAGTGAAGCAGATTTTGAAAATGAAGGATTAGAGAAAAGAAATAATTATTTAGTAGTGAAATGCAAGTTATGCAACCAAGAGGCAGGTGAATTAGATTTTTAAAAATTTAATCTAAACAAATCACACAACAATTCAATCTAATACTTTAAAGAAAAAAATATTAAAATTAATAATATTAAAAAAATAAAAGAATAAGGAAAGAAAGAGCAAACACGTATATTTTTACAATGAATTTAAGAATTACAACTAGTACTCTCTTTTATAGTGAATATATAAATAATAGTTCAATGAAGATTTAATCTATGGTGATTTGTGAATTAAAAGCTCAAAATGTGGTGTATACATTTGTTTATACTTACAAAAGTCTTTAAAGTGAATTTGGATTTAAGTTTAAATAGACTTAGTTTGAAAACTAGTTGTTCTAAACAAATTGCAGTAATAGGTAGCTAGTTACTTAATTTAACTGACTACCTGCTTCAGAATAGTAAAGTTACCTTTAAAATTTGAATTTGCTACAATAACACTGTTCATAAATCAAAGTTCTTAAAACCTTTTCATTTTAGTCAATAATTTGAAAATCTAAATTTTTTCTCAAGAGGCTAGCCAATACCATCAGGCAGTTAGTCACTAACTCTCTACCTAATTTTAATATTTATACTTTGTTCCTAAAACTTTTATAAATTATAGTAAGGCCTACAATATTTTAAAATTTTGTAAATAGGTCTAATTTTAGAATTTAAAACAATATTTATTAAAATTAAAGATTGCAGAACTTTTTCATTTAATCCACATCTTGAAAAATAATTAATTACATAAAATACTTGGCTTGTAATTGTAAAAGCCTTGGATTTATGAAAAGTAATGATTTATTAAATAAAATCTTCAGCTTCTCAAATTTATATTTAGAACCTAATTTAGCTTCTGTTGCAAACTTGTATTTTAATTTGTTGAAAAAGGATATCTCTCCTTATTTAATAGTTAATTTTGTGTTTTTGTTGGAGTAACTTGCTACCACATCTTTTGTTGCTAAGTTTGCTGCATTACTTTTGCTAAAACAATTTACTGTAGAAGAATTAATTCGATTTGGTAAATAAATTACACTTATTTATTTTAGAGTTTTGAGTTTGTTAGTTAATTTATAGTTGTAAAATAAAATTTTAATATTATGGTCCTTTTATATGATAGGATGACTTGAAGTTGTATATTGCTTGATTTTTATGTTATGTTGTGGCTCTTTTTGTAATATGTCTATTTACTTGCATTATATATTATGACTACTATCTTTGTGTAGGATAAAAAATTTTTGTTATGTTTATGTTGCAATAAGGGTATTTAAAGTGGTGTTAAATTTTACTTTTATATATATAGGGTTAATTTTCTATTGAAGTCTGGGATTTTAAGAAATGATGAAGTAGCAGTACTGGTGTTGCAACAAATTTATAATTAGTACTTAATTTAGCTTATGATGCAAAGTTGTATTTTAATTTATTGAAAAGGAGTATATCTCTTTAGGTAATAGTTGATCCTTTGTTTTTGTTGGAGCAAATTGTCATCCCAACTCTATTGTTGCTGATTTATTGCATCTCTTTTTTGGTGCAATTTCTTATAGAGGAATTAATTCAATCTAGTAAATAAACGGTACTTTTTTATTTTAAAGTTTTGAGTTTGTTGGTTAATTTATAGTTGTACGAAATATCTTTAATATTATGGTCCTTTTATATGATAGCATAACTTGAAGTTGTATTGGGCTTGGTTTTAATGTTGTGTTTAGTTACTACTGTAATGATTTTGGCTACTGTATTGTGTTTATTTACTTGTATTTTTGTGTTGTGACTATTATAATATGTGGGATAAAAATTTTTGTTATGTTTATGTTCCAGTAAGGGTATTTAAAGTAGTGTTAATTTAGACTTTGCTTATATGTATTGGTAATATATTTGTTTTTTTAACTTGTAATCTCCTTAATGCATTAGGATCAAAACTTGAAATTAAAAATGCATAAATCTTGGTTTAGTAAAGCAAAATATCCAGTGAGTATGAAGATGGGATTGACAAATTTATGAACTTTACTATTGGTAATTAGAAGGCAATAGCATCATTAAATGTTTGTGTACTAAATGTATGAATTTATCCTTTGAACACCTAAGATTGTGTGTAAACATTTGTATTTTCATGGTTTTAAGTCACATAACTGCCATGTTCTTATACAACAACTTTTGCTATCGCCATTCAATGTGTCTTGCCAAAGCTTGTTAAAAAAGTTGTGATTAAGCTACGTTTCTTTTAACTTGCTGTGTTCCAATGCGGTATGTGTCAAAATTGGATAAATTACAAGCATAGCATGTAGTGAATTTGTGTTTGTTAGAAAAATGCTTTTTTCCCTTTTTTTTGGACATTATGGTACACTTGATCGTGCATTCAGTCCATGAAGTTAGACTATATGGCCCATTTTGCTTTTGGTGGATGTATCTGTTTTATATATACATGAAAACTCTTAAAAGTTATATTCAGAATTAAATGACTGTTCTAATGGTTAGGTAGCAGAGAGTTATAATGCGAAAAAGCATTAGAATTTTGTACAGTACATGTTAAACATGAGTACAATTGGGTTCCACTTGGATATGTAGAAAACCTATTAAAAGATAAGCCATTGTCTAGTGGGAAAATGATGCATATTCTTTCACATTATCTAGATCAAGCGCAACTTTACATCTTACATGTAATTTATTTCTATAATTTGGTTAATTTCTTTTAGTCAAATCCATATAATTTATTTCTATAATTTTAGTCTGATTTTTTTCATGTTTTGGATCTTTAATAACCATAAACAGTGACTAAAAAATGTTATCTACATCAAAATGACAAATGGTTGCAAGAGGAACACAATCATACTTTTACTAATTGGCTAACTACTAAGGTTGAAGCATGTATATAATTAATTTTCACAAACAAATCTCAACTTTTTTTTCTTTTTATTTAGTAAAGATGTTTAATTTCTTTCCTGTCTTGTTAGGTTTATGACTTGATTGTAAAGGGTGATCATGTATCAGATACTTTACATTGGTTATCACATGGGCCTCTTATTTTTGTAACTAAACATAATGTTTATGACATTAATGGTTTAAATTTTGTTACATAAGATCAAGACTTAAATTAAGTAACTTAAAATAATAGAGTTAGTGTAAATGATTTTGAAAGATGTGATATGACATATTAGGGAGCTATATATGAGATTTAGGTACTTGACTATCATTTATTGAAAGTTCCTTATTGAAGTGTGATTTGATTTAAAGGAATTGTATTAAAAAAATGAGCTTGGATTCATCCTAGTAGACTTAAATCAATTAGGATATAAATATGATCCATTTATGTTAACTTATCAAGTCAAACAAGTGTTTTATGTAAACGATCAGACTAAACAAAGTACTCTACTCTCTTCACTAAAGAATCTCAAACTAATGATTTGTTACATTCGCAAATAACGATTAAGTAATGAAATAGCAAAGAGGGGAGTTTGGGTTACCAATTGATTAACTTTTTTACAGTAAGTGCTATTTAACTATGCTCTGTCTATGTTACAAATTAATATGATAATATATTATATATTAGCTTCTTACTCTTGATATCTTGATTGATTGTTATATGGCTTTGTATTCTCGTTTAACTAATACAATTTAATTTACTTATTTTATGTATAGTAATATGACTAAAGGAAAAACTATTGGCCGATGTTGTATATGTTCAAGCCATTTATTTAGAAGATGATTACCACAACTTATTTGATGATAATGTTTACCTTCATAGTCTGGAGATAAGGTTGATTTTGATGGTGCTAAGATAGATAGTGTTGAGTTTGATAAAGGTGATAATGATGTGATTGATTTAGATAAAGGTGATTTGGATAAGACAGAGAAAGATAGTGTGAATTTTGTTGCTCACGATGCTGATATTCTTGAAAGCGGAACTCTGGAGAGGTGTGAATATGGGACCTAGCCAAATAAACGCTTAAAACAAAGAAAGGAAAGATTGTGGTACAATACAATGAAATGAGCATTCGAAGAGCGATGAAGCCACTAGTTGGCTTCTTTCCTTCGGGTATTAGCTTGTACATCGGTTCCAATTCTTTATTCCAATTGGAGTAAGGTTCCTAGAGACAAAAAGAGCATTTTTGGAAATCTATTCTAGTAATTCTTAAAAAACCATTGCATTCTACTTAAAACTTTTCTTGTTAATTTTCAATTATTAGTTATATGATTTGGATTTTATTAACTACCACTTAAACAATATTGCTTTATATAAAGGTTGTTTTATTGTTCATTTTAGAAGTAAACTTGAGGTTATACAATCAATTGGAACAACATTTAAGAATTTCAAGTATATGCCGCCAAAAACTATATCGAAGTTAAAAAATGATAAAAAGCATCTGCATCCACTCCCGATTGAGTATCCTAAATAAAGCGTCTTGTTTGGGTAAAGTTTCTCAATCAACGTCCATTGGAATCTTTTCAAGTAAATATGTTCAAGTTAGGACAAGTAATGTATTAGTAGTTACATTATATTTACCTCATGTTATAAAATGTTTCCCAATTATACAGAAAATCAATCGTGTCAATAAGAATAGATAGCTATAAATAAATGCAATCACTGCCTTAGTAAAAAGGATACATTGGATTAATGAAAGAAATTGTAAAAGTATGTGTGTATCAATTAAATATTAAATTTTTTACTTTGCTAAATATTTATTAAAGATTTAGTTAACTATTCAATTTTGTAATAGTTAACTAATATATTTTCTTTATTGAACTATTGTGCGGGTGCGTCTTTCAAGAATTAATTAATAAAAGTGAACTGTGGAAGAGAATTAAAGGCTAAAGAATGGAGCATACGACTTTGAAACCGAACAAATCATTAAAGATGGTAATCAAGTTTAACTAAAACAAAAATTGTTATGATATTAGATCTATGCTCATTTAATACTATTTGTTTCTTTATGGTGGGCTATCAAGAAATGCTAGAAGAAGGGAGGACGAGAAAGACTCATTCAATTCAATACAGAGATGACTTACTTGCACAAGCATTATGACTTAAAGTCAAATTTTTATATACAAGGCTTGGGCAAATTTATATATGCTTCTATGTACTTTCATTGCCTACGTGGACTCATCTGAAGTAAGAGAGAGAGTTGGATGCTTGGTAAAAATCAATAGATGACCAGTTATGAGAAATTTGCAAAGAATTAAAGGGACACCTCGCCATTCAAATATTGAAAGTTCCACTTTCCCACATAATATGTCAAATGATGATAGTGAGGAAGATGTGCATAAGGTTACTTTAGTTATCTATGTTACCTAAATTTTCTTGGTTTTAGTATTTTTTCCTTGTAAATCTTCTACCCATTACAATTTAATTTACTTATTATTTGTCGACAATGCTAACAGGAGCTTGATAGTTTAGGAAGTTAGCAATGAAAAAAGAGGAAATAAATGTCTAGTTAAAGGGTGAACATCCCAAAGTATCAACACCGAGAAAAAAGTTCAAAAGAAAGAAGAGACCTAAAAAAACACAACTACTACCATTCTGATGGAGTCAGCCAAAAATAATGGCAGAGAAAATGACAATAAAGTAGATGCATAGACGGTCAGTATAGTCATAATAAAAGGTAGTATTTTCCCTAGCTTATGATTTATTGCCTTGTATATTTATCATTAACCTAATTTAATGTACTTACTATTTTATGTAATAAGTCTTCACAGGAGGTAGATAATGGGGGCAAGCCACTAGCAAATACCACTGCTGCCATTCCAGTGAAGTCAACTAAAGATAAAGACAATAAAGAGATGCACATATAGGTTAGTTAATAAAATTAATTATATTTAAGTTGTTTTTTCTTTGTATTTGGGATTTCTTTTTTGGTTGGCTAATTATTTTAATTAATATAACTATACATGTTAAGTACCATCATGAAAATAGAGCCAAGTTGCATAAGCTAGCTTTATAGCCATATTTATATATATTGCTGCATATTTTATATATGTATGTATGTATGTATGTATCGTATGTATATAGAGTTTTACTTATTTGAGTTTCTTACATAGAAAGCCCCATGAATAATTTTTATCAATAAATCAATTGGTTGTATTATATTTTTTATTTTCAATGTATTGATTTGTTGAATATTGGTGAGATGGTTATGCACGTGCTTGTTAGAATTAATTTTAAAAATAGAATTGCAAATTACCTAGTGAAATATGTTTGCCCATTTTTAAAATACTTTGTTGGCATTATTGCTTGAATTATTCTTCGAGTGAATGAAACTTATTTACAATTTGATATGACTAACATTGACCTGAGCGGATAATTTAGGCAAGCCACTAAAAACGCAGCCATTTTGAGGAAAATTCAAGACTCCATCTTTAATCCCAAAGGATTATGCAATGATGAGAGGAAAATAGTTGGAAGGCATTAAAAGTAATTGGATTTTTCATTATGTCGATGGTACTGTTGATGGTATACACGTGAGATTCATCCCGATAGCCTAACAAAAAGCCATTTTTTGAAAAAGGATAAAGTCAAAAAAAGTTATAGTGGGCCTGCAAAGAAAACAAAGAGCGTAGTATTTAAGACTAGAGCTGACCATCCTATCTTGCTATAATTATTTGGAAAATTGTGTAAGATGATGGTGTTTTGATATATATGATTGATGATAATATATTTCAAGCATATTTATGCTTATATTGGGAAGAAAGATTGTAATGAATTGTCATTAATGCAAGCACTAAGAATAAATCTTTATTCAAGTATATACGGCGCAGGTGGTTCAATGAGTTTTCTTTGTTCTATTTATATCAACCTAGTATACTTTTATTGGATGCACCTAATTTTCTATTCAAGATGTTGATTCACCATTTTACCTACTAAAGGAATAAACCATTTAAATTTTGTGTCCATGTTTATTACCCTAAATCTAAGGTTGTAGAAAACTTTTGCTCAAAGAGAGTTAAGATATTTGCCAATCACTTGAAAAAGCAAAAAAATGGACAACTATTCTCATATTATACAATCCTTCGTAAGTTTTAATTTTTATTTAAAAATTTTATATTATTTATGAATTTATATTACTTTTACAACTATTTATTGATTCATGGTTTTGTTTTCTTTTAATCAATTGTCTTCTCCTATCAGTAGCTACAATTGAGTTATAATTGTGTTTAACATGAGTGAAAAAAGTTTTTGACAAAATCAAGTTTGGGACCTAGCTTCAAGATGTTTGGGTGACTTAACCCCAATGTCCTCAATAAAAAAGGTAAGATTTCTAATCTTATGACTATGTTCATTATAAATAAGTTAATCTTGCTTGAATTGGAATAAGTATGAAAGATAGTCTTTTTTAGTCTTAAGAAATCTCTGTAGATGAAAAAAATCTTAAGCCATGATAAGATCCTCAACGAGTGAAGCAGAAAGAAGTACGCTCTAATAATACAACAACAAGCTTTAGGAGCAAGCTCGAGTTAGGGCAAAGTCCAAGGCATGTAATATTCTCCAATTATAAGTGTCAGGATGGACGCTCAATCTTTAAAATCTAATGTACATCTAATAATCCCAACAAAGCTATTTCAAGATTGGCTCATCCTATGCAAATCATGATGAAATATGACGAATCTAGTAATTTTGTACATGATCATCGATCTAAAGGGATACTTTACCTCGACATTTAATTGTCTTTATCTTCCATGATGGGGATATCTTCAACTATGCGCTTATCATCTTTAGAATTTCATAAGCTAATGACTCCCTTTGTTTATTATTTCATCTATATATGCACTACTTATCCTTATTTATCTCCATTAAAGTTATAACTATGTGTGTCACTCGTAGTAGCATGAATAGTTGTCAACAAAACATTCTAATATATTCTTATCCGGTCATTCCAATACTAAATCTTCTGAACTAAGACAAAACTATAAAGTCAAAATAACCTATGATGACTCTCTAAAGTAGTAGTAGTATTAAGAAGTAATAATAAAAAATAAACTGATTAAATGAAAATCACAAAAATCATTGGAAAGTCAATGAAGCTCATCTAAAATTCACTAAAAGCTATAAGAAAATTGACACTAGCAATTATAAATATTACTATCAAGCAATACGAATCACTACCCTCTCTCTTTGAACTTAAGAGCTTTTCACTTTAAACTATTCTATCTTTCTATTGAAAATCCTGAATGAAAAGATGAATGGAAAATGAGGTAGTATATAGGAAAGGAAAAGGATCATAGTTAGTTTAAACGTTTTGCAATTAAAGACTGAAATACGGATGGAAAGTAGATCATATGAGATGGAATACAATCATCCAAAGATGGAAACAAGTCATCCTACGATGAAAATCCTATGAGAAAAATCCTCACAGAGATGAGAATTTAAAGAAAAGAAATCCTTGGAGAAAATCTCCATAAAATGGAACTCAAGGAAAAAATCCTTTGCCAAAAAAGTCCTCCTAAGAATGGAATTCAAGCAAAAAAATCCTTGGACGAAAATGCTTATGCATAGAATTTTAGATAAAAACTTTTGTGATGGAATTCAACAAAAAAACTTTTGAAAAGTCCTAAAGGATGGATTTCGAGGCAAAAATCTCGAAGAAAAAATGCTCCTTAAAGATGTGGTCAAGGATAAAAATTCTTGGAAAAAAATCTTAGCTGATGAAATTTAAGAAAAATCCTAAGTGATCCAAGGAAAAATTCTTATAGAAAAGTCTCGTTAAATATTGAGAATACATTATATAAAAATAAAATTATCATTTGCTTTAAATTTTACTGTTTTTATATTTTTATGTATTTAATCTTTTAAATTTTTATTATATATGTTTTATTATAATTTAAGTATTTTATTTATTTTTAGAATATTTTGGCTATGTCACATGATTAACAAAAAAGGCGAGACAACATAACAAGTTACTTATTTTTAACTTAGAACAGTAAAAAATCTTAGAAGGAGCATAAAAATATTTTAGCACTTATTTATGATACGTGATCGCTTTATATATATTGATTTACGATGACATGAGCATTAATTGATAATGTGGCACTAATGGACGGATTGTATTCTATTAGATCAGTAATATGTATTGACCAATTATGTAACATTGACTTGAAGTGACAGCATCTTATTAGATCGAAATGTTGATGTGGTGTTAATTAATGATGTGTTTGATAATCAAAACTTCTCGTGGTGTAATTCGTAATATCCGACTGTTTTAGATTCGAGGTTGCAATTTATCTATTTTGTCTATAAACAGAGGACTCTCTCTCTTAATTTGACAATCTTGGAATATATTTTAGCTCTATCTTCCTGTAATTCTATCTTATCTCGTATTTATAAGTATTTTAATAAAATTATTACTTTACTTTTAGTTCGTTAACAATTGGGTAATTCTGTTGTGTTTACTTTCTAGAGTGAGGTAAGTGTATTTTCCTCCCCATTTAATTTTACTTACAAATTTTAGAGGGAAAAGTAGGAATTATTTCTATGGGATCCCCTTTATTTTTAGATTAGAAAATGAATTTACTCCTATAGGGGGAAATGAGTGAGAATTCACTCCCCTTTTCACATTTATCGTTATATTTAATAAAATAAAATAAATAATATAATATTAAACCTAATATTAAATTTTTATTGATTAAATATGTTTAATATTTTAATATTTCATTAAAATAGTATTTTGAAAATATTTTTAATAAATGTAATTTATAAAAGAATATAATAATATTATTTAAATAAATATGATATTTTTATTTTTTTAATCAAATATTATTAATATAATTTTATTAAATATATTTTCATATTATTAATCATATTTACTAAATAATATGTTTAATCAAATATTAA